>CM053036.1:29751034-29786034 GCA_028564925.1 Lithobates sylvaticus | reverse complement strand
GCGGACACATCGGACATTTTTGATACATTTTTGGGACCATTGTCATTTATACAGCAATCAATGCTATTTAAACGCATTGATTCCTGTATAAATGACACTGGCAGTGAAAGACTTAACCACTAGGGGGAGGGGAGGGGTTATGGGATGTGACGTGTGTGTGTTTTTTTACATTAGGGGGCGGGGCTGACGTCTGACGTCATTGATCGGCTTTCCCGATGACCGGTAACAGCCGATCAATGACAGGCAGAGTAGGAAGTGCGGGGAGAGGTTTGTTTACACAGACCTCTCCCCATTTTTCAGCTCTGTGACCCGATCGCGGGACACCAGTGGCGTTCGGGTCCGCTGGTCCCGCGGCCGGGGTCACGGAGCTCCCGACCGAGTCGCGAGCGCGCTGCTGGCGGCGCGCGCGCGACCCACGGGCAGGGAATTAAAGGGCCACGTACAGGTACGTGATTTTGCCTGCCCGTGCCATTCTGCCGCAGTATATCTGCGTGAGGAGGTCGGGAAGCGGTTAAAGTGGTGTTCCACCCAAAAGAAAAAAAAATTCACGAATGTGCCTAAAAAAATAAATAAAAAAATTTGGAAAAAAAGATTTTTTTTACTCACCTCTAAATGGCTGTTGCTAGGGGGTCCCTCGTAGTCTGCCTCCTTCAGTGCCTGAGCCCTTGATGTCACTTCTCCTCGGCGCAGGAAGGGCTCAGCTCTGCCTCCTCCCTCTTGTCAATCTGGGACATGTGACAGGTCCCAGATGATTGCGCGGCCCATCACAGCGCGCTGAGTCGCTCGCGCATGCGCAGTGGGTGCCCAGCTGTGAAGCCACAGCCGTGCACCCACAGTTACAATGCCGGCGCCACCAAACACAGGGAGGACAGCTGGACCCTGGGACAGTCAGCAGCAGTATTTGTAGCTGCTGACTTTAAATTTTTTTTTATAATGGGAACACCACTTTAAGCTTGTCGAATAAACCAAATGGCTGTAATGTGTCCATGTCCATATCATCACAGTGGGGTTTATTTACTAAAACTGGAGATTGCAAAATCTGGTGCATCTCTGCTTAGAAACCAATCAGCTTTCAGGTTTTATTGCCAAGGTTAATTGATTAAGCTGAGATTAGAAGCTGATTGGCTACCATGCACAGCTGCACCAGACTGAGTGCTCCAGTTTTAGTAAATCTACCCCTATGCAGTGGTGGCCTGTGCATTGTGGGCGTACGGGCGCCACCCCCTATCCACGCGCCTAGCCCCTTTCAGGAAGCCGGGCTCATGAATTACAATTGCTGGGATGCAATTAAGGTAAAAAATCTTAAGGCTTTACAAACACTTTAAGGAATACAATTGTGTCCTCTGTGTACTCTCTCCATTCCCAGCCTTCTGAATAGACAGTGAAAAAGCAGTTGCAATCTGACGAGATAATCCCTCTGCTCACTTTGCCCTCCTCCTATCAGAATGTTCCTTGTTAAGCATGCAGCACAGTTGATTGGTTCCCATTTCTGCCCCTCAATCTCCAAGTCTAAAGCCTCGTACACATGATTGGATTTCCTGATGGGAAATATGTGATGACAGGCTGTTGGCGGAAAATCTGACCATGTGTACGCTCCATTGGACAATTGTTGTTGGATTTTCCGCGGACAAATGTTGGATGGCAGGCTTTAAAATTTTCCGCGGACAAATGTCTGTTGTCGGATTTTCTGAGCGTGTGTACACAAGTTTGTCGGACAAAAGTCCAAAGTACAAACACGCATGCTCGGAAAAAAGGACGAACCAGAAGCGGTCGGTCTTGTAAATTAGCGTTCGTAATGGAGAATTAACATTCGTGACGCGGCAAATTATTAAATCTCCAATTGCAGCGCACAATTCTCTTCTTCTTTAATGGGATAATAATGAATCTGCTTTGCTGGTGATACTGATGGAGTTATTGCAAACAAATTTTCAAAGGCTTTTTTTCTAGCGATATCAAGAATAATATTATGTTGTTTTTTTTTTTTGGGGGGGGGGGGGGCAAATTGCCACAACACCATTATCCCGTAGTTTTTAAGATCAAAGATACAACTATGTTGGTGTCCCTTGTCAATTTTACATTGTATTTTTTTTTTAAAATGTAACTGCCTACTCCCAAACTGTCATTTGAAGTAAAACACATAGCCAAGTATTATTCTCCACAATTTTTTTATTGTGCATTAAAAAAAGAAAACAAATAAAATTAGACATGCTATCTGCCAATAGAACTTAACCAAAAAGTGCATTCTATGCATCCAAAAATATAGAAAATATACCAAATCAAATTAATATTCAACCAACAAATAAAATAAAAGCCTCATGCATGTGTCCTGCTTCTTAATATAGGGGGTCAACAATGCCAAGAGTTGGTGAAAGCAGGGGCCTGTCATCCGGAGATAATTCCGAAAATCATCCGGATTATTCTCCTGGAGCTCCCTCAGCAAAGGCATATGACATAATTGGTCACAATTAATAAAGCAACCAATTTATGGTCCAAGAACTCCTCCTCCTGTTCCTGGACTGTACTTGGGTCAAAGCAATAACTCCAAGGCCAATAATAAATAACACGTTATCTCCTCCTATTCCGGCGGAGGCTCTTTACCACGTGATCAGTCGTGTCCAATCACGGCTGATCACGATGTACACAGTTGATCGGCTTTTCCTCACTCGCGTCTGATAGACGCGAGTAGAGGAGAGCTGATCGGCGGCTCTCCTGACAGGGGGGGGTATGCGCTGATTGTTTATCAGTGCAGCCCCCCCTCAGATGCCCACACTAGACCACCAGGGAAGCCCCCAGCATGTGGATGGCCAGGTACATCGCCCATGGCCATCCACATGTTAAAAAAAATGCCCAAAATATGCCAATCAGTGCCCACAAATGGGCACTGACTGGCACCTCATATTTACATTATAAAACAGGGATGCCCAGCAATGCCACCTGTCAGTGTCATCAGTGCCACCTATCAGTGCCCATCCGTGCCCATCTGTGCCCACCTATCAGTGCCCATCAGTGCCCATCCATGCCACCTATAAGTATGCATCAGTGCCACCCATAAGTACCCATCAGTGCCACCTATGAGTGCCCATCAGTGCCGTCTATGAGTGCCCATCAGTGCCACCTATGAGTGCCCATCAGTGCTGCATACCAGTGCCACCTATCAGTGCCCATCAGTGCCACCTCATCAGTGCCAACTCATTGGTGCCACCTCATTGGTGCCCATCAGTGCCGCCTTATCAGTGCCCATCAGTGCAGCCATATCAGTGCCCGTCATTGAAGAAGAAAACAAACTTATTTACAAAAAAAAATTAACAGTGACAAAGAAAAACGTGTTTTTTTGCAAAATTTTTGGTCTTTTTTTGTTTGTTGCGCAAAAAATAAAAATCGCAGAGGTGATCAAATACCACCAAAAGAAAGCTCTATTTGTGCGAACAAAATGATAAAAAATTTGTTTGGGTACAGTGTAGCATGACCGCGCAATTGTCATTCAAAGTGCGACAGCGCTGAAAGCTGAAAATTGGCCTGGGCGGGAAGGTGTCTAAGTGTCTGGTATTGAAGTGGTTAAGAACTTTAAATCACAAAAAATGAAATCTTTGTCCCATGCAGCAAATCCAGCCAATATAAAGTCTAATGCAGGTACCTGTATTAGTTGCATTAAAAAAATAAAAAATGAATGTAATGATCATTGAATTCTCACCTGCAGTAATACGCGTCTTCATATCTACCCCAAGTTCAGCTTCGAATGAAAAAAATATTTTAGCAGAAACAGTAAAGTTATTTTTCCTTTACATCCATATTGCTGAATTTTGCTAAATAAAGTCACCGTTTTTTGGTTTTTATTTTGAATGAAAAAAACGTTTGCTTACTACCTTCTGTATTTTCTCAGTCATTAATATATTTGGGAATGATAAGAACTCAGAGTCACATAAAATGAAACATTTGTCCCTTGCAGCAATTCTAAAAGTCTCCCATATAATGGCAGTGCGGAGCAGCTGACAGTAGATATATATCTGAACTTGCCTGGAGCAATTGATTTAAATTGACTTCTTTGGAACAATATGGTTATCTCGACTGGAGGCTTCATTGCAAAAAAGTTCTCAGCTAAACCTCAGTGTGCCATCTAAATCCCGCCGCAGCAGAGATATCGACTGTGAGCATATGCTGGAAGGAAGCAGCTTTCCGGGCACGGGAAAATGGCTGGAAGCTCAGGATTAGAGTTTATAAAAATCAACTAGTCTGATTTTTTTTTGATTTTTTTACTAATATTAACTGAATTATTCTACTTTGAAATAGTCAATTTAGAGTCTTGTAGTGTCAACCCACACATAGGGGTGAATTTACGAAAGGCGAATAGACTGCGCACTTTGCAAATGCAGTAGCAATCATTTTGCCCAGAGCTTAGAAAATGAGGTAAAGCTTCACTTTGCAAAAAAAAAAAAAAATTGGTTTCAAGGGGGAAAAAAAAAAACAGTCTTAAGCCTCGTACACACAATCAGACTTTAAAGCGGGGCTCCACTGCCCCTAACGTTTTTTTTTTTTAAAAGCCCTTACTAAACAGTATATTTTGGCATTTAATTACTCACCAGTCCGGGTTGCAGGAGTAGTGCCTTTCGTTTTTTTTAGTAAAATATGACATTAGAAAGAACCTGTTGCGGTTCTCCATCTTGGCTGTGGGCGAGTGAAATCTCCAGGCGTTCTTTTCCTGGATTTCACTGACGCCCATTCATTGAAATCTCGCGCATGCGCCGTCATCAGCTCCTGTTGCCATCACAACGCCGGCGGCGGCGTCAAAAGTCCCGCAAGTCTTGCGCGATCTCGGGCCAGGCAGCCGCACTGACTCCTGGGAGCTATGACACAAGCTCCCAGGAGACAGTGCGGGCTAGGGGATATTACGTAATAGCTGTAATATCCCCGCCCATATCCGAGGGACCAAGAACCAGAAAGCGAAGGATGCCAAGAAGAAGAACAGCTAAAAGTTTAAAAAAAAAAAACTGCTGTTTCGGATCGAGGAAGGTGAGTAACCTCCCTGGCGGTATGATTATTTCAGATTTTATTTGCTGAAAGTGGTACCATTATTTTGCATGGAAATTTGGCGTTTTATATTGTAGGCCTGTATTTCTAATGCCCCGTACACACGGTCGGAAATTCCGACCATAAAATCCGTTGGATTTTTTCCTACGGATTTAGTCCGACACTGGTGTTGCATACGGTCGGACAAAGTTGTCGGAAAATCCGATCATCCTGAACGCGGTGACGTTCATTGCGTACGACGGGACTACGTAGAGGCTAGTAGCCAATAGCTTTGGTCTTGTAATGTGATCTGAGCATGCGTGGCACTTTGTCCATTGGAATTCCCTACACACGATCGGAAAAAAGTCCAATCGGACTTTGTTGTCGGAAAATTTGAGAGCAGGATCTCAAATTTTTTCCGTCAGAAATTTCGACGGAAAAAGTCCGATGGAGCCCACACACGGTCGGAATTTCTGACAACATGGTCCGATAGGACATTTTCCGTCGGAAAATCTGACCGTGTGTACGGGGCATTAAGCCTCGTACACACAATCAGACTTTAACCTCCCTGGCGGTATAATTATTTCAGATTTTATTTGCTGAAAGTGGTACCATTATTTTGCATGGAAATTTGGCGTTTTATATTGCAGGCCTGTAATTCTTAGAAATAACTCACTTCAGCCCCGGGAGGATTTACCCCCTTCCTGACCAGAGCGTTTTTTTGCGATTCGGCACTGCGTCGCTTTAACTGACAATTGCGCGGTCGTGCGACGTGGCTCCCAAACAAAATTGACGTCCTTTTTTTCCCACAAATAGAGATTTCTTTTGGTGGTATTTGACCACCTCTGCGGTTTTTATTTTTTGCGCTATAAACAAAAAAACAGCGACAATTTAGAAAAAAACACATTATTTTTAACTTTTTGCTATAATAAATATCCCCAAAAATGTTTAAAAAAAAACATTTTTTTTCCTTAGTTTATATTCTTCTACATATTTTTGGTAAAAAAAAAAAAAAAAAAATCGCAATAAGCGTTTATTGATTGGTTTGCGCAAAAGTTATAGCATCTACAAAATAGGGGATAGTTTTATGGCATTTTTATTAATCATTTTTTTTTTACTAGTAATGGCGGTGATGATCATCGATTTTTATCATGACTGGGACATTATGGCGGACACATCGGACAATTTTGACACATTTTTGGGACCATTGGCATTAATACAACAATCGATGCTATAAAATTGCATTGATTACTGTAAAAATGTCACTGGCAGTGAAGGGGTTAACCACTAGGGGGTGGGGAGGGGTTAAGTGTATTTTAGGGGCATGTTTCTAACTGTCTGGGGGGCGTGGCTGTGCGTGACACCACACTGATCGCTGCTCCCGATGACTGGGAGAAGACGATCAGTGTGCTGTCATTATACAGAACGGGGAGATGCTGTTTACATCGGCATCTCCCCGTTCTTGAGCTCCGTGACACGATCGCGGGTATCCCCGTGGCAATCGAGTCCGCGGGCACGGCGGGAAATTCAAAGTAATGTACGGGTACGTTACTTTGCCCAGCCGTGCCATTCTGCCGACGTATATGTGTCGACAGCGGTCGGCAAGTGGTTAAATCTGTCCAAACAAGAGTCTAGTAGACATCATGGTTACGATAAAATTTGAAACACAAAATCATAAATTATAATATAATAAATAACTATAAATAAATATAACAAATAATAATATAATAATAATAACAATTATTCAATATAATCAAGTCAAAACACAAAAATTTGCTCAGTTGCAGAATTGTCGCTGTCATTACTTTTAGTGTTTGATGATGAATTTACCCACAAATCACTATCGCTCAGTCAATTCTGCAAGTGATTCAAATTTATTATCGCTGTTTTCTAGCTGGTCTAAAAGCACTTTTGACGTAAACGGAAATTTTTGGGTTGCTATAGACAATCTCCAGTTTCCTGGCAGAAAGAATAGTATTCATAATATAAAACTGCATGCAGGGCACTGGACAAACCACTAGGGACAAAAGGTATGTGTAATTATTTGATACAGTACTGTAATCTGTATCTATACTGTGTTTTTTACTTTTAGAATTTGGCGCCGAACTCCATCCCTGTGCGTCGCAATGCTCGCAGGGAACGGAGCTCGGCACTGTGATAGATCGAGCGAGACATGGCGGCTCGCAGATCACACCGGGGGGACATCGCAGGATCCACAGGACAAGGTAAGTAACCTCTTCCTGGATCCTACGATGTGATCCCGGGTCTGGCTCGGGGTTACCGCTTTTGGTACTGAAATCTCACCCCGAGCCAGACTTGAGAATACCGCCAGGGGGGTTAAACAAACTTTTCCATGGATTTCTGTCCAAAGGGCGTTGGCCGTGAACTTGTATTGCATACACACGGCAGGACTTTTTCCGCCAACTTTCACCAAATCACATTGTTTTTCTGCTCTTTACCGCCACCCTTTGGTCAACTTCTGTATTGTCGTCTGATCTTTTGCATTGGTTCTGAGCATGCGTGTTTGTACTTTGGACTTAAGTCCGATGGATTTCTGTAAACACGATCGGACTTTGCTCCATCGGACTTTTGTTACCGAAAAGTTTGTCAGTTTGCAGAGCAAACTTTTTGTCCGATGAAAAACCGAAAAAGTTTGTCCGATGGAGCGTACACACCGTCGGATGTTGCCTTAAAACAGCTAATTTGCATGTTTGTTGTCAAAAAGTCTGATCGTGTGTATGGGCCTTTTTACTTTCAAATGATTGGATGATGAAAATCAGCAGAGATTTAGCACATTTACTAAGCCTATTTGCACAGTCTATTTGCCTTTAAAAAATCCACCCCATAGCAGTGGCGGCTGGTGGGTTTTTACTTGGGTGAGGGGTGGCAAACAACACCCGGCACCTACCCTCCCTTGTCTGCCCACCCGCCATCTGCCAGTCGGTCCAGGACTGTGACAGACCTAGCCGGGACAGAGGCTGTTGGAGGGGACTGAATGCGAGTCTATTGCCTTGCGATTATGGGCCCTGGCATTTGGGGAACGGTGCTCTTTGAGCTGCATGCCTGGGGACCCCTGAGCTGGTGTTACTTGGATTCAGGTCCATGCTGCCCCCCCAAGACACAGACTCTGTATATGTATTTGGCATATTAGCAGGAGAATGAATGACACTGTTGGGACACAAGCTGTCAGATGCTAATGTCATGAACTCCAGCCAGCCTGTCTGTTGTGTAAATGAGTATAGTCTGGCTTGTAGGAGTGTTTCACCTATTGTTGTGTGTGCTAATTAACCCTGCAATTGAATGAAGGAGTCCAGTGTTGATTAAGATAATTAGCTCATGCTAATTAGGTTAGGTTTTAGTCATCTGGCTGTATAAATTTGTGTGACATGTCAAATAAAGATCATTCCTAATGTACCCTACACTGGTGTTGTCTGGTGACTGGGTGAGCTAAGGGGTCTTGGATTGTGTGGTACCGGACAGAGGAAGCATTTACGGCGGACATCTTGAGTATGGGGTCCGTCACAAGGACTTACCCCATCTGGACAGCGGGCATCGGGCAGCTGGCAACGGCTCCTGCATCCTCTTCTCCATAACGGAGGTTCCGCCGTGTGTCTCCTCCCCTCCTCCTAAGCCTCCAATAGACACAGCTCCCAACTGTCCCTGATTTTGGAGCAATGTCCCTCTGTCCCTCCTTCCTCCTCATTTGTCCCTCATTTTGGTCTGATTTATATAGTTGTATATAAAATGTACTTTTTATCTTTCAAACAGAGTTTCACAGTGCTAAACCTTTTATCCAAATTCTGTGGTTGTTTGAACTAAAAAACCCACCAGCTGCCACTGGACTAAACCCACTGGGAAAGATGTATTATAGGCAAATAGACTGTTCACTTTGCAAGAGAATTTTCCCTTAGCTTAGTGAATTTGGTGAAAATTCTCTTTGCAAAGAATACCTGATCACGTGCTATGAAAATTAAAAAGAAAACAGTATTCTCGCTTTTTTGGATAATGGAATACAGGGGGTCCCCGACTTACGAACGCCCGACCTACGAACATCCCCTACTTACGAACCGGGCGCTGCGGGGACCCTCCGCCGTCCTCCGGCCGTTCCTCGGAAAATGACGGCAAACATCGGAAATGTCCGTAATTTGCCGTGCATGCGCAGAACGGCATTTGACGGAACATCGGAAATGTCCGTAATTGTCCGTAATTGTCGGTCTGCGCATGCGCGGCCGACTTACGAACATTTCCGAGTTAAGAACAGGCGGGCAGTAGACATGTGCACAACAAAAAAATTTGTTTATTTTCCTTTAGTTTTTTTTTCGTTTCCGTACATTCGTAAGTCGTCGGTGTTCGTATTCGTAACGATTCGTACATTCGTAAGAGTTATTTTTTCGTTGATTCGTTTTTCCGTTTAATTTTCGTTTATTCGTTTATTCAAAATTTGGACGCATTCGTATTTATTCGTACATTTGTAACATTCGTAACATTCGTAGATTCGTAATAGGAGCATAATTCATAATTTTATGTAATGTGTATGCTATTATTACATTTTAACCGCTTCCCGACCGGCCACTGCAGATATACGTCAGCAGAATGGCACGGGCAGGCAGAATCACGTACCTGTACGTGATCGTGCATGTGCCTGCCCGTGGGTCGCGCGCGCGCCGCTAGCGGCGCGCTCGCGACCCGGTCGGGAGCTCCGTGACCCCGGCCGCGGGACCAGCGGACCCGATCGCCGCTGGTATCCCGCGATCGGGTTACGGAGCGGAAGAACGGGGAGAGGTCTATGTAAACAAACCTCTCCCCGCGCTTCCTACACTGACTGTCAGTGATCGGCGGTTCCCTGTCATCGGGAACGCCGATCAATGACGTCAGACGTACAGCCACGCCCCCCTACTGTAAACACAACACAACACGTCACACTGACTCCTCCCCGCCCCCTTGTGGTTAGCCCCCTAACTACAACTGTCATTTACATAGGAATCAGTGCTATTTAAATAGCACTGATTTCTGTATAAATGACAAATGTCCCAAAAATGTGTCAAAAATGTCCGATGTGTCCGCCAAAATGTCGCAGTCACAATAAAAATCGCTGATCGCCGCCATTACTAATAAAAAAAAAAATATTAATAAAAATGCTATAAAACTATCCCCTATTTTGTAAACGCTATAACTTTTGCGCAAACTAATCAATAATCGCTAATTGCGATTTTTTTTACCAAAAATATGTAGAAGAATACGTATCGGCCTAAACTGAGGAAAAAAAATGTTTTTTTTATATATTTTTTGGGGATATTTATTATAGCAAAAAGTAAAAAATATTGCATTTTTTTCAAAATTGTCGCTCTATTTTTTGTTTATAGCGCAAAAAATAAAAACCGCAGGGGCGATCAAATACCACCAAAAGAAAGCTCTATTTGTGGGAAAAAAAGGACGCCAATTGTGTTTTGGAGCCACGTCGCATGACCGTGCAATTGTTAGTTAAAGCGACGCAGTGCCGAATTGCAAAAAGGGGCCTGGTCCTTTGGCTGCCAATTGGTCCGGGGCTGAAGTGGTTAAGAGACACGAAAAATTACGAATTGAAAAAAAAGTTACGAATGTACAAATTTTTTCGTTCAATACATTCGAAGCACGTTAAGCAATGCCATTGTCAGAGACACGGAAAATTACGAATCGAAAAAAAAAAAAAGTTACGAATGTACGAATTTTTTCGTTCAATCCATTTGAAGCACGTTAAGCAGCACCATTGTAAGGGACACGGAAAATTACCAATTCAACAAAAAAAAAAAAAAAAGTTACGAATGTACGAATTTTTTCGTTTATTTTCATTTTCGTTGTTCCTGTTTTCGTTTTTCTGATTTTCTTCATTTGTACATTCGTTGTTTATAATTCGGTTTTTACGGATTTTCGTTATTTTCGGATTCGTTCGATTCGAACGATTCGTTAAAATTTTTAGCGAATCGTTCGTTCATTCGTACGAAAACAAATGAACGAAAATAACGAAAAAAAAAAAAAAACGAAACGAATTGCACATGTCTAGCGGGCAGTCCCTAATGAGTTCGTAACTCGGGGACCCCCTGTACAGCCCATTCACTAAGCTAAGTGTAAAATCCCCTTGCAAAGTGAACAGCCTATTTGCTTTTAGTAAATCAGCCCACAATTTCAGAAGACACACAGCAGAAAGATCTCCTCATCTTTCTGCTTCCTCTGCTGCATTCCTTATTAAAAATGCAGCAAGGGGAGTGAATCCCCCTGATAATTGACAAGCAACTTAATGCAAGCACATGGCTAGTGCAATCCCTGGGAGACAGACAAGGTCAAAATGGAGTTGGTCGGCTGATATGAGTAACAACTGAGCAGCTCAAGAAAAACCATCAGGTCATGGTTTCAACACTCCTAATTACTTAATATTTTTTATATTCAAATTTCCAAGTGAACTATCCACTTTGCATAGTCTGCACTATACTATAAATACCAATGCATAACGTTACTGCAAGCAAAACTTGTACACATCCAAAAGGCAAAAAAAAAAATAAAAACATTTAGTGCACTAAAATGTGCACTAAAATGTTTGTGAAAATAAGTGTTAATAATACAGAAGTATATACCAGCAGTGACAACATAAGAAGATAATTCTTGATTTCAGCTCTTATTTCTTTATTGACCTTTCCTGGTCTCACCAGAAGTACGTCAGGGCAAAAAACAAAACAAAAAAAAAACAACTATATCTCTACAATACATGTGCATTTCTTTACGTTTTACCCCTTAACTTCAGTCATTTTTTCACCTTTCCATCTATTAAATCCTCTGTCCTTGTTTTAACTTTGGATAGTAAAATATTTTTTTCTGCCAGTAAATACAGCCCACTTCCTGTTTCTTATCTGGTCTTTATCCTAGGCTTATGACATCGTGCACAGCTCTCTCTATCACTCTCGTGAGAGTTTGCCAGGAAGGGAGGGAGGGTGAGTCATAAGACGGCCAATGAGAGCTGCAGAGCTGGAGGTGTGCCTCTGTGTGTCTGTGTAAATCCAGGAAGTGAACAGTCAGCAGCTTCAGCTGCCCACAGTTAAAATGGATGCAGCCAGAGGATTTTCTGCAGCATATTTGGTAAATACAGAATCACAGTATATATAAAATAATATGCAAAGTGGATGGATAGAAGCTTCAGAATGGCAAAGATGTTTTTATTACAAATTATGTGAGCAGACTGCAGTTCTTCTTTAACCTCCCTGGCGGTATTCCCGAGTCTGGCTCGGGGTGGAACTTCAGTACCATAAGCGGTAACCCCGAGCCAGACTCGGGATCGCATTGCAGGATACAGGGAGAGTTACTTACCTTGTCCCCTGGATCCTGCGATGTCTCCCCCCACTGTGTGTGTGCGAGCTCCTCTGCTCGATTCACACAGTGCTGAGTGCCGCTGAGCTCCGTTCCCTGCGACGTTGTGACGCATGGGAGCGGAGATCGGCGCCAAATTCAAAAAAGTAAAAACACACAAAACACATACAGTACTGTATAAAAAAAATTACACATCCCTTTTGTCCCTAGTGGTCTGTCCAGTGCCCTGCATGCACCTTTATATTATAAATACTGTTTTTTTTTCTGCCTGGAATTTGGAGATTGTCCATAGCAACCAAAAAGTGTCCCTTTATGTCAAAAGTGATTTTAGACCAGCTAGAAAACAGAGATAATAAATTAGAATCACTTGCAGAATTGAGCGATAGCGATTTGTGAGGAAATTCGTCATCAAACACTAAATCTAATGACAGCGACTATTCTGCAACTGAGCAAATGTCAGTGTTTTTGATTTGATTACATTATTGAATAATTTTTATAGTTATTTATTATATTATAATTTATGATTTTGTGTTTCAAACTTTATTATACCCGGGAAGTCTACTCTGGTTTGGACAAATTTAAGTGAGTTATTTCGTAAGAATTGCAGGCCTACAATATAAAACGTCAAATTTCCATGCAAAATAATTGTACCGCTTTTGGTACAAAATTCCAGACATAATCATACCGCCAGGGAGGTTAAAGATCCTGCAAGTACCTTTTAAACTGGCAGAAACATATCAGCTCTTACCGTCAGGGGGAAAAAGTATTTGATCCCCTGATGATTTTGTATGTTTGCCCACTGACAAAGAAATGATCAGTCTATAATTTTAACGGTCGGTTTATTTTAACAGCGAGAGGCAGAATAACAACAAAATTATCCAGAAAAACTCATTTCAAAAAAGTTATAAATGTATTTGCATTTCAGGTGTCTTCTATACAGGTAACAAGCTGAGATTAGGAGCACTCTCTTAAAGGGAGTGCTCCTAATCTCAGCTTGTTACCTGTATAAAAGAAACCTGTCCACAGAAGCAATCAATCAGATTCCAATCTCTCCACCATGGCCAAGACCAAAGAGCTGTCAAAGGATGCCAGGGACAAGATTGTAGACCTACACAAGGCTGGAATGGGCTACAAGACCATCGCCAAGCAGTTTGGTGAGAGGGTGACAACAGTTGGTGCGATTATTTGCAAATGGAAGAAACACAAAATAACCGTCAAATCTTGAGTGAGAACCTCCTTTCCAGGGCATTGAAAATGGGTTGTGGATGGGTATTCCAGCATGACAATGACTTAAAACACACGGCCAAGGAAAGGAGTGGCTCCAGTGGAGTGGCTCAAGAAGAAGTGCTTTAAGGTTCTGGAGTGGCCTAGCCAATTTCCAGACCTTAATCCTATAGAAAATATGTGGAGGGATCTGAAGGTTCGAGTTACCAAACGTCAGCCTCAAAACCTTAATGACTTGGAGAGGATCTGCAAAGAGGAGTGGGACAAAATCCCTCCTGAGATGTGTGCAAACCTGGTGGGGCCAACTACAAGAAACGTCTGACCTCTGTGATTGCCAAAAAGGGTTTTGCCACCAAGTACTAAGTCATGTTTTGCGAAGGGGTCAAATACTTATTTCACTCATTTACGTTTTTCTGGATTCCTTTGTTTTTCTGTCTCTCACTGTTAAAATAAACCTACCATTAAAATTATAGACTGATTATTTCTTTGTCAGTGGGCAAATGTACAAAATCAGCGGGGATCAATCAATTTTTTTCTCTCACTGTAATTTCCTATTGTGTGCTGACAACACACAGAATTTTTGAGGACTGTGGTGTCAGCCCTACCAGGTTTTCTTTTGCTAAAACTGCTCAACCATTTCTGCTGTTTTCTTCATCTTCAAAGCATAGGCACTTGTAAAACAACATAAAAAGTGTAGCACATAAAAAAAAAAGTGTAGCACTCTTTAATACTTTAAAACACCCATTGTGCACATAAAAAATATCATATGGTTGGAATAGCTTCACTTTTAAAAAAAAACATTGGTGGTGGTGGGGGGTGTCCTGTGAAGTGGCATGTGTTTCCCACTGTCCTTGCACAAAATGACATTTGTAAAGGAAAAAAGAAGCCATTTAAAACCACTTGCGGCTTTAGGTTTGATCTTAAGTAGAATCTGAACAGGTACATTATGAAGTGTAGCTCCATCCCAAAAAAATCTATTTTTAAGCTTTTTGGAGAACCTAGGGAGGGGTTATCACCCCTGTAACATTTGCTGTCTTTGCACATCTGTTCAGAACATGTCACCTCACTTTCCGTCCCAATGATAAATGTTTTTGGAAAAGTGGGGTTTTAATTGAAACAAGGATTGGTGATAAAGTATCAGTAGAGAGGAGATACCTTTTTCCCAAATTAAATCTAACAGGATAGAATTTCCCTTCCTAGGGGTAGATTTCCTCTCACTTCCTGTTTTCTCTTTCCATTTGCAAGTAGGAGTCGTTTGTAAGTTGGATGTTTGAAAGTAGGGGCCTGGCGTATATACTCTGCAGAAATTTGCCCTATTAGATGTTGGTGTAGCCACAAGACTGGTGGGCACAGGAATGGCCCTGCTGTGAGTTAATAGATCAAGATTTGTAATTGCATGCACCTGTTGAACAGGGCAGAAAAATTGGGGGTGGTGGTGGTGGTGGTGGTGGTGGACGGTTTTGCCACAAGACTGTAAGCTCTCACAGTTACTCTTGGTGGGCGCAGGAATGGGCCCTGCTGTGAGTTATTAGATCAAGATTTGTAATTGCAAGCACCTGATGAACAGGGCAGAAAAATTGGGCCTTTGGCGGTGGTGGTGGACGGTGTTGCCACAAGACTGTAGGCCCTCATAGTTACTCTTGGTGGGCGCAGGAATGGGCCCTGCTGTGAACTATTAGATCAAGATTTGTAATTACCCGCCCCTGTTAAACAGGGGCTGAAAAATTGTGCCTTAGGCACTGGTGCTGGTGCCACAACACTGCAACACGGCCCTCACAGAGACTGTACTTGGAGCACAGCAGTCACACGTGTTGCGAAGCATTTTTTTAAAAAATTGTAAGTACACGCCCCTGTTAAACAGGGGCTGAAAAATTGTGCCTTAGGCACTGGTGCTGGTGCCACAACACTGCAACACGGCCCTCACAGAGACTGTACTTGGAGCACAGCAGTCACACGTGTTGCGAAGCATTTTTTTAAAAAATTGTAAGTACACGCCCCTGTTAAACAGGGGCTGAAAAATTGTGCCTTAGGCACTGGTGCTGGTGCCACAACACTGCAACACGGCCCTCACAGAGACTGTACTTGGAGCACAGCAGTCACACGTGTTGCGAAGCTTTTTTTTAAAAAATTGTAAGTACACGCCCCTGTTAAACAGGGGCTGAAAAATTGTGCCTTAGGCACTGGTGCTGGTGCCACAACACTGCAACACGGCCCTCACAGAGACTGTACTTGGAGCACAGCAGTCACACGTGTTGCGAAGCATTTTTTTTAAAAAATTTTAAGTACACGCCCTGTTAAACAGGGGCTGAAAAATTGTGCCTTAGGCACTGGTGCTGGTGCCACAACACTGCAACACGGCCCTCACAGAGACTGTACTTGGAGCACAGCAGTCACACGTGTTGCGAAGCATTTTTTTAAAAAATTGTAAGTACACGCCCCTGTTAAACAGGGGCTGAAAAATTGTGCCTTAGGCACTGGTGCTGTGGCATGGATCATTGAGGAGGAGGAAGAGGATAGTCAGTGAACATAAGAGGACAGTCACTCAGCATCAGCATAGGCAGTCTTGAAGGGATGTGACATTAAAAATTATTCGGTTATATCCGCCTCAGGTGCCTGGTAGCTGGTGGTGATCCAAGACTGATTCATTTTGATGAATGTCAGTCGATCAACCGAGGCGGTGGACAGGCGCACCCTATGATCAGTCACAAATCCTCCAGCAGCACTGAATGTGCGTTCGGAAAGAACGCTGGAGGCAGGACAGGCCAGTAGCTCAATTGCATACTGTGCAAGCTCTGGCCAGTGATCCATCCTCAGGACCCAGTAAGCCAGAGGATTTTCGGTGGGAAAGGTGTCCAAGTCTGACCTTGCCCCAAGGTATTCCTGCACCATGTATATCAGACGCTGGCGATGGTTGCTGGAACCGATCATACCTTGGGGCTGCGGACTAAAAAATTGTCTGAACGCATCGGTCAGACGTCCACCTTCCCCACCGCTCCTTCTGCCACTGACCGAAGCCTCAGCAACTCGTCGCCCAGGACCAGGAGTTTGTAGCCTCCCAGTTTCTGGGAACGCGTTGCACAGACCTTTCTGCAAGGCCTCCCTGAGATGTCTCATCCTCTGCTCCCTCTGCGACGGCAAGATAAGGTCCGCAACCTTACCCTTGTACCGCGGATCAAGGAGAGTGGCCAGCCAGTAATGGTCCCTCTCCTTGATCCGAAGAACACGAGGATCCTTCCGCAGGCTTTGCAGGATCAGGGAGGCCATGCAGCGTAGGTTAGCTGAGGCATTCGGTCCGGAGTCTTCTGGGTCACTGAGGATGACATGATCGCCAGCCACCTCCTCCCAGCCACGTACAAGTCCACTGGCTTGTTGGGACTGTACATCATCCCTAAAAGACTGCTGCTGCTGATGCTGAGTGCCAGGCTCCACCTCCATGCTCACACAATCCTCCTCCTCCTCCTCCTCCTCCTCCTCCTCATCCTCTTCCTGTGTGATGGGTGGGACAGAAGGAACACTGTCCGGATAAAGGGGGCCTTGAGAGGCAAGGAAGTCCTCCTCTTCCTGCCTCTGTTCTGCCTCAAGTGCCCTGTCCATTATCCCACGCAGCGTATGCTCCAACAGGTGGACAAGAGGGACAGTGTCACTGATGCATGCACTGTCACTGCTCACCATCCTCGTGGCCTCCTCAAATGGTGAGAGGACAGTGCATGCATCCCTGATCATGCTCCACTGACGTGGGGAAAAAAACCCAAGCTCCCCTGACCCTGTCCTGGTGCCGTAGTCGCAAAGGTACTCATTGATGGCCCTCTGCTGCGTGTGCAGTCGCTGCAGCATGGCCAACGTTGAGTTCCACCTGGTGGGCATGTCAGATATTAGGCGGTTCTTGGGCAGGTTCAGCTCCTTTTGCAGCTCAGTCAGCCGAGCACTGGCATTATAAGATCGGCGGAAATGCACACAGACTTTCCTGGCCTGCCTCAGGACATCCTGTAAGCCTGGGAACCTGCCCAAGAACCGCTGCACCACCAGGTTGAGGACGTGAGCCATGCAGGGCACATGGGTGAGCTGCCCCTGTCGCAGGGCGGAGAGGAGGTTGGTGCCATTGTCAGAAACGACCATTCCTGGCTTAAGCTGACGTGGCGTCAACCACCTCTCGGCCTGCCCCTGCAGAGCTGCCAGAACCTCTGGCCCAGTGTGGCTCCTGTCCCCCAAACACACCAGCGCAAGCACGGCATGGCATCTTTTTGCCTGCGTACTTGCGTAGCCCCTTGTACGCCTACGGAGCACCGCTGGTTCCAAGGACAGAGCACTGGAGGAAGAAGAAGAGGAGGGGGTGGAGGAGAGAGGTGTGTCACAACCAGTAGCAGTAGTCGCGTTTTGGAGGCGTGGTGGCGGAACAACCTCCAACACTACTGCACCTTGTCCTGCATCCCTCCCAGCTGCCAATAGAGTGACCCAATGGGCCGTGAAAGAAAGGTACCGTCCCTGTCCATGCCTGCTGGACCATGAGTCAGCGGTAATATGCACCTTACCGCTGACCGCCCTGTCCAGCGAGGCATGGACATTGCCCTCCACATGCCGGTAGAGAGACGGAATCGCCTTCCGCGAGAAAAAGTGGCGTTTGGGAACCTGCCACTGAGGAACCGCACATTGAACAAACTCACGGAAGGGGGCCGAGTCTACCAACTGAAAAGGCAGCAGTTGAAGTGCTAGCAATTTAGCAAGGCTAGCATTCAACCGCTGGGCATGTGGATGGCTGGGAGTGTACTTCTTTCTACGGTCCAGCAGCTGGGGCAGGGAAATTTGCCTGCTGCATTCGGACGTCGGTGTACTGCAAGTACTTGGTTGTGACACACCGAATTCTACACCTTCAGTCCTCTCAGAGCAGCTTTCAGAGAGGACTGAAGGTGTAGTGGGGATGGAGATCCCAGCTGAGGAGGAGCAAGGAGAGGTCCGCTTAGTTCTTTGGTGTGGGTCTTTTATGTGTGCCTGCCAACGAGCTGCATGGCAGGTCGCCATATGTCTGGTCATGCTTGTCGTGCCCAAGCGGCTGATGTTTTGGCCACGCGAGATACGCTTGAGACAAATATTGCAAATAGCAGTGGTGCGATCTGCTGCACTCGTCTCAAAAAAGGCCCACACCAAAGAACTTTTCTGATAACGTGCAGAGGCAGCGCCCTGCACAGGCGGAGCTCTGCGGTGTTGTACAGTTGCTGTGCTGGCCTCTACCTGGCCTCCAGGGGGCATCCTGCCTCGTTGGACATGTGACGCCGCATCCTCCTCCTCCTCGTCCTCCTCCTCATCCTCTCTCCCTTGAGGCACCCACGTGGAGTCAGTGACCTCATCATCCCCTCCCTCTTCACCACTAGAGCAAACCTGGCAGTAAGCTGCAGCTGGTGGAACTGTACTGCCAGATTCCTCAAGCTGGGTATCGTCATCCGAGCCTTCGAATCGTTGGGCATCCTCCTGGAGCATGTACCCAACACTGTGCTCAAAGAGTTCGGGGGACTCCTCAGGAGGACATGGTGGGTCTAGGGAAGGGGTGGCTGATGATGCTCTGTCAGTACCCTGAGCCTGGGTGAGAGAGGATGAGGAGGATGAGGAGGGCTTGGTCATCCATTCTACCAAGCCTTCAGCATGATGCGGCTCCACATGTCCAGCTGCCGAAAACAAAGACGCGCGTGTCCCATGGCCACGTGCTGATGACGATGCACGACCACGTCCACGTCCACGGCCACGTCCACTAGAAACAGAGACTGTCTGCCCTGTGTTCTTGGCTCTGCACGCTCTGCCTCCCCTTGGCGGTCTTCCAGCCATTGTAGTCGGTAGTCCTGTGGGTGCTGCTGAGAAGAAAATATAGGAGCTCTGTGTGATGCCACTAACACACTAGAAGTCCTATGGGTGCTTCTGCAAAGAAAATAGAGGAGCTCTGTGTGATGCCACTAACACACTAGAAGTCCTGTGGGTGCTGCTGAGAAGAAAATATAGGAGCTCTGTGTGATGCCACTAACACACTAGAAGTCCTATGGGTGCTTCTGCAAAGAAAATATAGGAGCTCTGTGTGATGCCACTAACACACTAGAAGTCCTGTGGGTGCTGCTGAGAAGAATATATAGGAGCTCTGTGTGATGCCACTAACACACTAGAAGTCCTATAGGTGCTTCTGCAAAGAAAATATAGGAGCTCTGTGTGATGCCACTAACACACTAGAAGTCCTGTGGGTGCTGCTGAGAAGAAAATATAGGAGCTCTGTGTGATGCCACTAACACACTAGAAGTCCTATGGGTGCTTCTGCAAAGAAAATATAGGAGCTCTGTGTGATGCCACTAACACACTAGAAGTCCTGTGGGTGCTGCTGAGAAGAATATATAGGAGCTCTGTGTGATGCCACTAACACACTAGAAGTCCTGTGGGTGCTGCTGAGAAGAATATATAGGAGCTCTGTGTGATGCCACTAACACACTAGAAGTCCTATGGGTGCTTCTGCAAAGAAAATAGAGGAGCTCTGTGTGATGCCACTAACACACTAGAAGTCCTGTGGGTGCTTCTGCAAAGAAAATAGAGGAGCTCTGTGTGATGCCACTAACACACTAGAAGTCCTATAGGTGCTTCTGCAAAGAAAATATAGGAGCTCTGTGTGATGCCACTAACACACTAGAAGTCCTGTGGGTGCTGCTGAGAAGAATATATAGGAGCTCTGTGTGATGCCACTAACACACTAGAAGTCCTATGGGTGCTTCTGCAAAGAAAATAGAGGAGCTCTGTGTGATGCCACTAACACACTAGAAGTCCTGTGGGTGCTTCTGCAAAGAAAATAGAGGAGCTCTGTGTGATGCCACTAACACACTAGAAGTCCTGTGGGTGCTGCTGAGAAGAATATATAGGAGCTCTGTGTGATGCCACTAACACACTAGAAGTCCTATGGGTGCTTCTGCAAAGAAAATAGAGGAGCTCTGTGTGATGCCACTAACACACTAGAAGTCCTGTGGGTGCTTATGCAAAGAAAATAGAGGAGCTCTGTGTGATGGGACTAACACACTTCAAGTCCTATAGGTGCTTCTGGGAAGAAAATATTGCTCTGTGTGTGTAATGGGACTAACACACTTCAAGTCCTATAGGTGCCTCTGGGAACAAAATATAGGAGCTCTGCCTGCCTGCCACGAACACACTACAAGTCCTATAGGTGCTTCTGGTAACAAAATATAGGAGCTCTGCCTGCCTGCTACTAACACACTACAAGTCCTATAGGTGCTTCTGGGAAGAAAATATAGCTCTGTGTGTGTAATGGGACTAACACACTTCAAGTCCTATAAGTGCTTCTGGGAACAAAATATAGGAGCTCTGCCTGCCTGCCACGAACACACTACAAGTCCTATAGGTGCTTCTGGGAAGAAAATATAGCTCTGTGTGTGTAATGGGACTAACACACTTCAAGTCCTATAGGTGCTTCTGGGAACAAAGTATAGCTCTTTGTGTGTAATGGGACTAACACACTTCAAGTCCTATAGGTGCTTCTGGGAAGAAAATATAGCTCTGTGTGTGTGATGGGACTAACACACTTCAAGTCCTATAGGTGCTTCTGGGAACAAAATATAGCTCTGTGTGTGTAATGGGACTAACACACTTCAAGTCCTATAGGTGCTTCTGGGAACAAAATATAGCTCTGTGTGTGTGATGGGACTAACACACTTCAAGTCCTATAGGTGCTTCTGGGAAGAAAATATAGCTCTGTGTGTGTAATGGGACTAACACACTACAAGTCCTATAGGTGCTTCTGGGAAGAAAATATAGCTCTGTGTGTGTAATGGGACTAACACACTTCAAGTCCTATAGGTGCTTCTGGGAAGAAAATATAGCTCTGTGTGTGTGATGGGACTAACACACTTCAAGTCCTATAGGTGCTTCTGGGAACAAAATATAGCTCTGTGTGTGTAATGGGACTAACACACTTCAAGTCCTATAGGTGCTTCTGGGAACAAAATATAGCTCTGTGTGTGTGATGGGACTAACACACTTCAAGTCCTATAGGTGCTTCTGGGAAGAAAATATAGCTCTGTGTGTGTAATGGGACTAACACACTTCAAGTCCTATAGGTGCTTCTGGGAAGAAAATATAGCTCTGTGTGTGTAATGGGACTAACACACTTCAAGTCCTATAGGTGCTTCTGGGAAGAAAATATAGCTCTGTGTGTGTAATGGGACTAACACACTTCAAGTCCTATAGGTGCTTCTGGGAAGAAAATATAGCTCTGTGTGTGTAATGGGACTAACACACTTCAAGTCCTATAGGTGCTTCTGGGAAGAAAATATAGCTCTGTGTGTGTGATGGGACTAACACACTTCAAGTCCTATAGGTGCTTCTGGGAACAAAATATAGCTCTGTGTGTGTAATGGGACTAACACACTTCAAGTCCTATAGGTGCTTCTGGGAAGAAAATATAGCTCTGTGTGTGTAATGGGACTAACACACTTCAAGTCCTATAGGTGCTTCTGGGAAGAAAATATAGCTCTGTGTGTGTAATGGGACTAACACACTACAAGTCCTATAGGTGCTTCTGGGAAGAAAATATAGCTCTGTGTGTGTAATGGGACTAACACACTTCAAGTCCTATAGGTGCTTCTGGGAAGAAAATATAGCTCTGTGTGTGTGATGGGACTAACACACTTCAAGTCCTATAGGTGCTTCTGGGAACAAAATATAGCTCTGTGTGTGTAATGGGACTAACACACTTCAAGTCCTATAGGTGCTTCTGGGAACAAAAATATAGCTCTGTGTGTGAGATGGGACTAACACACTTCAAGTCCTATAGGTGCTTCTGGGAACAAAATATAGCTCTGTGTGTGTAATGGGACTAACACACTTCAAGTCCTATAGGTGCTTCTGGGAACAAAATATAGCTCTGTGTGTGTGATGGGACTAACACACTTCAAGTCCTATAGGTGCTTCTGGGAAGAAAATATAGCTCTGTGTGTGTAATGGGACTAACACACTTCAAGTCCTATAGGTGCTTCTGGGAAGAAAATATAGCTCTGTGTGTGTAATGGGACTAACACACTTCAAGTCCTATAGGTGCTTCTGGGAAGAAAATATAGCTCTGTGTGTGTAATGGGACTAACACACTTCAAGTCCTATAGGTGCTTCTGGGAAGAAAATATAGCTCTGTGTGTGTAATGGGACTAACACACTTCAAGTCCTATAGGTGCTTCTGGGAAGAAAATATAGCTCTGTGTGTGTAATGGGACTAACACACTTCAAGTCCTATAGGTGCTTCTGGGAACAAAGTATAGCTCTTTGTGTGTAATGGGACTAACACACTTCAAGTCCTATAGGTGCTTCTGGGAAGAAAATATAGCTCTGTGTGTGTGATGGGACTAACACACTTCAAGTCCTATAGGTGCTTCTGGGAACAAAATATAGGAGCTCTGCCTGCCTGCCACGAACACACTACAAGTCCTATAGGTGCTTCTGGTAACAAAATATAGGAGCTCTGCCTGCCTGCCACTAACACACTACAAGTCCTATAGGTGCTTCTGGTAACAAAATATAGGAGCTCTGCCTGCCTGTCACTAACACACTACAAGTCCTATAGGTGCTTCTGGTAACAAAATATAGGAGCTCTGCCTGCCTGCCACTAACACACTACAAGTCCTATAGGTGCTTCTGGTAACAAAATATAGGAGCTCTGCCTGCCTGTCACTAACACACTACAAGTCCTATAGGTGCTTCTGGTAACAAAATATAGGAGCTCTGCCTGCCTGTCACTAACACACTACAAGTCCTATAGGTGCTTCTGGTAACAAAATATAGGAGCTCTGCCTGCCTGCCACTAACACACTACAAGTCCTATAGGTGCTTCTGGTAACAAAATATAGGAGCTCTGCCTGCCTGTCACTAACACACTACAAGTCCTATAGGTGCTTCTGGTAACAAAATATAGGAGCTCTGCCTGCCTGCCACTAACACACTACAAGTCCTATAGGTGCTTCTGGTAACAAAATATAGGAGCTCTGCCTGCCTGCCACGAACACACTACAAGTCCTATAGGTGCTTCTGGTAACAAAATATAGGAGCTCTGCCTGCCTGCCACGAGCACACTACAAGCCCCTCTTTGTCAATCAATCTTTGTAACTGAATCTATCTAACTCAATCTCTGCAAGTGAATCTCTCTCTCTATCTATCTAAATGCAGCAGAGTGTCACAGGAACAGCCTGCTCAATCTGCGCCGGAACAGCATGTGACCGGCGCAGACGGCGTGGCGGCGTTTTATAGGGGGGGGCGTGTACTACAGCCCCTGAGCTGTAATTG
Organism: Lithobates sylvaticus; assembly: GCA_028564925.1. Taxonomy (NCBI): domain Eukaryota; kingdom Metazoa; phylum Chordata; class Amphibia; order Anura; family Ranidae; genus Lithobates; species Lithobates sylvaticus. Next base: position 29,762,169 of record CM053036.1, on the reverse strand, counting down.
GCTACAGGCGTCCTGCCTGTAGCCAATTATGGCTCTTCGAGTTTCCTGGGCTGTGATTGGCCAAGCATGCGGGTCACAGTGCATGCTTGGCCAATCATCAGCCAGCAATGCACTGCGTCGGCCGCGCCGGCCGCAATGCATTGCGGGGCCGCGCGCCTCACACGAACGTGATGCGAGCGGCCAAAATAGTTCTGGGCTCGCCGAGCGAGCGAACGCCCGGTGCTCGATGCGAACGTGGGTTCGCATCGAGCACCGGGCCCATCCTTAGTGCACAGTGGGTGTTTCAAAGTAGTGGATATGATTTAGAAATGTATTTATAGAGTGACATTCTTTTTATGTTGTTTTATTGGTGATAGTGTTTCCGTTTTAGTAGCTATCGGATGGAAGTAGGAGTTGATAGGGAAAGAATGCAAAAGGATCTCGATCTTTTAGATCTTTAGATTTTTTTGTATTTGACTTGTAGTCCTAAGATAAGAACTAAGAGGGCTAAATAAACCATTTGACATAACACAAGAAGAGTAAGGCCCCTTTCACACTGGGGCGTTTTTCAGGCGGTACAGCGCTAAAAATAGCGCCTGTTCACCGCCTGAAAAAATCCGCCCCTTTAACTCCAGTGTGAAAGCCGGCGGGCTTTCACACTGGAGCGGTGCGCTAGCAGGACGGCAAAAAAAGTCCTGCTAGCAGCATCTTTGGAGCGGTATAGGAGCGGTGTGTTCACCGCTCCTATACCGCTCCTTCCCATTGATTTGAATGGGAAACCGCGGTATAACCGCGGTATAACCGCGGCGGCGCTCTGCGGGGGTCTTTAACCCTTTTTCGGCCGTTCACGGGGGGTAAAACCGCACCGCGAGCGGCCTAATACCGCGGTTAAAACGACGGTAAAGCAGCGCTAAATATAGCGCTGCTTTACCGTCACCGCGGCTCCCCGCCCCAGTGTGAAAGGGGCCTAAGAGGACAGCTCTGTATATATATATATTTTTTTGCACTTATAGGACAGATATAACAAAATGCCTTCAATGGTATATTAAATAGACATGTGCACTGACCAAAAATTTGTTCATTTTCATTTTCGTTTTAATTAGTTTTTTTGCTTTTTTCAGAAATTCGGAAATTCGGAAAATCGAAAATTCCGAAATTTGGAAATTCAGAAATTCGAAAATTCGGAATTCGGAATTTTCACATTTCCGATTTCCGAATTGTCGGATTTCCAAATTTCGAATTTTCGGATTTCCGAAATTCCGAATTTTCGGATTTCCGGATTTCCGAATCTCGAATTTTCGGATTTCCGAATTTTCAAATTTTCAGATTTGCGAATTTTTGGATTTCCCAATTTCGAATTTTAGGATTTCCAAAATTCTGAATTTCCGAATTTCGAATTTTCGGATTTCCCAATTTCGAATTTTCGGATTTCCCAATTTCGAATTTTCGGATTTCCCAATTTCGAATTTTCGGATTTCCCAATTTCGAATTTTCGGATTTCCCAATTTCGAATTTTCGGATTTTGGATTTTGGATTTTCGGTTTTTCGGAATTCCGGACTTTCGGAATTCCGAATTTCTGAATTTTTGGATTTTCGGAATTCAGGAATTCAAAGATTTGAAAATCCCAAAATTAGAAAATCAGTTTAATTAATAACTAACTATTAAATTAACGAGTACGAATTTATCCGAAGTTACAAATTATCTGAAATAACGAATGCCGCATCTAAACAAATGGAACGGAACAAATTAATAATAAATAATTCATAATAAATAATTAATAATAATAAAAATATTTTATTATTATTATTGTTATTTATTATTATTAGATTGTTATGTACCATTTGGTTAGATGCTGCATTCTTTATTTCAGATAATTCGTAACTTTGGATAAATTCGTACTCGTTAAGTTCACTAACAGACAAATTTGAAAGGGAATTCCAATACCTATAATTTAATAGTTAGTTATTATTTAGAATTAAACAGATTTTCTTTCTTTTTTTCTGATTTTCGAATTTCCTAATTATTGAATTTCCGAATTCCGAAAATTTGGAATTCCGAAAATCCAAAAATTTGGAATTCCGAAAATCCAAAAATCCGAAAATTTGGAATTCGGAAATTCGAAAATCCGAAAATTCGTAAATCTGAAAATCCGAAATTCGGAAATCCGAAAATCCGAAAATTCGGAAATCCAAAAATTTAAAATTCGGAAATGCAAAAATTCGGAATTCCGAAAACGCGAAATTCAGAAATTCGAAAAATTTGGAAATCCGAAAATTCTAAATTCGGAAATTTCGGAAATTCGTAATTTCGCAAATTTTGAAATTCGGAAATTCGGAATTAACGAATTTGTTATAATTCGTTAAAATACGAATTCGGAACTAAACGAATTGCACATGTCTAGTATTGAACAGACAAAAATGGAGTAAATAAGAGCATGTTATTATTGTTAGGGTTAACATACACTTTAACTAACTAGCACATGGGCCACCTGACCTCTCATTTAAATATTTTCACTGGATAGTTTCATATCTGAAATTCGAAAAGAAAAATTTAAAATTTCCCTTCTTGGTAAATAAAGTAAATACCTTCTTTACCTTGGTGATTTGTTTTTCCACATCGCTGTGTTATAGAGTTGACTCTGCCATGCTTTCTGGTTCGATGAGCATCACCCAAGCTCTTCCTTTAGGCCCAGGCTGTCATAGACACACCCTTCTGTATTTGATCGGACCCGGACATTAAAGCAGAGTTCCACCAAATAATGGAACTTCCGTTTTAAGGGAGGGTGACCCCCTGACATGCCACATTTTCAGAGGGTCCCAGCTCCCACTTCCTCCCGGCGCACCGGAAGGGAGATCACCCCCCCTCCCTCTCGGCAGTCATCTGGGACACGTCACAGGTCCCAGATGATTGCCCGGCCAATCACGACAAGCGGCCCGGCTCGCGAACGCACAAGTCTGCCTGAACTATCCCGACAGGCAGTTGTCAAAGCCGACAACCAAACGCAGGTGGCAGAGGCATTCGGATTTCCGAATCTCGAATTTTCGGATTTCCGAAATTTGAATTTTCGGATTTCCGAAATTTGAATTTTCGGATTTCCGAAATTTGAATTTTCGGATTTCCGAAATTTGAATTTTCGGATTTCCGAAATTCGAATTTTCGGATTTCCGAAATTCGAATTTTCGGATTTCCGAAATTCGAATTTTCGGATTTCCGAATTTTCAAATTTTCAGATTTCTGAATTTTCGGATTTCCCAAATTTTGAATTTTCACATTTCCGATTTCCGAACTTTTGGATTTCCCAATTTCGAATTGTAGGATTTCCGAAATTCCGAATTTTCGGATTTCCGGATTTCCGAATCTCGAATTTTCGGATTTCCGAATTTTCAAATTTTCAGATTTCCGAATTTTCGGATTTCCCAATTTCGAATTTTAGGATTTCCAAAATTCTGAATTTTCGAATTTCCAAAATTCTGAATTTTCGAATTTCCAAAATTCTGAATTTTCGAATTTCCAAAATTCTGAATTTTCGAATTTCCAAAATTCTGAATTTTCGAATTTCCAAAATTCTGAATTTTCGAATTCCCAAAATTCTGAATTTTTGAATTTTTGAATTTCCCAATTTCGAATTTTCGGATTTCCCAATTTCGAATTTTCGGATTTCCCAATTTCGAATTTTCCGATTTTGGATTTTGGATTTTCCGTTTTTTGGAATTCCGGACTTTCGGAATTCCGAATTTCTGAATTTTCGGATTTTCGGAATTCAGGAATTCAAAGATTTGAAAATGCCAAAATTTGAAAATCTGAAAAAAGAAAGAAAATCAGTTTAATTAATAACTAACTATTAAATTAACGAGTACGAATTTATCCGAAGTTACGAATTATCTGAAATAACGAATGCCGCATCTAAACAAATGGAACGGAACAAATTAATAATAAATAATTCATAATAAATAATTAATAATAATAAAAAGGTTTTATTATTATTATTGTTATTTATTATTATTAGATCGTTATGTACCATTTGGTTAGATGCTGCATTCTTTATTTCAGATAAATCGTAACTTTGGATAAATTCGTACTCGTTAAGTTCACTAACAGACAAATTTGAAAGGGAATTCCAATACCTATAATTTAATAGTTAGAAAATCTGTTTAATTCTAAATAATAACTTTCTTTTTTTCTGATTTTCGAATTTCCTAATTATTGAATTTCCGAATTCCGAAAATTTGGAATTCCGAAAATCCGAAAATTCGGAAATCCAACAATTTGAAATTCGGAAATTCAAAAATTCAAAATTCGGAAATGCAAAAATGCGAAATTCAGAAATTCGAAAATTTGGAAATCCGAAAATTCTAAATTCGGAAATTTCGGAAATTCGTAATTTCGCAAATTTTGAAATTCGGAAATTCGGAATTAACGAATTTGTTATAATTCGTTAAAATACGAATTCGGAACTAAACGAATTGCACATGTCTAGTATTGAACAGACAAAAATGGAGTAAATAAGAGCATGTTATTATTGTTAGGGTTAACATACACTTTAACTAACTAGCACATGGGCCACCTGACCTCTCATTTAAATATTTTCACTGGATAGTTTCATATCTGAAATTCGAAAAGAAAAATTTAAAATTTCCCTTCTTGGTAAATAAAGTAAATACCTTCTTTACCTTGGTGATTTGTTTTTCCACATCGCTGTGTTATAGAGTTGACTCTGCCATGCTTTCTGGTTCGATGAGCATCACCCAAGCTCTTCCTTTAGGCCCAGGCTGTCATAGACACACCCTTCTGTATTTGATCGGACCCGGACATTAAAGCAGAGTTCCACCAAATAATGGAACTTCCGTTTTAAGGGAGGGTGACCCCCTGACATGCCACATTTTCAGAGGGTCCCAGCTCCCACTTCCTCCCGGCGCACCGGAAGGGAGATCACCCCCCCTCCCTCTCGGCAGTCATCTGGGACACGTCACAGGTCCCAGATGATTGCCCGGCCAATCACGACAAGCGGCCCGGCTCGCGAACGCACAAGTCTGCCTGAACTATCCCGACAGGCAGTTGTCAAAGCCGACAACCAAACGCAGGTGGCAGAGGCATTCGGATTTCCGAATCTCGAATTTTCGGATTTCCGAAATTTGAATTTTCGGATTTCCGAAATTTGAATTTTCGGATTTCCGAAATTTGAATTTTCGGATTTCCGAAATTTGAATTTTCGGATTTCCGAAATTTGAATTTTCGGATTTCCGAAATTCGAATTTTCGGATTTCCGAAATTCGAATTTTCGGATTTCCGAAATTCGAATTTTCGGATTTCCGAATTTTCAAATTTTCAGATTTCTGAATTTTCGGATTTCCCAAATTTTGAATTTTCACATTTCCGATTTCCGAACTTTTGGATTTCCCAATTTCGAATTGTAGGATTTCCGAAATTCCGAATTTTCGGATTTCCGGATTTCCGAATCTCGAATTTTCGGATTTCCGAATTTTCAAATTTTCAGATTTCCGAATTTTCGGATTTCCCAATTTCGAATTTTAGGATTTCCAAAATTCTGAATTTTCGAATTTCCAAAATTCTGAATTTTCGAATTTCCAAAATTCTGAATTTTCGAATTTCCAAAATTCTGAATTTCGAATTTCCAAAATTCTGAATTTTCGAATTTCCAAAATTCTGAATTTTCGAATTCCCAAAATTCTGAATTTTTGAATTTTTGAATTTCCCAATTTCGAATTTTCGGATTTCCCAATTTCGAATTTTCGGATTTCCCAATTTCGAATTTTCCGATTTTGGATTTTGGATTTTCCGTTTTTTGGAATTCCGGACTTTCGGAATTCCGAATTTCTGAATTTTCGGATTTTCGGAATTCAGGAATTCAAAGATTTGAAAATGCCAAAATTTGAAAATCTGAAAAAAGAAAGAAAATCAGTTTAATTAATAACTAACTATTAAATTAACGAGTACGAATTTATCCGAAGTTACGAATTATCTGAAATAACGAATGCCGCATCTAAACAAATGGAACGGAACAAATTAATAATAAATAATTCATAATAAATAATTAATAATAATAAAAAGGTTTTATTATTATTATTGTTATTTATTATTATTAGATCGTTATGTACCATTTGGTTAGATGCTGCATTCTTTATTTCAGATAAATCGTAACTTTGGATAAATTCGTACTCGTTAAGTTCACTAACAGACAAATTTGAAAGGGAATTCCAATACCTATAATTTAATAGTTAGAAAATCTGTTTAATTCTAAATAATAACTTTCTTTTTTTCTGATTTTCGAATTTCCTAATTATTGAATTTCCGAATTCCGAAAATTTGGAATTCCGAAAATCCGAAAATTCGGAAATCCAACAATTTGAAATTCGGAAATTCAAAAATTCAAAATTCGGAAATGCAAAAATGCGAAATTCAGAAATTCGAAAATTTGGAAATCCGAAAATTCAAAATTCGGAAATTTCGGAAATTCGTAATTTCGCAAATTTTGAAATTCGGAAATTCGGAATTAACGAATTTGTTAAAGTTCGATAAAATATGAATTCGGAACTAAACGAATTGCACATGTCTAGTATTGAACAGACAAAAATGGAGTAAATAAGAGCATGTTATTATTGTTAGGGTTTACATACACTTTAACTAACTAGCACATGGGCCACCTGACCTCTCATTTAAATATTTTCACTGGATAGTTTCATATCTGAAATTCGAAAAGAAAAATTTAAAATTTCCCTTCTTGGTAAATAAAGTAAATACCTTCTTTACCTTGGTGATTTGTTTTTCCACATCGCTGTGTTATAGAGTTGACTCTGCCATGCTTTCTGGTTCGATGAGCATCACCCAAGCTCTTCCTTTAGGCCCAGGCTGTCATAGACACACCCTTCTGTATTTGATCGGACCCGGACTTTAAAGCAGAGTTCCACCAAATAATGGAACTTCCGTTTTAAGGGAGGGTGACCACTGACATGCCACATTTGGCATGTCATTTTCTTTTTAGAGGGTTCCAGCTCCCACTTCACCTCCCCCCTCTCTCTCGGCAGTCATCTGGGACACGTCACAGGTCCAAGATGATTGCCCGGCCAGTCACGACGAGCGGCGCGGCTTGCGCATGCACAAGACTGCCTGAACTATCCCGACAGGCAGTTGTCAAAGCCGACAACCAAACGCAGGTGGCAGAGGCATTCTCTGCTCAGCAGCCACATGTAAGAAAAGGGCATAAGGGCATGTACAGTATGTGTAGGGCTGTGGGGTAGGGAATGTTTCTGCTGCCTATAACTGGCTGTCGGCTTTGACAGATTCCTAGCAGTGTAATTCAGTTGGGTTGGGACTTGTCCAAACATGCCTGAGCTCATCACTGGTACCTTTCATTAAGATTGATTCTTTGTGATGTATTCATCATATAAAAGAAAAAAAAACGGGCACTCAGAAAAGAGGGTAAGACCCCCATATGAAGGAAAGTGGGCAGAGACGGGAGTATTTAAATTGAGGCAAGACCTAAAAATAACTCATACTAGCAGAGGATGGAGCAAAATAGGGGTCTTCTACTCCTAGTACCGTGTACTTCAAATATTTCACTTTGCTAAAATGTTAACTGATATCACTAATGGTAATGTCTTGTGATTTGACCGAAGGCAGACACTGTAGTATAATTAAATTCCAGTTTAAAAAAGGGTAACTGCCTTTGCTAACAGGAGCTCCTGGCATGTCACCAGGTTCAGAAGTCACTGACGGTTGCCAAAAAGCTGTCATTTTAATTCACTAATTATTAATAAGGACTCATATTGAGAACTCTGCCTGCGTGCATTCCAACACACACGTCTCCGGGGATTTTTGCTGGCATATAGAATAAAAGGCAAATGCAAAGGCAAGTAACAGTCTGCTGCTTATTTGGATTCAGATAAAAGATTTTTAAAACATTTCTGGATTACTTCTTAATATGGTGCCCAGTGCATTAGCTTTGTCCCACATACTGTGTCCTTCTGATAAGAAGTGGGTCTAGAAACTCTCGTGTTCTAAGAATGTGATAAAGTCATGCTGAAAAAAGCATATATACAAAATGCCTTCAATGGTATATTAAATAGACATGTGCACTGACCAAAAATTTGTTCATTTTCATTTTCGTTTTAATTAGTTTTTTTGCTTTTTTCAGAAATTCGGAAATTCGGAAAATCGAAAATTCCGAAATTTGGAAATTCAGAAATTCGAAAATTCGGAATTCGGAATTTTCACATTTCCGATTTCCGAATTGTCGGATTTCCAAATTTCGAATTTTCGGATTTCCGAAATTCCGAATTTTCGGATTTCCGGATTTCCGAATCTCGAATTTTCGGATTTCCGAATTTTCAAATTTTCAGATTTGCGAATTTTTGGATTTCCCAATTTCGAATTTTAGGATTTCCAAAATTCTGAATTTCCGAATTTCGAATTTTCGGATTTCCCAATTTCGAATTTTCGGATTTCCCAATTTCGAATTTTCGGATTTCCCAATTTCGAATTTTCGGATTTCCCAATTTCGAATTTTCGGATTTCCCAATTTCGAATTTTCGGATTTCCCAATTTCGAATTTTCGGATTTTGGATTTTGGATTTTCGGTTTTTCGGAATTCCGGACTTTCGGAATTCCGAATTTCTGAATTTTTGGATTTTCGGAATTCAGGAATTCAAAGATTTGAAAATCCCAAAATTAGAAAATCAGTTTAATTAATAACTAACTATTAAATTAACGAGTACGAATTTATCCGAAGTTACAAATTATCTGAAATAACGAATGCCGCATCTAAACAAATGGAACGGAACAAATTAATAATAAATAATTCATAATAAATAATTAATAATAATAAAAATATTTTATTATTATTATTGTTATTTATTATTATTAGATTGTTATGTACCATTTGGTTAGATGCTGCATTCTTTATTTCAGATAATTCGTAACTTTGGATAAATTCGTACTCGTTAAGTTCACTAACAGACAAATTTGAAAGGGAATTCCAATACCTATAATTTAATAGTTAGTTATTATTTAGAATTAAACAGATTTTCTTTCTTTTTTTCTGATTTTCGAATTTCCTAATTATTGAATTTCCGAATTCCGAAAATTTGGAATTCCGAAAATCCAAAAATTTGGAATTCCGAAAATCCAAAAATCCGAAAATTTGGAATTCGGAAATTCGAAAATCCGAAAATTCGTAAATCTGAAAATCCGAAATTCGGAAATCCGAAAATCCGAAAATTCGGAAATCCAAAAATTTAAAATTCGGAAATGCAAAAATTCGGAATTCCGAAAACGCGAAATTCAGAAATTCGAAAATTTGGAAATCCGAAAATTCTAAATTCGGAAATTTCGGAAATTCGTAATTTCGCAAATTTTGAAATTCGGAAATTCGGAATTAACGAATTTGTTATAATTCGTTAAAATACGAATTCGGAACTAAACGAATTGCACATGTCTAGTATTGAACAGACAAAAATGGAGTAAATAAGAGCATGTTATTATTGTTAGGGTTAACATACACTTTAACTAACTAGCACATGGGCCACCTGACCTCTCATTTAAATATTTTCACTGGATAGTTTCATATCTGAAATTCGAAAAGAAAAATTTAAAATTTCCCTTCTTGGTAAATAAAGTAAATACCTTCTTTACCTTGGTGATTTGTTTTTCCACATCGCTGTGTTATAGAGTTGACTCTGCCATGCTTTCTGGTTCGATGAGCATCACCCAAGCTCTTCCTTTAGGCCCAGGCTGTCATAGACACACCCTTCTGTATTTGATCGGACCCGGACATTAAAGCAGAGTTCCACCAAATAATGGAACTTCCGTTTTAAGGGAGGGTGACCCCCTGACATGCCACATTTTCAGAGGGTCCCAGCTCCCACTTCCTCCCGGCGCACCGGAAGGGAGATCACCCCCCCTCCCTCTCGGCAGTCATCTGGGACACGTCACAGGTCCCAGATGATTGCCCGGCCAATCACGACAAGCGGCCCGGCTCGCGAACGCACAAGTCTGCCTGAACTATCCCGACAGGCAGTTGTCAAAGCCGACAACCAAACGCAGGTGGCAGAGGCATTCGGATTTCCGAATCTCGAATTTTCGGATTTCCGAAATTTGAATTTTCGGATTTCCGAAATTTGAATTTTCGGATTTCCGAAATTTGAATTTTCGGATTTCCGAAATTCGAATTTTCGGATTTCCGAAATTCGAATTTTCGGATTTCCGAAATTCGAATTTTCGGATTTCCGAAATTCGAATTTTCGGATTTCCGAATTTTCAAATTTTCAGATTTCTGAATTTTCGGATTTCCCAAATTCTGAATTTTCACATTTCCGATTTCCGAACTTTTGGATTTCCCAATTTCGAATTGTAGGATTTCCGAAATTCCGAATTTTCGGATTTCCGGATTTCCGAATCTCGAATTTTCGGATTTCCGAATTTTCAAATTTTCAGATTTCCGAATTTTCGGATTTCCCAATTTCGAATTTTAGGATTTCCAAAATTCTGAATTTTCGAATTTCCAAAATTCTGAATTTTCGAATTTCCAAAATTCTGAATTTTCGAATTTCCAAAATTCTGAATTTTCGAATTTCCAAAATTCTGAATTTTCGAATTTCCAAAATTCTGAATTTTCGAATTCCCAAAATTCTGAATTTTTGAATTTTTGAATTTCCCAATTTCGAATTTTCGGATTTCCCAATTTCGAATTTTCGGATTTCCCAATTTCGAATTTTCCGATTTTGGATTTTGGATTTTCCGTTTTTTGGAATTCCGGACTTTCGGAATTCCGAATTTCTGAATTTTCGGATTTTCGGAATTCAGGAATTCAAAGATTTGAAAATGCCAAAATTTGAAAATCTGAAAAAAGAAAGAAAATCAGTTTAATTAATAACTAACTATTAAATTAACGAGTACGAATTTATCCGAAGTTACGAATTATCTGAAATAACGAATGCCGCATCTAAACAAATGGAACGGAACAAATTAATAATAAATAATTCATAATAAATAATTAATAATAATAAAAAGGTTTTATTATTATTATTGTTATTTATTATTATTAGATCGTTATGTACCATTTGGTTAGATGCTGCATTCTTTATTTCAGATAAATCGTAACTTTGGATAAATTCGTACTCGTTAAGTTCACTAACAGACA
>CM053036.1:29328534-29746034 GCA_028564925.1 Lithobates sylvaticus | reverse complement strand
AATGTCTTCATCAGTTTAGGCCAGTATGTATTCTTCTACATATTTTTGGGAAAAAAAAAATCGCAATACATGTATATTGATCGGTTTGCGCAAAAGTTATAGCGTCTACAAAATAGGGGATAGTTTTATGTAATTTTTATTATTATTTTTTTCTTTTACCAGTAATGCCAGTGATCAGCAGAGAGATTGGACATCTTTGACACTTTTTTGGGACCATTGACATTTATACAGCGATCAGTGCTATACAAATGCACTGATTACTGTATAAATGCCACTGTTAGGGAAGGGGTTAACACTAGGGGGTGATCAAGGGGTTAAATGTGTTCCCTGGGAGGTGTTTCTAACTGTGGGGGGAGGGGACTGAGAGTAGAGAGATCGCTGATCGCTGTTCCTAATTACTAGGAATAGACAATCACTCTCTACTCCCCTGTCAGAACGGGGATCTATTTGTTTACATTGACAGACCACCTTTCTGGCTCCCGCCGGTCACACGCATAAGCTCCCCCGCCGTGCAGCGGGCATGCGTGCACCTGCTATAGCTGTTTAGGTGAGCGACGTACAGCTACAGCGATTTGCGGGAACGAGCCGACCTGAGTTCGTATAATGACAGCAGCTGGTCGGCAAGTGGTTAATGGTACTGTGAACTATTTTTCATGAAACTTTCTTATTTTACATTTGTTTGGAACAAGCAGTGCCCCCTAGTTGTGGTCTTGTGCATTGCTCTACGTACACTACAGATCTTATTGTCCACAATTCATCTTGGGAGCGAGCAAGAGAGGGTGACAAATGTAGCCACCTTCTAACAGGACGTTGGATACCAGCAACCAAAAAAAATAAGAATATTTTGATGGGACTGAGAGCAATAGAAGGACACTGCCGGGCAGGGGCACTGTTGTTCTGGGAGGACGTCATATGACATCCCCTCGAGAAGCGCCTCTTACATGGCCGAGCAGTGGTGCGATCTATCACTGGCCGATGACTGATCACTGCACCAGCCTGCTGCCAGTGTCATGTGATCGCTGTGACCAATCACATGACAGTTGTAAACAATGGATGGCTTCCGTTCATGCCATACATTGTATACAATTGTGTTCCTAGCTGTGATTGGTCACAGTGAACACATGGTACAGCGCAGGCCAATTACAGCCCATCTGTACAATGTAATTATATGTGTAAGACCAAACACAGCTAATCACGCGACAAAAGACACTGAATGAACTAGTTTCACTCAGTACAAAGGGTTGCGTATACCAATGAAATTCATTGGTAACTGCAATCATAATGTGTGTTCTGGTCACAGTGTGTTAGAAAAAAAAAAATGTTTACATACTGTCACCAGTCAGTGTCCCTGACCACCGCCACACCAGTTATATGATAACGCTGTACCGCACTGGTGACAAGATGCAAAAAAAATGTTGTTTTAATTTCTTCATTTTCCAAATAATTAGGACAAAAAATTACAACTTCAAAAAAACTTGCCATGCCTCTTACTAAATACCTTGGACTGTCTAATTTTACAAAAAAAGGGGTCATTTAGGGGGTATTTGCACTGTCCTGGCATTTTCAGGCCTCAAGAAGGGTGTCAGTACATCAGGATTGATCAATCATTTTCAGATATATACCATAGTTTGTGGACTCTGTAACTTTCCTATAGACTAAATATTAGGTTCATGTGACACTCATGGCCAACATCTGTAACTGTATACACAACAACAAAACCAAAGGGATATCGGACTATATAGGTCAGAAAAGGAGCATACATAAAGTTCATAAAAATACATATTTTATTAGAATAGCACAATGTTAAAGAGGCAAACGATATGGTGTCTTAGCAGAAGTTGTATATGGGAATTCATTGTATAGAGTTAAATAACAAGAAAGAACAAGAGTACTATTATGATCAGTCCTCATATGCCGACGTGTTTCGCTAACAAATGCTTAATCAGGGCCTAGGAGGACCATATAGTACTCATCTACAAGAGATAAAGCATCATTCACAAACATAATTAAGTTGCATACTAATGTGCAGACAGTGAGGTTGATTTAGTAAAACTTGAGAGTGCAAAATCTGGTGCAGCTGTACATATAAACCAATCAGCTTACAGGTTTTATTGGCAAAGCTCAATTGAAAAAGTTGAAGTTCAAAGCTGATTGGCTACTATGCATAGCTGCACCAGATTATGCACTCTCCAGTTTTAGTAAAACAACCCCAGTATTCTCCATTTGCAACTATATATTCACTGTGCATGACCCAAATCAATGCATAACCACCCACACGTAATATCTCCCTGGGCGGGCGCTGGGGCACCGAAGGACAGGCTTGACCGGAGAGATCTAAACACCAAATATCAATGGTAAGTATACACCCAATGTCTATGCCTTTGACCGACAAACAGCTTTGCAATATATAACACCTACTATGGCTTAAAGGACACTCAGGTCAGATGAGGACTTGAATCATCCAATGGTGTTGTGTGTCATATGAAGCGGGAAGTAGTGGAAATGATTGCCTGAGGGGTGTTCTCCACTCAAAAAGTGTTATCTTTGCTGGGTGGAGCGGTCCATACTACTGGATGGCAAAATGCTGCATCAGTACTTAGAGAACCCATCCGTGTCATCATACGTGGGGTGCGTCACGCAGTAGCGACCCCAAGGAAGGTCGCACTGGTACCGCGTCATCATCTCGTGCCGACGCAGAACCGTAATGCGCGAATAAGCCGGGTGGAGCGGCCCATGCTACTAGATGGCAAAAGGCTGCGCCAGTACGTAGAGATATCGTCCGCATCATTGTACATGAGGCGCGTCACACTGTAGCGACCCCAATAAAGGTCGTACTGCTACCGCGTCAACATACCCACCTACATCATGACGCAGTATGTGCTGGGTGGAATGGTCCATACTACTGGGTAGCCATCCGCCTCATTGTACGTGGGGCATGCCATGCAGTAGCAACCCCAAGGAAGGTTGCAATGGTACCACTTCATCATCTCGCGCTGACGCAGAAGCGTCATGCACGCATGTGCCGGGTGGAGTGGTCCAAACTACTGGACGTCAAAAGGCTGCCCCGGTACGTAGAGAACCTGTCCACGTCATCGTACAAAGGGCGCGTCACGCGGTAGCGACCCCAAGGAAGGTCGCACAAGTACCGTGTCACATCAGCATGTGTCGGGTAGAGTGGTTCATGCTACTGGATGGCAAAAGGCTGCGCCAGTAGTATTTGCAAAATGTTATAACAGAAATGAAGAAAAACTATTTTTTTTCAATATTTTCCATAGTTTTTAATTTATTTAGCAAAAAATAAAAATACCACTAAAAGAAAGCTCTATTTCTGTGAAAAAAAAGGATAAAAATGTCATATGGGTACAGTGTTGCAATGGTCATTCAAAGTGTGACAGTGCTGAAAGCTGAAAATTGGCCTGGGCAGGAAGAGGGTGATGGAAATTTTATCCCAGTTCCTGGACAAGGTCATCTAGTGCCCAAGTCAAAGATGCCAATTGGCGCCCCCTCTTCTCCCCAAAATGTATAAGCATTTTGTGTCAGCAAAAATCCCCTCCCTTCCCTCCAAATTTTTTTTTAGCACTAATATGCCTAATTACCCCCAAGCATTAATTCCCTTTGCCAAATTTCCCCCCAAACAAAAATGACCCCTCTTCCAGTACTCCTGCCAGCTTGTAGGTAGATACACTCTATGCAGCGCCTCCCCACCTCACATGATACCACAGCACCCAGGGAAGCTGCCCCTCCCGCCCACCCATTTGAGCACAAGAATTCAGGACAAATTTCCCAAATGGGATCAAACACAGGTATAGGAACTTGGCAGGTATTCTAAACCTTTCAGCTGGAACCATTTTTTTTTTTAAAGTTGTTCCTGGAGTTCTACTTTAAATGAGAAGCAAGGAGGACCCGTAACTTATTTCAGATGATTTGTGAACCACCGGAAGGCGTCTATGTTACTAAGCACTGAAGGCGCCGAAACCTATCTCTATCTTCTATTCTGGAATATTATTTCCCTGTAAATCATAACTAGAGAAAGATCTGAAAGTGTGCTTATCATAGCCTCTGCTTCAAAAATAATTTCCTTCCTTCACTTATCTGATTTATAATGCATTTGTTCCTTTCCCAAAAGTAATGCTTTCTCTTTTAAGACAAATAACCAAATTTCCACCCTGGGCTCTGCCGCTGAAACATTTTTCAAGCAATTTCATTCTATTTGATTCAGCCTCAGCGGCTGCATCCGATTTGATTGAACTTGCAATCCGTTCTCCAACTTGCAGATATACACGTAAATATTTATTGGAAGACATGGGGGGGGGGGGGGGGGGGGGTTTATTCCTGTTACGAAAACAAGAGCAGAGCCAGACACATTGAGATAGCATGTCGGAGAATTATTTGTGTTTGTATTGATGAAACAACAAAGCAAGTGAGAGCATTTCTCTGGTTATGTATATATTCAGTATGATCACGTGTGGCTTAAAATTGCAAATTTCAAAATAAACACCCTTAACCACTTGACGTCCGCACTATAGCCGAATGACGGCTACAGCGTGGACCTGAATCTCTGGGAGGCTGTAATAGGACGTCCTCCCCTTTGCGCACTCCCCGGCAGGGTAGTGCAGCCCGGGCTTTGATCACCGAGTCACAGAGACTCAGGTGATCACCGATCCGAGTAAGGGGCCGTTCCCGGCCCCGTACCACGTGATCAGCTGTCAGCCAATGACAGCTGATCACGTGTGTAAACAAAAGCTCGGTAATCGTTTTTTTTTCTCCTCACGCTGACAGCACGAGGAGAAAAAAAAAATCCGATCACCGGCTTATGTTCAAGGGACATTGGTCCCGAAGAGGAAGGAGGCACATCTGCCTTATATGTGCAAATCAGTACCCCCTGCCAGGGCCACCTGCCATTGCCACATGTCAGTGCCCACAGTGGCCACTAGTGACACCTATCAACGCCCAAAGTGCCACCTATCAATGCCCACCAGTGTTGCCAATCAGTGCCTCATCAGTGCTACCTAGCAGTTCTGCCTTTCAGTGTAGCCTAGCAGTGCCGATCAGTGCCCATCACTGCCACCCATCAGTGCCCATCACTGCCAGCTATCAGTGCCACCTATCAGTGCCACCTATTAGTGCCACTTCTCTGTGACCACGAATGCCACCTATCAATGCCCTTCAGTTCCACCCATCAGTGCCACCTCTCAGTGTCACCTCTCAGTGCACACCAGTGCCACCTATCAGTGCCCACCAGTTCCGCCCTATCGGTGCCCACCAGTGCAGCCTATTGGTGCCCACCAGTGCAGCCTCATCAGCATACATCAATGAAGAAGAAAAATTACCTGTTTGCTAAATTTTATAACAAAATATAATTTTTATTTTTTTAATTCAGCCTTTTTAAATTTTTTTAACAAAAAATAAAAACCGCAGAGGTGATTTAATACCACCAAAAGAAAGCTCTATTTGTGGGAAAAAAATGATAAAAATGTAATTTGGGTACAGTGTTGTATGACCGCACAATTGTCATTTAAACTGCGACAGCACTGAAAGCTGAAAATTGGTCTGGACAGGAGGGGGTTTAAGTGCCCAGTAAGCAAGTGGTTAAAGTGGTTATAAAGGTTAAAATTCTTAATGCATTCTCTGCATAAAAAAAAAAAAAAACCTTCCAAGATTAGCTTCTTATCACCCATAGAAACATATAAATACTTACCTGAGCCAGCACTAGATCAAGCTCTGTGCCGAGAGCAGCCTCACTGCTCTCTCTCTCCTCACTGGACATGAAGGCAGCAGCAGGAGCCATTGGCTGTCAAATTCACTGAGGAGGGAGTGGGGGTGGGGCCAATCCACACTATGTGTGTCTATAGACTCACACAGCACAGCTCAGGAGTGAGCCTGCACACGTTATGGGGGCAGACACAGAAAGCACTCGTTATGGGGGCAGACACAGAAGAGGTGGAGTGGACAATGCTGGCGGGGGACCCCAGAAGAAGAGGTTAAAGGCCTCTCTGTGCAAGGTGCTACTTCTGCACGTGCAGGTTTGCTGCCTCTTGTGGCAACAGTATCTAACAGTTCCTAACACAAAGTTTAACAGTTCTCTCAGCTTCACTACAATATCCACTTGTAGCTCTTCAGCCCCTTGAGCACCTAGTCTCTCACTGGACTCTCTGATTCACTGACTCTGAATCCCGTAAGCTCCTCAAGGTTTTTGCGGTGGTATTTCCCTCAAGCATCCCCCACGCTTCCCTGCTGCGTTCCTAGCTTGGCACTCCAGATACCTTTTAAGCTTCACCCCTGCTAACCGGCTTGGTCCCTGGCTTGACACACAAGGCTGCTCTGCAAGCGTCACCTCGTCCCAACCCTGCGCTGACCTCTTACTTCTGGATAGGCCCTCACACAGCCTGGCAGCCAGATGTCCCCTGGATAGGCCCAATCTCTGGCCTAGCATCCCGGGGCAGACGACACACATCCACCCAGACAGCGGTCCGGGTGGCACAGAACATAGATCACCTGACCTCACCCAGATATATATGATCTCTCAGCAGGCCAAGGGATTCAATAAAACCCCTGCCGATTGGCGGATACTCCATATACCCATAACCTGACCTTGGGTTGCCCTTTTCATATCAATAGATCTCTATCAATTAACTGCAGTAGCTACTCCTGACAAGGAATTTGGTGAGGCGCTAACCTGACTAAACCCCAGGGCGCTATATGTGACTTTAAAGCTGTGTTTCTCAAATTTTAGGCAGCTTTGCTACATTGCCACAACACATTTTCACATACTATAGCCTATATATGTAACACAGATTGTCTAACCAAGAGGAGAGGATAGGGTGGCATACTAGGGTGGGATGGAGTAATCTCTCCAAAAGTGATTACACCATGTGGACTGCTTAGTTTAAATTTGCTTACAAAACTGCTTTCTTTTTCTTTTGACAAAGCATATGAGCAACGGCACAGTGATTAATGATTTCTTGATAAACCAATAACAAATAAAAGAAAATGTATTAGCAAAGCAATGTGGTCATCATGTCAGTGCTGATATGGTGATAACGTGGCTTTGGTTATCAGCAAAGCGTAATGCACACAAAATAAATCCTTTCCTAAAACAAGACAGCACCCATTATATAAAAAAAAAAAAAAACGTTATTATTTATTTTTTAAAGTTTTATTGTTAGGATTTGGGTACCTTAAGTGCACTGATTCCTGTGCAAATGACACTGGCAGTGAAGGGGTTAACCACTAGGGGGCGGGGAGGGTTTACGTGTGACCTGTGTGTTTTTTTTTACTGTAGGGGGGCGTGGCTTGGCATGTGACATCACTGATTGTCTTTACCTATCACAGGGAGCAGACGATCAGTGACTCTCCCCATTCTTCAGCTCTGTGAATCGATTGCGGGACACCGGCGGCGATCGGGTCCGCGGGTCCCGCGGCAACGGTCACAGAGCTCAGGCGTGCACGCGACCCACGGCTGGGCTCTTAAAGAGCAACGTACCTGTATGTTAATGTGCCCAGCCGTGCCATTCTGCCGATGTAAATGTGCAGGAGGCGGTCCTTAAGTGGTTAAAGCGGAACTTCCACTTTTCTTCCTTTCTTCCTTCTTTGAAATATTTTTTTCCAGGAAGCAGGTACGTGCTCCCACTTCTGCTCGCATCGCTTGGTCCCCCTTTCCCTGCGCACAACCTCCAGGGACATGTCACAGATCCCAAGAGGCTGCGGGTCCAGTCAGAAAGTGCAGCATGACTCGTGCATGCACAGTGGGGAGCCTGCAGAAGAAAGTCACAGTCGGCTTTCCACACTCAAGATGGCAGTGCCAAGGACCCAAAGACTGGAGAAGAACCGGCCCAGGTGATGACAGCGCTGGACCCTTGTCTAGGCTTGTGAGAACCTGTTTATTAAATGTCAGCAGCTGCAGTATTTGTAGCTGCTGACTTTAAATTTTTCTGCAAACGGCTGGAGTTCCTCTTTAACATCTAACATCATGTTCCCAGTGAATGAGGACCTGTTTTTTTTTGACACATGAACGGGTTAAGAATACTCCTCTAAACCCAAGAGTCCACTTTAGCCCGTTGCACCCTTAAAACCACCAAAAATAACCTGCATTTTGTCTTCCTTATTGACTACTACTAACTTAAAGTGTTGCAAAACCCAGTAATAAAAAAATAGTTCATCCCTCCCACAGTTCCCACAGCTTATTAATAGGGCTGTGGAAATTAAAGATTAATTCCGCGATTAATCAATTAATTTTTTTGATCGATCAAAATTATTTTGATCGGTACTCCCTGAAGACCCTCTGCTGCCCTACCGAACTAACACGATTGTCAGCTTTACATGCTGTGTTTTTATCATCTTTATGTGAGTAGTTTGTGTTTGAACACACATATTAAATCTTATACTTAAGCGGTGAGCACTTAGATCTTTTCTTTCTACCCATGACCTGGCGTCCTTGCTGAGATCTAAGGAGACGTGAGAGGAGTTCATGGTCCGTGTTAACCCTTTTGATACCCGCATGCATGACCACCTGTTTGCACAGGGTTCCATGCCATAAGGTGAGAGTGATTAATTAGACCGGAGGTGGAGGGATTGTCACGCTACTGTGGAAAAAAAAAGTACTTAAGTCAGTGCTACAGTTTGAATTTAAAGAGGAAGTAAAGCCTCTTAAAAAAAAAAAAAAAGACATACTAGCTCATTATGAAAGACTTACCTGAAAACGAAGCCCCCGAAGCGGTCCTTATCCACGATCTTCTGCGCCGCCATCCAGGGCCGGAGTGACTTCCGGGTCTCGCCGCTCCAGCGATATCATTCACTGGAGCGGCGATGACGTCACTCCCACGCATGCGCACGAGAGCGGCATATCGCCGTGATCTTGGCATCCTCAGTGCGCCCTCAGTGCGCCTGCGCCGCTGTCTACGGCGCATGCGCCGTAGACAGCGATGCCTTTTCATTTCTAAATATCTCCTAAACCATGTAGGTTTAGGAGATATTTATTGGACCTACAGGTAAGTCTTAATCTAGGCTCACCTGTAGGCCAAAGTGCTTTGGAAGGGTTTACTTCCACTTTAAAACGTATTTGTGTGAACTGTGAAGTTAAGTCATGGATTGTGGAAACTAACTAGTGTCGGGTGATTGTATATAGTGTATATCACATTTACCACTGACTAATGCAGAGTTGCAATGCAAGGAGAACAGCTAAAAGTAGTTGGATCTGTATGTGCGTTATAATTAATCGAAATTAGTTGATTAATCGATTTAAAAAAAAATCGATTTATCGAACACGAAAATTTTAATCAGTAACAGCCCTACTTATAAATCTTTATATTACATTAAATGTCACTTTTACATTAAAATATTGCCACTATATACCTTTTTGGATGATCTGTATACCACAGTTACATGATAAACTGCACAGTTTCTCCAGTGCTGAGAGTTCAGGTAGGAAGAGATTTCCACTACAGCCTGTGTACATGCCCACATGTGTGATGTCAATAACATGTGACCTGGCTAGCTCTGAGAACAAGTAAATGTTCTCTTCAGCATAAAAGACAAAACTGAGCATGTGCAGATTGGCTACCCTGCCTGTGTTAGCTGGCTTTCCCCAGATAGACGGTGCAGTAGGGGGAGGATCTGTGCATACAGGATAAAACAGCCTTTTTACACAATGCAGGGGATTAACCCCTTAAGTTTCACAGTGAGTATAACAAGCATGCTATGCTGCATATCCAGACTGATTTTACTATTGTGGGTTTAGTAACACCTTAACCAAAATAGTAACATTTTGCCGAAATGGGGGAATAAAAACTGTTAACTTTGCTCACCCCAGTGCCCAGTTGCTTTCATCAAGATTACCTCTATAGGGTTACGGTGCGAAGGCGCCACGACACCCAAAGACCAATTTTTACACACCTGTTACTTCTATCCAAAGTCAAAGTGACACCAGAATGTATCCAAAAAATCTCTAATCTTGTTCCCAGTGCACTACATTGTGGCCTCATCATGACGGCCACAGCGCGGATGCCAAATCCCGGGAGGCCGTCATATGACGGCCTCCCCTTTCCTCGTTCCCTGTGCGCGCTCACGAGCGCGCAGCAGGGAAATTCTGTGTTGGCCGTGTCCCTCGGACACGGCCAATCACAGATCGCTGTAAACGGCCAATAACAGCGGCCGTTTACAGTGCGATCGCCCTGGCCAATGAGAGATGATCTCATATGTAAACATATGAGATCATCTCTCAGCGCCGCTCCTCCTCCTCACACAGAGACAGCGTGTGAGGAGGGGGAGATGAACGGCTGCAGTGCCGTAAGTTTTTTAAAAAAAGAAATAAATAAATAAAGTGACATCCCCAGTGCCATCCCCAGTGCCATCCCCAGTGCCATCTGCCAGATCCATCCCCAGTGCCATCTGCCAGTGCCATCCCCAGTGCCATCCCCAGTGCCATCTGCCAGTGCCATCCCCAGTGCCATCCCCAGTGCCATCTGCCAGTGCCATCCCCAGTGCCATCTGCCAGTGCCATCTGCCAGATCCATCCCCAGTGCCATCTGCCAGTGTCATCCCCAGTGCCATCTGCCAGTGCCATCCCCAGTGCCATCTGCCAGATCCATCCCCAGTGCCATCCCCAGTGCCATCTGTCATCAGTGCCATCTGTCATCAGTGCCACATATTAGTGCCATCTGTCATCAGTGCCACCTGTCAGTGTCACGTGCCATCTGTTATCAGTGTCACCTGTCATCAATGCCACGTATCAGTGCCATCTGTCATCAGTGTCATCAGTGCCACGTATTAGTGCCGTCTGTCATCAGTGCCACGTATTAGTGCCATCTCGCATCAGTGCCACGTATTAGTGCCATCTCGCATCAGTGCCACATATTAGTGCCACGTGATATCAGTGCCATGTATGAGTGCCATCTCTCATCAGTGCCACATATTAGTGCCATCTGTCATCAGTGTCACGTGTCATCAGTGCCCCGTATTAGTACCATCTGTCATCAGTGCCACGTCAGTGTCACGTGTCATCAGTGCCACGTCAGTGTCACGTGTCATCAGTGCCACGTCAGTGTCACGTGTCATCAGTGCTCTGAGAACAAGTAAATGTTCTCTTCAGCATAAAAGACAAAACTGAGCATGTGCAGATTGGCTACCCTGCCTGTGTTAGCTGGCTTTCCCCAGATAGACGGTGCAGTAGGGGGAGGATCTGTGCATACAGGATAAAACAGCCTTTTTACACAATGCAGGGGATTAACCCCTTAAGTTTCACAGTGAGTATAACAAGCATGCTATGCTGCATATCCAGACTGATTTTACTATTGTGGGTTTAGTAACACCTTAACCAAAATAGTAACATTTTGCCGAAATGGGGGAATAAAAACTGTTAACTTTGCTCACCCCAGTGCCCAGTTGCTTTCATCAAGATTACCTCTATAGGGTTACGGTGCGAAGGCGCCACGACACCCAAAGACCAATTTTTACACACCTGTTACTTCTATCCAAAGTCAAAGTGACACCATAATGTATCCAAAAAATCTCTAATCTTGTTCCCAGTGCACTGCATTGTGGCCTCATCATACACACTGTCTCCCAAGCTGTTGCTGAGCAAAATAAAGGCAGCTTTCAGGGAAAATGCAATTTATAAATACAATTATTGCTGCAGCAGATTCTAGACATGGTACAGACCCCCCCCCCCCCCCCCCAGGCACTATTTTGCATTCACTTTAACCACTTCGCATCCGGCCGTAGCCGAATGACGGCCACAGCGCGGATGCCAAATCCCGGGAGGCCGTCATATGACGGCCTCCCCTTTCCTCGTTCCCTGTGCGCGCTCACGAGCGCGCAGCAGGGAAATTCTGTGTTGGCCGTGTCCCTCGGACACGGCCAATCACAGATCGCTGTAAACGGCCAATAACAGCGGCCGTTTACAGTGCGATCGCCCTGGCCAATGAGAGATGATCTCATATGTAAACATATGAGATCATCTCTCAGCGCCGCTCCTCCTCCTCACACAGAGACAGCGTGTGAGGAGGGGGAGATGAACGGCTGCAGTGCCGTAAGTTTTTTTTTTTTAAAAAATAAATAAATAAAGTGACATCCCCAGTGCCATCCCCAGTGCCATCCCCAGTGCCATCTGCCAGATCCATCCCCAGTGCCATCTGCCAGTGCCATCCCCAGTGCCATCCCCAGTGCCATCTGCCAGTGCCATCCCCAGTGCCATCCCCAGTGCCATCTGCCAGTGCCATCCCCAGTGCCATCTGCCAGTGCCATCTGCCAGATCCATCCCCAGTGCCATCTGCCAGTGTCATCCCCAGTGCCATCTGCCAGTGCCATCCCCAGTGCCATCTGCCAGATCCATCCCCAGTGCCATCCCCAGTGCCATCTGCCAGTGCCATCTGTCATCAGTGCCATCTGTCATCAGTGCCACATATTAGTGCCATCTGTCATCAGTGCCACCTGTCAGTGTCACGTGCCATCTGTTATCAGTGTCACCTGTCATCAATGCCACGTATCAGTGCCATCTGTCATCAGTGCCACGTATTAGTGCCGTCTGTCATCAGTGCCACGTATTAGTGCCATCTCGCATCAGTGCCACGTATTAGTGCCATCTCGCATCAGTGCCACATATTAGTGCCACGTGATATCAGTGCCATGTATGAGTGCCATCTCTCATCAGTGCCACATATTAGTGCCATCTGTCATCAGTGTCACGTGTCATCAGTGCCCCATATTAGTACCATCTGTCATCAGTGCCACGTCAGTGTCACGTGTCATCAGTGTCACGTGTCATCAGTGCCACGTCAGTGTCACGTGTCATCAGTGCCACGTCAGTGTCACGTGTCATCAGTGCCACGTCAGTGTCACGTGTCATTGTCCTGGTGCTCCAGGGCCTTCAAAAGTGTAATAGGTAGTCAACAATTTAGATGTGTAATTTATGCTCCCAGAACACGTGATGGCGCTCCCTGCATGTTGGGCCTCTCTATGTGGCCAGGCTGTGGAAAAGTCCCACATATGTGGTATCGTAATAATCAGGAGGAGTAGCAGAATTTATTTTGGGGTGTCATTTGTGGTATACACATGCCATGTGAGAGAAATAACCTATTACAATGACAATTTTGTAGAAAAAAAATAAAAAATAAAAAAATAATTCATTTTGCAAAGAATTGTGGGAAAAAATGACAACATCAAAAAGCTCACCATGCCTCTTTCTAAATACCTTGGAATGTCTACTTTCAAAAAAGGGGTCATTTGGGGGGTATTTGTACTTTCCTGGCTTGTTCGGGTCACAAGAAATGAGATAGGCCACCAGTACATCAGATGTGATCAATTTTGTATGATTCGCACCACAGCTTGTAGAGTCTGTAACTTTCACAAAGGCCAAATAATATCCGCTAATTTGGGTTATTTTTACCAAAGATATGTGGCAGTATAAATTGTGGCCAAAATTTATGAAGAAAAATTAATAATTTGCTAAATTTTATCACAGAAACAAAGAAAAATGCGTTTTTTTTCAAAATTTTCGGTCTTTTTTCAATTATAGCGCAAAAAATAAAAAACCCAGAGGTGATCAAATACCACCAAAAGAAAGCTCTATTTGTGGGAAAAAAAGGACAAAAAATTCATTTGGGTACAGTGTTGCATGACTGAGTAATTGTCAGTCAAAGCGTGAGAGCACCGAAAGCTGAAAATTGGTCTGGATGGGAGGGGGGGTGTTGGTGCCTGGTAGGCAAGTGGTTAAAAACCAAAAAATCACTGCTCATTTAAAAATTACGTTTTTCACAAACTTTATTTTAATAGGTACATGTCCCCCAGGGCAGGGCCTTGACCCCTATAATTATTGTATGCCCAATTACTTCCATATAAGCCTCCAAAATGGGCACTTTTGATTTTTGACGTTCGGGTCCAATTGACTTTAACTTTCGCAGTGTTTGAAAGTTCTGGTGCGAACCAAACAGGGGTCCGTTCGGCTCATCCCTACTTAACACATCACATCTGAGTAAGCAGCCCTTCCATATTCCAAAACAATCATCCCCAGATCTGCTTTCTGTCACACAATCCTGACAAGCAACTAACAACTGTTCATGCTTCCTTAAGTTGTGCAGACACTTTTGTTGATGGTCCAGATCAAAATCTGGCATGACATTTTTCTATCAAGCAGTACATCCAAAAAACAGCACATAAATAAAATAAATGTTCCATTTCGCAGGTCTTGGGCAGAGCAGAGATCATAACATGTTTACATCATATATCACGCTGCACCTGTGACAATGCTTTGGCTTTGTATATCCAAAACCTTACCTGAAACCCTACCATGTTGTCCCTGCCAAGGCTAAAGGCTTTCAGAGCCTCTCAGTGGTGTAGGAAGCCCAGCATGGGCAATGGGGACACTGGAGTGACTGTCACCATGTATCAGCCATATTTCCCCTATAGAAGTGCCCCTCGCCCCCCAGTTTGAGCTGTGGTGTGCCTATGTCACAACTTCTGCAATGTCAGAGTGCCACTTGAAGTCATGTGGATGGTTACAGTCTGCATACAACACTTGGCTATAATGCCTACCTGCTGTAGATTGGATATAGCAGCTAATTTGGTATTCAATCAGTAGAGAAAATGTGAGGTTGCCCATGCCCCTCAAATTTTCAGAGGCTTGTGAAGCAGACTCCTCGGAGTCACTCAGGATGACAGCATCTGGAACTTCCTCCTCCAAGCCACGTACTACTCCCAAGGGTCCTGGTGTTGGAAAGCCATCGTTTACAGATTGACACATGTCTGCCTCTTCTTCGAAGCCTATGAAAGTGCCAGAATCCTCCTCCTCATCCTCCTCCCCTCTCTCCTCCTGTGTGTTCTGTGACATAGGTATGATGGTGTCTGGATAAAGTGGGCCTTGAGAGGAAAGAAAGTCCTCCTCTTCCTCCTGCTGCTCTGCCTCCAGTGCCCTGTCCATAATGCCATGCAGAGTCTGCTCCAGCAGGAACACAACAGGGATTGTGATACTCATGCATGCACTGTCATGGCTCACCATCCTTGTGGCCTCCTCAAATGGTGACAATACAGTGCATGCATCCTTAATGATTAGCCATTGGCGTGGGGAAAAAAGCAGAGGTGGCCTGAGCCTGTCACCGTGCCGTACTGGCACAGGTACTCGTTGACGGCCCTCTGCTGCATCTATAGCCGCTGCAGCATTCCCAAAGTTGAGTTCCACCTGGTGGGCATGTCACAAATCAGGCGGTTTACGGGCAGGTGGAATTCCCACTGAATTTCAGCCATTCCCACTGAATTTCAGCCACCCGAGCACTGGCTGTGTATGGCTACAGACTCTTCTGGCCTGCTTTAGTACATCTTGCAACCCTGGGTACATACTTAGGAAACGCTGCACCACCAAATTGAGGACAAGTGCCAGGCATGTCACATGTGTCAACTTTCCCTGTCTAAGGGCGGACAGGAGGTTTGAGCCATTATTGGACACCACCATTCCTGGCTCCAGCTGTCGTGGTGAGAACCACCTCTGGGCCTGTCCCTGCAGAGCTGCAAGAATCTCTGCTTCTGTGTGGTTCCTGTCCCCTAAACACACCAGCTGAAGCACTGCATGGCACCTTTTAGCCTGACTCTGGGAATAGCCCTTTGAACGCTTAGGGGGTACCTGATGTTCATAGGACAATTCTGCAGAGGAGGGCATGGAGGTGGCGTAGGAGGAGGAGGAGGGGGTAGAGCTCACAGGTCTGGCATCATCACCACCAGCTATATGGAGACGTGGGGGCACAACAAGATGCAGCACCGAGCCCTGTTTTGCATCCTTTCGAGTTGCAAGCAGCATTACACAGTGTGCTGTGAATGAAATATATAGTCCCTGCCCATGCTTGCTGGACCATGTGTCAGCAGTAAGGTAGATTTTACGGCTGACTGCCTTGCCCAACGATGGCGGACACATCAGACAATTTTGACACATTTTTGTGACCATTGGCATTAATACAGCGATCGATGCTATAAAATTGCATTGATTACTGTAAAAATGTCACTGGCAGTGAAGGGGTTAACCACTAGGTGGCGGGGAGGGGTTAAGTGTTCCTAGGGGCATGTTCCGATGACAGGGAGCAGACGATCAGTATGCTGTCATTAGGCAGAACGGAGAGATGCTGTTTACATCGGCATCTCCCGGTTCTTGAGCTCCGTGACACAATAGCAGGGATCCCCGTGGCGATCAAGTCACGGGCACGGTCACGGTACGTTACTTTGCCCAGCTGTGCCATTCTGCCGACGTATATGTGCCGACAGCGGTCGGCAAGTGGTTAACCTTGTGGACAGCCTTCCCAGATGAGTTGAAGCTGCTATAGCTGCAAAGGGTGGGCCAACTCAATATTGAACACTACGGACTAAGACTGGTTATTTTGAATGGACAGTGTAATGCCCCGTACACACGGTCGGATTTTCCGACGGAAAAGGTCCTATAGGACAATGTTGTCGGAAATTCCGACCGTGTGTAGGCTCCATCTGACTTTTTCCATCGGACAAAGTTTTATCTCCTGCTCTCAAATTTTCCGACAACAAAGTCCGATCTGACTTTTTCCGATCGTGTGTAGCGAATTCCGACGGACAAAGTGCCACGCATGCTCAGATCACATTACAAGACCAAAGCTATTGGCTACTAGCCTTTACGTAGTTCCGTCGTAAGCAATGAACGTCACCACGTTCAGAATGATCGGATTTTCCGACAACTTTGTCCGACCGTGTGTGTATGCAACACCAGTGTCGGACAAAATCCGTCTGAAAAAATCTGACGGATTTTGTGGTCGGAATTTCCGACCGTGTGTATGGGGCATTAGTGTGTCTTAATATGTATGTTCGTAATTTCGTATGTTCGTAATTTCGTGTTCTCGAATGGGCAGTGTATTAGTGAGTGATGTATCTTACTTAATATCTTTAGCCAATCAGCTTATCCCTTTTGTGTCTGAGTCACAATGCATTCCTGAATCTTTTTAGATTCAGTTGAGGAGGAGACTGAGTCCGGTCTGGTGACTGAGGGAGTGGACTGGAGTAAGTACAGGACTAATTAGAAAAGCAAGCATATGATTATTATTCTTTATTTCCTACAAAAGTACGAATCAACAAAAAAGGCAATCTCACAAAAGTAACAATTACTAAATAACGAGTATTTACAGAATAAGCGAAAATGATTATCTAACAAAATTACGAATTTCGAATCAAAGAAACGGAATTACCAATCATTTCGCATCAACGAAAATAAAACTGTTACAAAAATACAAACGAGTCCGAGTATGAAAACTTGCGCCTTGAAATTACGAATCGCTAGACTAGTGGAATTACAAATCATTTTGTATCAACGAAAATAAAACTGTTATGAAAATATGAATGAGCCGAACATGAAAACCCGCGTCTTACGAAATTACGAATCGTTACAAATCAATGGAAATGTAAAGAAACAAAACAAAACAAAATTTTTAGTTGTGCACATGTCTAATGGGAACCATAGTTGTTAAAGGGGCACTGCATCACAATTGTCAATGGAAGCTAACAGACTTCAATTCCCACAAATCTCTGCACCTGGAGGAGGAGAAGATCTGGTCTCAGACAGACTCAGGCAGGGTCTCAGACAACTATAAAAACAGAGTTTGATAAACTTTAAGATTATACCGAAGCTGTCTGTTTCTAGCAATTTGTGATCTCCACTGATTACATGAGTGCAATGTAACAAAAAAATCTAAATGTATTGCTCCTGGCAGGGAATCAAGTACATCTTCCTTGTCCACAATCCTTGTTTGCAATTACAGTGCCAATTCTGTCAGCAAAAGAAAGCCAAGAAAAATTTTGCCCAGGGTCCAATAAATATTAAAGAAGGCCCTTCTCGGAAGAATTGAACTTAATTTTCTCGGCTCATCGTAGTGTTGTTTGTCACTGCGTTCTTGACGGTGGAAAGTTCAGAGAACTTTTGTATGACCGTGTGTATGCAATCCAAGATTGAGCGGAATTCCGTCGGAAAAAACATCCAAGATTTTTCAGACGGAAATTCCGCTCGCGTGTACAGGGCATCGCTGTTTATATCTGCAAAGTTGCTTTGTATCCTGGTTATAATAAAGAACTAATGTTCTTAAAAAAATACAGTTATGCTTTAATAACGCCCAAACCACTTTTAAAAGATGTTGGCTGCAGTGTAGATTGTTGCCAAGAATATTAGTTCTCTCCTCCTGTGAATGATAAAACATTGCTCTCTGACACACAAGACGCAATTACCAATCGGCCTCCAGAGCTATTATGTGGTGTCACTTTTAACTAAGAAAGAGCACTCCTCGTTTCTTCACTTCCAAGAGTAAAGAATAAAAGGTGGTTTTCTTCAAGGAGATGAAGAATCTGCCGTCTCCGCACAGCACATCTCTTTTTCCATTCCTTGCCGTTAATCAATTTAATTTCAAAATGGAAGAGAGAAGAACATTAGGCACACCGCAATGCTGCAAGCTAAAGAGGGACAGTTGAGGAAGAATAGTTCCATAAGAGTGCCAAAAAAAACAAATCTTCTCTCCACTGCTTGATTTAGCTGAGAATTTCACTTGTAATTTGTGGGACTAGTCCCAATTTGTTTTCAACTGTACTCTATTGAACAGCAAAGGATTAAAGAGGACTTGGCCTCTGGAAGCTGTGTTAACCACTTTCAGACCGGACCATTTTGCTGGCTTAAGACCAGACCACTTTTTTCGATTTGACACTGCGTTGTTTTAATTGACAATTGCGCAGTCGTGCGATGTGGCTCCCAAACAAAATTGACATCCTTTTTTTTCCCACAAATAGAGCTTTCTTTTGGTGTTATTTGATCGCCCCTGCGGTTTTTATTTTTTGCGCTATAAACAAAAAGAGTGACAATTTTGAAAAAAAACGCATTATTTTTAACTTTTTGCTATTGTAGCGGGGTCGTTCCCCTTTTAGGGGATAAGACTACAGTTCCCATAATTCCCCAGGCTCCCGGGAGGATGGTTGTTTCCGCCCGAGAGGCTGATGGGGGAGGTGATATAAGGAAAGAGGCAGGACCGCCTCTTCCTCTTCTGACACAGGGATCACAGAGAGAGGAGACACCTGTGCGGACCGGGACTGCTGAAGGCCTGAAGCCTGGGCCTTGCAGCAGACAGAGAGAGACTCTCACACCTCATTGTCAGCCTGAGCAGAGCGGAGCCATTTACCTGAGAACGGTCGGTCGGAGGGAGGAACGGAATGCAGGGGCTGTGACAGACGAGGCCGGACGCCGCCAGTGGAGGTCCCGGAGCTGAGGACGGTATCCGGAGTGGTGAGCGAGCTGGAAAGCTCATCTTGTACTGTATTTCACTTTATCCTTATTGAACTGCCTAGGCAAATTTACCTCAGAGCAGAAGATTGTTCTTTCTTGTGGATTACAAACGCACCATTTAAAGTTACATGTGCACCACCTCTACAGTTCTTGTGCCGGTGAAGAATACTGGGGTTCCCCAAGGACTGAACGCTATTGTTAGGGATCAGGCCTGATCCATTAGATAGTCGCAGTTAGATTTGTTGCACCTCAGAGGTGCATAGCAGACGGTCGCTGCACGTGGCGCTCCGTTCCCCATTGCTATCCTGATACATATATGTTTACATGTTATAGTGCATATTGCAGGGACCTGCTAATGTGTTGTAAGTTAAATGTTTGATGCATGTTACCACTTCTTTTCATACTGCCAAAGTAAAGACAGTTATTTCAGTTAGCAGTCTGCCTGTGAGTTTGAATCCATTGCACTTAGAGTATAAGTGATATTTATATGTGCATACGCATACACCTGTTGATTAACTGTGCCAGAGCGGGTAGAGCAGATTGCCGGGGGGTTGGTGGAGCTGTACTCAGGGACCCAAATCAAACTTGCGGCCCTCTTAATTGGGGGTATCGCTACACGTGGGGGCTCGTCCGGGATCCTGAGACAGCGGGAAAACCCGCTAGAAGGTACCGGCATGGACCCGATAGAAGTGGGACGGTGGTACACAATATGGGGCACTGATCCAGCCGCAGCAGCAGTCATTGAACTGCCAGGGATATGGCAGGAAGAGGCAGTCAAGCAGCTCATAATGTCCCTATCCCCAGGCCACAAATCACGGATAATGGACATGAGAAATGATGCCGGGTATACATACGCCCTGGTAGAATGGAGAAGTGAGACCCCAGAGCAGTTCAGGAGCCAAAGCATACAAGCATTGGATGGTCAGACCTATCAATTGCTGCATGCGCTGCCGCGCAAGGGAGACTGTTTTCCAATGAAAACTATGCTATCCCCAAAGAAGGAAGAGCAGAGGGACACAGAGAGTCCCACACCTGTGAGAACCACTCTTAGTGCAGAACTGTGCGCTGTCCTAGGGGAGATTGTGACTCAGTGCAGAAGAGACCCCGGGGACTACCCGATGTCGGGATACAGGAAACTCTGGATGTTTTCAGGGAGGAAACCTGTACCCTCGGGGGAAGAGGGATTTGAAGAGTGGCTAGATGGCGCCACTCAGGCCTTGGAAGAATGGGAGGTCCCAGAAGGTAGAAAGAAGCAAAGGATTGTTGAGAGCCTAAAAGGGCCTGCCTTAGAGGCCATACGCAACCTGAAGACAAACAAGAAAGATTGCACTGCCCAGGACTACCTAGACATCCTGGAAAGTGTGTTTGGTGGGACAGAAAAAGTCACGGAGCTTACCTATCAACTGGAACACTGTTACCAGAAGACAGGGGAGAAGCTGTCGGAGTATATGGGACGTATAGACAAGATCCTGCATAGGATTATCCTGAAGAAGGGGATAGATCCGGGGAAAGTAGACGAAGCCCGTGCCCAGCAGGTGATGAGGGGAGCCCAACCCCTAGACCCTGTTGCACTAGTACTACGCACCCGACAGGATGGGAAGAGCCTGGACTACCCCGATCTCATTCGGATGGTCAGAGAGGAAGAGGCCATGTTGGAAGATAAACGGGAAAAACAGGCGATGGGGTCTACAAAACTTCCAGTGGCCACGGTCAGGTCGGCCTTAACCCCTGAAAGAGAGACAGAAGTAGATGCCCTGAAGTTGCAGATGTCCCAGATGATGAAGATACTGACATCTCTGGTGGCGAAAGAGACGCCCAGTCCCAAGAAAGAAGCAAGCAGGAGGGAATTATTTCCAACTGTTTCAGCACCAGCATCCCCACCTGACTGGGGAGAGATGATCTGTTTTAATTGTGGGGGAATTGGCCATATTGCAGCTGTATGTTCCAGTCCCAAGAGGAGGAAAACAGATAGCCGCCAGTCGGCGGGAAACGCCAGAGGGCCCCGGTGAAGGAGTCAACCGGGTGCCCATCACCTTCAGTGAGCTCCAAGAAGGATAACAGGAAAAGAAAGCGAGGAGATCAAACCCCTCGGAAGGAGCCCAGGGTTCCGCAACCAAGATACACCCCAGAGAGAGAGGGCAAGACCCCTCCGAAGAGACACAGCACTCCCAAGCGAGAACCCTTAAAAGTGAGAGATAACAATGTCCCTCAGCGGGTTCGTACTCCCATAGCGAGGGAGAAAATTAATGCATACCAGGCTCAGGAAAGAATCAAGCGCAAATCTAGTTGGAAAGAAAAGAGTCCAAAGAAGAGGACCGCATCAACCCGGCCCTACCAAGAAGAGCTGGTTGGTCCATCTCCTACTGTACCCATCCAAGTGGAAGGAGTATACACACAGGCCCTCCTAGACACTGGAGCGCAAGTGACCTTATTGTACAGGGACTTCTATGACAGATACCTGAGTCATCTGCCCATTCAGAAGATAGAGGAGCTGGAGATATGGGGATTGGGGACTCAGATTTTCCCCTACGACGGCTACCTACCCATACGATTGACCTTTGACCCATCCGTGGCTGGGAAGGCTGAAGTGTTTGACACCCTGGCAGTTGTGTGCCCCCGCCCGCCAGGAACCAGCAAGACTTCCCTGATCATAGGGACGAACACGGATCTAGTCAGAAGGCTCCTGACCCCCCTTGTACAGAAGCAGAATCATTCAGCTCCCAAGATCCATCCCATGCTGAAGGCGGCCTACCAGCGGTTGGTCCTGGAGCAGAAGACCCCAAGTGAGGGGATAGGAAAGGTTTGGAGGCTTGAACGAGAAGGAGCGGTGTTACAGCCTGGAGAGGTAACCTGCCTTAGGGCCACAGTGAAGCTTAACTGGGAGCAGCCTGGCCCCTTTGTTATGCTGGAATCTGACCCAATGGAGGGTCACTCAGGCCTGGAAGTGATCCCAGAAGTGATCCCAATCAAGGCATTGAAGAAGGCCAGGGGAAGAGTCCCAGTGAGTGTGAGGAACCCCACGGAGCGACCCGTGGAGATCCCTGCCAGGATGTTGCTGGGACAGGTGAGCCCTGCTGTCCCAGTTGGCTGGTCAGAAGTGAAAGGGGCGGGTAAAGGAGAAGATGTTTGGAAGAAACTCTCCATGGAAAACCCAAACCTACCTGGAGCTTGGAAGGAGAGAGCCAAGGCCCAGCTGACCAGATGGGAGAAGATCTTCTCTAAAGATGAGTTTGATGTGGGGTGTGCGAGGAGTGCCACCTATCGAATCCGCATGCAAGAGGACAAGCCATTCAGAGAGAGAGTAAGGCGGGTCCCGCTAGCAGATCTGGAGGATCTAAGAGAGCAGCTTGCGGAACTGAAGAAGACGGGAGTGATTCGGGAGTCCAGAAGCCCTTATGCCTCCCCAATAGTGGTGGTCAGGAAGAAGAATGGGTCGTTGAGGCTTTGCATTGACTACAGAACTCTCAACAGGAGGACCATTCCTGATCAGTACACCACGCCAAGGATAGAGGATGCCTTACAGAGTTTATCTGGAGCTAAGTGGTTCAGTGTGATGGACCTCAAGAGTGGGTACTATCAAATCCCCATGCATCCAGAAGATAGAGAAAAGACTGCCTTCATAACCCCAGTAGGATTCTTTGAGTTCAACAGGATGCCTCAGGGCCTGTCTGGAGCTCCTGCTACTTTCCAACGCCTCATGGAAAGGACTGTTGGAGACATGAACCTCATAGAAGTCCTTGTGTACCTTGACGATGTCATTGTCTTTGGAAAAACTTTGGAAGAACATGAAGCCAGATTGGAGAAAGTATTGAAGAGGCTCAGTGAGGAGGGACTCAAACTTTCCCCCGAGAAGTGCCGGTTTTACCAGTCTTCTGTGAACTATCTGGGACACATAGTGTCTGAGAAAGGAGTGACTACAGACCCTGAGAAGTTGGAGGCAGTTACTTCGTGGCCAAGACCCACAACAGTCACCGAACTTCGATCTTTCTTGGGGTTCTGCTCCTACTACCGCAGGTTTGTGGATGGGTTCGCCCGTATTGCGAAACCCCTAAACGAGCTGCTCAAGACAGAAGGAGAGGAAGATGGATTGGGGCCTAGGAAGCCCGGTGAATCGGTTCAAGACCAATGGAACTCAAGGTGTGAAGAGGCTTTCAGAACCTTGAAGAGGAGTCTCACCACAGCCCCAGTTTTGGCCTATGCTGACCCCACTAGACCGTATGAGCTACATGTTGATGCCAGCCATGAGGGCCTAGGTGGAGTACTCTACCAGGAGTATGAAGATCAGCTGCGACCAGTGGCCTATGTGAGCCGGAGCCTGACCCCCTCCGAGAAGAACTACCCCACCCACAAGTTGGAGTTCTTAGCCCTCAAATGGGCAGTAGTCGACAAACTAAAGGACTATCTTTATGGGGCAAAATTTACTGTAAAAACAGATAACAACCCCTTGACCTACCTATTCACTACCGCCAAGCTGGATGCAACTGGACACAGATGGTTGGCGGCGTTGTCTGGATTCAATTTCAGCCTCAAGTACAGGCCAGGGGCTGGAAATCGGGATGCAGATGCCCTGTCCCGAAGATCCCATGTCATGGTCGATGATTGGGAAGACTGGACTCAAGTGGCCCCAGAAGGAGTGCGAGCCCTTTGTCAGGGGGCTGAACTTCAAGCCAGAGGAGGATCCAGAGCAGAAGAGATAGGAGTTACCACAGTGGGAGTCCCAAAATGCTAATGCGACTAGAAGAAGAGTGCCTACCAAAGCTGTCAAAGAAAGAGTTAAGGTGTGAAGGGGCCCCTCTGATAGCCCAGAAGATAAGTGGCAGCTGTTTCTCCACGAAAAGCATCGAGAGACTGTGCTGGTTGCCTTACATGACCAGCATGGTCACTTGGGAGCAGAGAGAACCTTCCAACTTGTCAGAGACCGGTTTTATTGGCCCTGCATGAGGGCCGAAGTGGAGGAATACTGCCATTCCTGTGCACGATGCATTCAGAGGAAGACTTTACCTCATCAAGCTGCCCCAATGGGCCATCTACAGAGTCAAGGCCCAATGGATCTGGTATGCATTGATTTTCTCTGCCTCGAACCCGATTTGAGTGGATTGGGAAATGTTCTGGTGATAACCGACCATTTCACTCGTTATGCCCAGGCATTCCCAACCAAGGACCAGAAGGCTTCTACAGTGGCCAAAGTGCTCCTAGAAAAATACTTTGTTCATTATGGACTACCACAGAGAATTCACTCAGATCAAGGAAGGGACTTTGAGAGTCGCCTGATCCGGAAGTTACTAGATTCTTTAGGAGTGGAGAAGACTAGAACTACACCATATCACCCTCAAGGGGATGCCCAGCCTGAAAGGTTCAACCGGACCCTATTGAACATGTTGGGAACTTTAGAGACAGAAAAGAAGCAACATTGGAGCCAACACATTTCAGCTCTGGTGCATGCTTACAACTGTACCACCAGTGATGTGACGGGTTTCTCCCCCTACCGGCTTATGTTTGGGAGAGAAGCAAGATTGCCAGTGGATCTGGCCTTCGGCATTTCCTTAGACCATGCCTCTGAAGCCTCTCACAAAGGATATGTGGACAGACTGAGGCACAGTTTGAAAGTAGCTTATGAGAAAGCTCAGGCGGCCTCTGACCAGAGGGGGGCCCGAAACAAGCGGAACTTTGACCTGAAGGTTTGAGTACAAGACCTGCAGCCTGGGGACCGTGTACTGTTACGCAATCTAGGGATCCCTGGAAAACACAAGCTTGCTGACAGATGGAGGTCAGAGCCATATATCATCTGTAGAAAGCTACCAGGATTGCCTGTCTATAAGTTGAAGCCAGAAGGGAGAGTGGGGCCTTTGAAGACCTGGCATAGGAATCACTTGCTCCCACTCACTGAAGCAGTCAGAATACCTCCAGCAAGAGACTTACCTGAATCTGTTTCCATTCTGGACACTCCCAGACCCAACACTCGGTCCCAGACCTCCCAAACTAAAGGGGGACAAGGCCCCCAACCGGCTGAAGAAGAGAAAGGAGAATTTGAATGGCTATGGCCTTCCTCAACTCCAGGAAGTTCCGCCATAGATCTTCCACTTACTGAGGATGTGGAAGATGGAACATTGAACCCAGAAGCTACAGAGTTTGTTCCACTCAGTGTTGTGCCTGAGAGCTGGGAAGATATCCCTGGTCTCTACTCAGAAGAAGAGGAAGTAGATGTTCCAGAACCAGTGATGTTGCCAGAATGTGTTCCTGAAGAAGGGCCTGTGGTATCAGTGCCTGAAGTGTCAAGAGAACAGAGAGCTCGCAGAGTTGTGAGGCCTCCCAAGAAGTTAACTTACCCCCAAATGGGAAAAAGTTCAGAGGACTCTGTTACCACAGCAAGGAGGAGTGTTGAACGCCCTGACCCATCCACTGTTCATTTGGTGGAGGGCAACCCCAGCTCACTCTCTGGCACAGTTAGACAGGTCGCCCTCACTGAAGCGACCTGTGGACAGGACAGCTCCCCATCCTATGACAATTGTTGGGAAGCTCCTCTGTCTGAATTATGTGAACGCGTTGTTTCAAAGAAAGCTTGTAGATTGAACAATGTCTTTGGGGACCAAAGATTCAAAGTGGGGGGAGTGTGTAGCGGGGTCGTTCCCCTTTTAGGGGCTAAGACTACAGTTCCCATAATTCCCCAGGCTCCCGGGAGGATGGTTGTCTCCGCCCGAGAGGCTCATGGGGGAGGTGATATAAGGAAAGAGGCAGGACCGCCTCTTCCTCTTCTGACGCAGGGATCACAGAGAGAGGAGACACCTGTGCGGACCGGGACTGCTGAAGGCCTGAAGCCTGGGCCTTGCAGCAGACAGAGAGAGACTCTCATACCTCATTGTCAGCCTGAGCAGAGCGGAGCCATTTACCTGAGAACGGTCGGTCAGAGGGAGGACCGGAGCGCAGGGGCTGTGACAGACGAGGCCGGACACCGCCAGTGGAGGTCCCGGAGCTGAGGACGGTATCCGGAGTGGTGAGCGAGCTGGAAAGCTCATCTTGTACTGTATTTCACTTTATGCCTATTGAACTGCCAAGGCAAATTTACCTCAGAGCAGAAGATTGTTCTTTCTTGTGGATTACAAACACACCATTTAAAGTTACATGTGCACCACCTCTACAGTTCTTGTGCCGGTGAAGAATACTGGGGTTCCCCAAGGACTGAACGCTATTGTTAGGGATCAGGCCTGATCCATTAGATAGTCGCAGTTAGATTTGTTGCACCTCAGAGGTGCATAGCAGACGGTCGCTGCACGTGGCGCTCCGTTCCCCATTGCTATCCTGATACATATATGTTTACATGTTATAGTGCATATTGCAGGGACCTGCTAATGTGTTGTAAGTTAAATGTTTGATGCATGTTACCACTTCTTTTCATACTGCCAAAGTAAAGACAGTTATTTCAGTTAGCAGTCTGCCTGTGAGTTTGAATCCATTGCACTTAGAGTATAAGTGATATTTATATGTGCATACGCATACACCTGTTGATTAACTGTGCCAGAGCGGGTAGAGCAGATTGCCGGGGGGTTGGTGGAGCTGTACTCAGGGACCCAAATCAAACTTGCAGCCCTCTTAATTGGGGGTATCGCTACACTATAATAAATATCCCCCAAAAATATATAAAAAAATATATTTTTTCCTCAGTTTAGGCTGATACATATTCTTCTACATATTTTTGGTAAAACAAAACGCAATAAGCGATTATTGGTTGGTTTGCGCAAAAGTTATAGCGTTTACAACATAGGGGATAGTTTTATAGCATTTTTTATTAATATTTTTTTATTTACTAGTAATGGCGGCGATCAGCGATTTTTACTGTGACTGCGACATTATGGCGGACACATCAGACATTTTTGACACATTTTTGGGACCATTGTCATTTATACAGCAATCAGTGCTATTTAAATGCACTGATTCCTGTGTAAATGACACTGGCAGTGAAGGGGTTAACCAGGGGTGGAAGTATAGGGGTTAAGTGTTCCTAGGGTCGTGTTACTAACTGTGGGGGGTGTGGCTGTGTTTTAGTGATCACTGATCTCTGCTCCAATCACAGGGAGCAGAGATCAGTGTCACTGTTGCTAGGCAGAACGGGGAGAGATGCTGTTTACTTCCGCATTTCCCCATTCAGCCTTCCCGTGAGACGATCGCGGGTATCCCCGTGGCGATATCAAGTCCCGTGACCGGACCCACGGGGGTTCCCGACTAGCGCGCATGCGATGTAACGGCGGCATTCTTAAAGGGACGTACCTGTACACCCCTATGCCTGTCCGTGCCTTTCTGCCGACATACATCATCGTGCGCCGGTTGGGAACCGGTTAAAAAATGCAGAAGGCCTTTTCCCAATTACTGATTTACCATGTCTTATTTTGCACATTCTTGGATGTGTACTGAGGAAAATAAATACATACAGTGCCTTGAAAAAAGTATTCATACCCCTTAAAATGTTACACATTTTGTCATGTTATAACCAAAAACGTAAATGTATTTTATTGGGATTTTATGTGATAGACCAACACAAAGTGGTACATAATTGTGAAGTGGAAGGAAAATTATAAATGGTTTTCAAATTTTTTTTCAAATAAATATGGGAAAAGTGTGGCGTGCATTTGTATTCAGCCCCCTGAGTCAATACGTTGTAGAACCCCCTTTCTCTTTGGATATGTCTCTACCAGCTTTGCACATCTAGAGTGACATTTTTGCCCATTCTTCTTTGCAAAATAGCAGGAAGGGGGCGCCCTGCGGCCCCCCCACCCCAAAGCACCCCAAAGCACCTTGTCCCCATGTTGATGAGGACAAGGGCCTCTTCCCGACAACCCTGGCCGTTGGTTGTTGGGGTCTGCGGGCGGGGGGCTTATCGGTCCCGGTCCCCCACCCTATGTGAATAAGTATGGGGTACATCGTACCCCTACCCATTCACCTGGGGAAAATGTGTCAATAAAAAAAACACACTAGACAGGTTTTTAAAGTAATTTATTAGGCAGCTCCGGGGCTCTCTTCCGACTTTGGGGGTCACTTCCGACACCTTCGCACTCTCTTGCCTCTTGTAAACACTTTAATTAGCATACAGTTTATGCACTCACATTTGGAAGAAGTATCATGAGCATGTCAGTCCCAATAAGAAGAAGATGGAGGAAGAAGATGAAGAAACCTGAAGGATGAAGAAAGGAAGAAGGAAGAAGACCAGAAGAAAGAAGATTTTAATAAAGGAATTGTCAAAGACCGTCTCCTGTCATTTTTAACTGTTTTGTCACTTTTTTGGTGAAATGGTAGGGGTACATTTTTACCCCCTTACCATTTCACACAGGGGGGAGGTCGAGATCTGGGGGTCCCCTTGTTAAAGGGGGCTTCCAGATTCCAATAAGCCCCCCGCCCACAGACCCCCACAACCACCAGGCAAGGGTTGTGGGGATGAGGCCCTTGTCCTCATCAACATGGGGACAAGGTGCTTTGGGGGGACCCCAAAGCATCCTCCCAATGTTGAGGGCATGTGGCCTGGTACGGTTCAGGAGGGGGGCACTCTCTCGTCCCCCCCCCTCTTTTCCTGCGGCCTGCCAGGTTGCGTGCTCGGATAAGTGCCTGGTATGGATTTTGAGGGGGACCCCCATGCCATTTTTTTTTTTTTTGGCGCGGGGTTCCCCTTAATATCCATACCAGACCTGAAGGGCCTGGTATGCTCTTGGAGGGGAACCCATGCTGTTTTTTTTTTTTTAAATTAAAGTCGCCTGGCCTGGGGGTGACTTAAAGTCGTGTTGTAAGTCGCCCCAAGTCGTGTTGTAAAGTCCGCCCCAAGTTGTGTTGTAAGTCGCCCCAAGTCGCGCTGGAAGTCATGTTGCCCCTGTGTGAATGGACTGTTAGCGTGCGCTATTATCAATGGCATACTATTATCACGGTGCACCGGTATAATATGTGTTGCGCTTATGTGTGCACCGGTTCATGTGCTCCCTTAATAATTTATCTGGCATACCAAATATGGTATGAACCGGCGCAGCGCATTCATTTTAGTAAATCAGCGCCATAGTCTAGTCAGTACATTGTTTATTTCTTTTCCTCCTCTCAGTAAAATAGTGAGACCAACATCTAGAGTTTGGAAACATTTCAACGGTGCAATTTCTGCTGAGAGCAAAGCTGCAATTTGCAAATATTGTGAGAAGAAATATTATTTTCCAAATGCTATAAGGATGATCAAACCCATCCTTGCATGCAAGAGGTGCCCTAAAGACGTTAAAAAAATACTTTATGGAATAAAATGATGATGACCAGAATTAAAATACGAATAGCTTTAGTTCTCATTCTAGAAACTATTGCTGTTGCTTCTGGATCATCACAAAGTGTTTCTTCACCAGCAGCATCTTCTAGTAAGGAAGTGTTACAAACCAGAGTCTCCCCAAAATACACAATTAGACATGTGCACAACAAAAAAATTTGTTTATTTTCGTTTAGTTTTTTTCGTTTCCGAAAAAAATTTGTTTATTTTCGTTTCGTTTTTTTCGTTGATTCGTAACGATTCGTAAATGTGTAAGTCGTCGGTGTTCGTATTTGTAACGATTCGTACATTCGTAAGTTGTCGGTGTTCGTATTCGTAACGATTCGTACATTCGTAAGAGTTATTTTTTCGTTGA
Organism: Lithobates sylvaticus; assembly: GCA_028564925.1. Lineage (NCBI taxonomy): Eukaryota > Metazoa > Chordata > Amphibia > Anura > Ranidae > Lithobates > Lithobates sylvaticus. Next base: position 29,716,145 of record CM053036.1, on the reverse strand, counting down.
TTCATTTTTTCGTTAGTTTAATTTTCGTACATTCGTAACATCCGTAACATTCGTAATCGGAGCATAATTCATATTCGTTCAATCCATTCGAAGCACGTTAAGCAACTCCATTGTAAGAGACACGGAGAATTACGATTTGAAAAAAAAAAAAAGTTACGAATGTACGAATTTTTTTGTTCAATCCATTCGAAGCACGTTAAGCAGCGCCATTGTAAGAGACACAGAAAATTACGAATCGAAAAAAAAAAAAAGTTACGAATTTACAAATTTTTCCGTTCAATCCATTCGAAGCACGTTAAGCAACGCCATTGTAAGAGACATGGAAAATTACGAATCGGAAAAAAAAAAAAAAAAGTTACGAATTTACGAATTTTTTCGTTCAATCTATTCGAAGCACGTTAAGCAGCACCATTGTAAGGGACACGGAAAATTACCAATTCAACAAAAAAAAAGTTACGAATGTACGAATTTTTTCGTTCATTTTCGTTGTTCCTGTTTTCGTTTTTCGGATTTTCTTCATTCGTACATTCGTTGTTTCTAATTTGTTATTTTTTCGGATTTTCGTTGTTTTTCAGATTCGTTCGATTCGAACGATTCGTTAATCGGATTCGTTCGATTCGATCGATTCATTAAAATCTTTAGCGAATCGATCGTTCATTCGCACGAAAGCGAACGAACAAAGATAACGAAAAAAAAAGAAACAAATTGCACATGTCTATACACAATACCTTCATTTATAGATAAAATGACACCTTAAAATCAGGAGAACATTCAACAAGCTCTTATAAGAGCAATATATGATTCTGGATCAGCATTGTCTATAACTGAAAATGCATATCGGCAAGAAGCTTTTAGAATATTATGAGAGAAAGGGGCGTGGTTACCTGTTCTCATGTATAGTGAAATATTCTTAACATATACAGTCCTTGTTATTCTATTTGTAATAAAAAAAATGTAATGTTAAAAAGCAAGTTTAGTTTGATTGCTGAATAAGCGGTACTTTTATTTCAAGCATAATACTATTATATACACTGAATTTCACCTTTCCAGTGTAACAAAATAACTTTCATTTCATAAAACTACTCCACACTGAATTTTTAAATTTTTTTTCCAAAATTTCAATTTGTCCAAAACAAAATGGGAAAAAATACTTTTTTTTCCATGGCTTTAAAATTTTACATCTCTACATCTGCCATACATGAAGTGAACCTAGCATCAGATATATATTTTCAAGTAATTTGTAAGTGCAACACTTTAAGGTATTAGACATGTGCAATTCGTTTTTTTTTTTTTCGTTTTTCGTTAAAATTCGTTATATTCGTTCATTCATTATCGTACGAATGAACGAACGATTCGCTAAAAATTTTAACGAATAACGAATGTTCGAATCGAACGAATCCGAAAAACAACGAAAATCCGAAATAACCAAATTAGAAACAACGAAACTACGAAAGAAGAAAATCCGAAAAACGAAAACAGGAACAACGAAAATCAAAATGAACGAAAAAAATTCGTACATTCGTAACTTTTTTTTTTGTTGAATTGGTAATTTTCCGTGTCACTTACAATGGCGCTGCTTAACGTGCTTTGAATGGATTGAACGAAAAAATTCGTACATTCGGAACTTTTTTTTTTTTTTTTTTTGCGATTCGTAATTTTCCGTGTCTCTTACAATGGCGCTGCTTAACGTGCTTCGAATGGATTGAACGAAAAAATTTGTACTTTCTTAACTTTTTTTTTCGATTCTTCATTTTCCGTGTCTCTTAAAATGTAATAATTGCATACACATTACATAACATTATGAATTATGCTCCGATTACGAATCTACGAAAACAATGTTACGAAAGTACGAATAAATCAATCTAACGAAAGTACGAATGTAACTAAATCTACGAAAATACGAATGCGGACGAATTTCGAATAAACAAAAATTAAACTAACGGAAAAACTAATCACGAAAAAATAACTCTTACGAAAATACGAATCGTTACAAATATGAACACCGACGACTTACGAATTTACGAATTGTTACGAATCAACGGAAACGAAAGAAACGAAAGGAAAATAAACAAATTTTTCTATTGTGCACATGTCTAGTATTAATACCTTTCAAAGAGGACTCACCCTAATGCCGCGTACACACGGTCGGAATTTCCAATGGAAACAATCCGATGGGAGCTTTTCATCGGATTTTCCGACCGTGTGTATGCCCATCGGTCTTTTTCTGTCGGAATTTCCGACGGACTTTGGATTGAGAACCTGTTCTTAATTTTTCTGATGGAAAACCTTTCTATCAGATTTTCCGATCGTGTGTATGCAATTCCGACACGCAAAATTCCGACGCATGCTCGGAAACAATTCAACGCATGTTCAGAAGCATTAAACTTCCTTTTTATAGTGCAGTCGAACGTGTTGTATGCCGCTGTGTTATTGACCGTCGGAATTTGGTGTGACCGTGTGTAGACAAGACAGTTTGAGCGAAATTCCATCGGAATTCCGACGGGAAAACCATCAGAGCTTTTTCCGACGAGAATTCCGACCGCGTGTACGCGGCATAACAATGCCTTTATCTGCTCTTTATTTCCAGAAGCATAGCACCATCTTGTTTGTTCAGACTTTTCCACTATCCACATTGCAGATTTACAGCCTAGGCCAGACATCAATTTGCAATGAAATAAGCAGACACAGATCAGCACTTGCAGATACTCCCTCCTGCCTGAAACAGGCTGATGACACCATCTAGGCACAGTCGCTGGCAGGGCCGGGACAAGGGGTGGACGGGAGGGCTGTCCTGGGTGCGATGGTTTATTGTACAAATGGGGGCACCTTCTTTCAGTTGAGGCTGACAGGAGTAGTGATAGCGGCAGTAATTTTGACAAGCGAGTGACTGCTGGACATAGGATCCCCTAAGCTTACACATCATGAATGGGGTTGGGGGGCGCAGTTTGGCATTTTTGCCCTGGGCACTGGATGACCTTGTCCTGGCACTGGTTGATGGACTGGAGCTCAAATATTGCTCGCTAAAATGCTAAAAGGTGAAAGTCTTCTGCAAAAGTACACTTTTATGCCGCGTACACACGGTCGGACTTTCCGACGGCAAATGTGCGATTGGAGCTTTTTGTCCATCGGACAGTTTCCATCGGAATTTCACAAAATTTGAGATTTGGTTCTCAAATTTTCCGACAACAAAATCCGTTGTTGTAAATTCCGATCGTGTGTAGACAATTCCGACACACAAAGTGCCACGCAATGCTCCGAATCAAGCAGAAGAGCAGCACTGGCTATTGAACTTCATTTTTTCTCGGCTCATCGTACGTGTTGTACGTTACCGCTTTTTTGACGTTCGAAATTTCCGACCAACTTTGTGCGACCGTGTGTATGCAAGGTTTTCCGTCGGAAAAAAAAAAAATACGATTTGGTTGTCAGGATGTCCGATGGTGTGTACGCAGCATTATTGTAAATTGTGAAGACATGCTTTTTTTCAAGTAGACTTATAACGCTATAATAGAATGGAAGCTGCGCACAAATTAAATAAAATGTAAAACATATGATATCAAGAGTGACTGTTGATGTGACCATATAAACCATGACTAGGGTAGCCAGATAACTTACTACCCCAATAAAGACATAACATGACCATACCTAAAATAAATGCGAGGACACCTGGTGGGTAAAAATGGCCTTGCGGCCTTTTATTAACAAAATAAAATAAACATATTATTTTAAATAATCTTTTAACCATAAATATAAAATATATCAACAGAACAACAAGTAAACGGATACTAGAAAAACGTATGCTAGTCCCTGACGACCCCATCTTAATTTTATTATTGAGCCTGCAGCCCCTGTTAAAAGCATTACGCTAACTTGACCGCAGACCCCCACTTACTAACGGTTACTGACTGCCATCAGCGCAGCCATAAGGACTCCATCTCTGGGATGGGTCCCACCTTAAAGCAATTTTCTATATATATATATATATATATATATATATATATATATAATTATATATAGCCAAAACTGTTGCCAAGGACCCACGCCTAACCAAACCTGTATGTCCAACGTGAACTCAAAAAACATTAGTGAGGGAGGGCGGGAAATTCTTTATCTCCTGCTGACCCCTCGACGAACTGGTGACTCCACCCTGAACTGAAACTTATTTATAACACTCCACCCCTCTGCAAGCTGACCAATAAGGTAAGTGCAGACAACTTTTTACCTTGTGACAAACTTAACCCTTTCCTACTTCTGTTCCTAGCACCCAGTCATGTATGTACTTTGCCTACGCTGCGCTTCTGCTGCGTACATGTCTATAAAACAAATAATGCAATATTGCAATGTGCAAAAAATGTTAGATGGAACCCAGCAAGTAACAAAAAACAAAATGCTCATAAGGATGAAATAATAAAAAAAGTACTGAATAAAAAAATATATATTAAAGTCCAGTGATGATGGTGACAAAAGATTCTATGAATGAATTATCTTCTGTGTGATTAACACAAAACACCACCAAATGAGTGAACCACCACCATGCAGATTATGCGCTTACCAGAAGGCAAGCGAAATAGAGCCTGTAGTATCAACACAGCATCGAGACCTCAGATCACCTCTTGCCAATACACTGAGAGCAAACCAGGGAGTCCCAAATCGATAGGCAGTCCAAAGGCAGCAATCACGATCTCAGCAAGGAAAGAAAGCTCACCATAGTGTAACTCAATTTCAGGAAACACTTTATTGTACAAAAAAGTAATGCACTTACATTTAAAATCTTTAAAAACGCTTGTGTAAAATGAAGTAAGCCGGCCAGCTTGTAGACACCCGTCCTAGACAGCGATGACGTCAGCACGCCTCCCTCCCGACGTCCGTTTCGTCAAAGAGTGACTTAGTCATGGGGAGACTTATAACGCTACTAAAGCTAACTGCAAATATGTCCAAATAGCTCACAAACTTTCCCAAGTGAATAAAACAAGAACCATGCTTATCTCTCCTATCATCCTCCTTTACAATGTATTATTACTCCAACGCTCTAGGTGCTCTTTAACTCCCAGATGTGAGAAACAAATTCACACCTACAACTTCCACTAGAGCTGCCGAAAATGGAACTTGTCCTGAGAACATCCCTGGAATGTAATTACATTGATTGCAGTTTGTGCTCTTAGGCAAGTGCTTGATTACCAATATGACACAACAGTGACAAATCTGTCTGCAGTTAAGGTACAAAATACAGAAAGTAAATGATGAATCTCAGTGACTGGAATTGTAAATTTTCTTCTGTTTACGATCACCTGCAAGTTGGCAGTTAAATGTCACTGTGACTGGAATAAATACAATAAACGGAAGAATGCGCATAATACCAGGATAATGTCATTCAGCAGTATTATATTTGTTGAGGAAATACTTGACCTAGCTTCTAGGACCATGCAGGTTCCATGACGGAGGCAAAAGTCATTTTTATCCCTTTTGCTGCCATAGCTGTGATGACAGTTTCCTTATTTTTCAGAGACTCGGGGTCATCGCATATCTAAAGGCTCCCAGTCAGGACACAGGACCAGATAGGCAGGCAAGATACTTTAATTAATATTGCTATCTCCCTCCCCAAGATGAACAGCACAGGGCACATCTGGCCTCCACCCCTCCCGTGCTCTGTATAGGTATGAACATGAAAGTGCAGTCACGCTATGCTTTCAATTCTCTTTTACGTAGTCTCTGCTCAAATGTTTTGCCGGAGGGCGGTTAAGAGCAAGGATCACTTTCATGCAGTTATGGTAGCTAAGAATATACTGTACCATGCAGAACCAAGATTCCCTGCTTTTATTATAGATATGTTTAACCACTAGCTTTCGGCGATGACGCACTTTGAATGACAATTGCGCACTCATACAACACTGCACCCAAATGATATTTTTATCATTTTTTTCCCACAAATAGAGCTTTCTTTTGATGGTATTTAATCACAGCTGGGGTTTTTATTTTTTGCTACACAAACAAAAAAAGATGGAAAATTTTGAAAAAAAAAAAAAAAAAATCATGTTTAATAGTTTGTTATAAAATTTTGAAAACAGGAATTTTTCTGCTTCATTGATATGCGCTGATGAGGCGGCACTGGTGGGCACTGATAGGCTGAACTGGTGGGCACTGATAGGCTGCACTGGTGGGCACTGGTATGCTGCACTGATGATCACAGATAAGTCGGGACTGATGGGCACAGATAAGATGGCACTGATAGGCCCTGATGGGTGGCACGGATGGGTGGCACGGATGGGCACTGATAGATGGCATTGATAGATGCACTGATGGGCACTGATAGATGGCACTGATAGATGGCACTGATAGATGGCACTGATGGGCACTGATAGGTGACACTGATGGGCACTGGTAGGTGACACTGATGTGCAGCACTGTTCAGGCAGTTATTGTGGGCACTGACAGGTGGCACTGACAGATGGCACTGTGGGCACTGGCAGATGGCACTGTGGGCACTGAAAGGTGGAGCTGGTGGGCACTGGTAGGCGGCACTTGTAGGGGGCACAGGTGGGCACCATGGAGCCGGGGCACATCACAGTGATCGGGACTAATGTCCCTCCCACTGAACGGCTTTTTTTTCTCCTCGCGCTGTCAGCGAGAGAAGGAAAAATAGACGATTACCGGCTCTGTTGATATCACATGATCAGCTGTCATTGGCTAACAGCTGATCACATGGTAAGGGGTCGGGATCTTCAGGGGGCGCGCAGGGGGCTTCAGGGGGCGCGCTGCCGCTCGTGAACAGGACGACGTCATATGACGTAGTCCCGGCAATGTAGATCCGCGCTGTAGCCGTCATTCGGCTATAGCGCGGATCTCAGGAGGTTAAAGTAGACCTGTTATCACTTCAAAGGCTAGTGTATATGGATGTTTGAGATAATTTAAAAGAAACTTACTAAGAGAAATAAGCAGGTTGCCATTTCTGACCTTGTTCTGAACATGCTATTGCCTGACTCTCTGGGGTTGATGTTCTAAAACTAAAAAGTGAAAAATCTAGTGCAGTTGTCCATGGTAGTCAATCAGCTTCTAACTTCAGCTTGTTCAATTAAGCTTTGACAATAAAACCTGGAAGCTGATTGGTTTCTATGCAGAGCTTCACCAGATTTCGCACTCTACCACTTTTAGTAAATCAACCCCCCTCTATGTCTTCAAGATTTTGGTCAAGGATTTGGAACATGCATAAAATCATGAAGCAAAAGGAAAGTCCAACTTTTACGTGTTCCTTGCTGTTAGATCATGCATAACAGCCAAGAACTTGGAAATAACATATCCCCAGATGTATGCTCAATGAATCCGCCTCCTGCACCTCCTGCACATTTACGTCGGCAGAATGGCACGGCTGGGCACATCAACGTACAGGTACCTTGCTCTTTAACCATCACCATTACCATCAGTCTCCTCTCCTCTGACAGGACCGTGGATCTGTGTATCCATGGTCCTGCTGTGTTCCCGCAAAATCGCAGGTGCCCGGAGGACATCACGGCCAGGCACACGCATCGGAGGGCCGAGAAGGGGAGGGCGTCATATGACGCCCTCCCGCCACGAGAGCTGCGCTGCCTGGCCGTCAATTGACAGCCGGCGGTCGCTAAGCAGTTAATCTTCAACTTCCATGGTGCTGCACATGTGATCAGTTATGACACCAGCCATTGGATGGTTTGACAGTTTGACTGAGAGCACAACCAATGTGCAGTTATAAATCAATGTGTGGTGTTGCGCTCCCAAAAACTATGCTAGATGGTCAGGCTAGGATTGGAGTGGTAAGCAATAAAGGATGGCAAAGGTCTTACCAAAATTAAATAAATACACATATAAAATTATATATATATATATATAAACAGTAAAAACAAATGTGACTGATGTGCACGAAATTGTTAAAATCAAGTGGGGTCAATTAAATAAAGTGGAATGTGATAAAGGTGCTAAAGTGTGCTAAAAATCACAATACAAGGTGCACGGTTACTCAAGGATCGCATACCCACTGAGCAGTGTTCTAGTGAGAATAAAACAGGTTAAAAGGTATCTGAATAGATTCACAGTGCAAGAAAAATATTAAAACAAAAAAATTTCATATGAAATCGCATTAAAAATTTCCAAAATCGCATAAAATTCCAAAAGTCGCATGAAGTCGCATAAAGTTTCAGAATCGCAGAAATTGCGTAAAAAGTTCAAAATTGCATTCAAGTTCAAGACACATAAATGTGCAGTGACTATAGGAGAAGTAGATAGATAGAACAGTGATGCTGCGATATATTGCAGAAATGATGCTCTGTAGAGATTTCTGCAACTTTTGCGGAGGCAGATGCAGCGTGAAGAAATGATTGGTGCTGGTGGGTATTACATATGGTAATGCTGTGACTGAAATAGTGACTGCTTGGTGCTCTGTGCTGTGGTTCTTCGGTGTATAGAAGACACCTGTAAGTGCCCTAAATGGTTACCTTACTGCTGTAAGGTAAACAGCATTGAATAGACACCAGGGAGGTGTATGGCCACTCCAGGGGGAGGGAGGTTACAGGTCTGGTCTGCGGCTCTTCCTTCTGTGTCAGGTGGGGACTGGGGGCTGGATACCACTTGGTTGGCAGGGAACACTCAGCAATCGTCACTCATCGAAATAGAGGGGGAAGGAAACGGAGGACTATATGGTGTAGTATTTTCTCAAAAGGTTTATTTTACATTTGCATGATAAAATATAGACTCACATTTAAAAGCAGCAGAGGATCAGGGTAGGAAACGAGCGGCTGGCTCGCGTCTGAACGTCACTTCCGGTGTCCGTTTGTCCTACGCGTGTCGTCACCGTCACGTGACTTCATCGGGGATGTGCAGTTAGCATTCCTGGCATGCCGGGAATGTAACTGTTTTTTGAAACTGTTAAATTGATGGGTTTCCACTTTAAGATTGGAATTTTCAAACAAAACTCTGCATGGCAGTTATTGAGGGGAGTTCATAAGATAACATGACCCATTTCATTTTGAATGTGCTCCAACGAATTCAGTTGATTAAAGTGATGTCAAGTTTTTTTTAATCATAATCATCATGTTTTCATTGCATTCTGTGTAATATACCTCAAATACATTTTTCACTTAACTCGTTTTTATTTTGTATAAATTATTTTTTATCTTTCATTAATTCAAGTTATGACTGCAATTAGTGATAGCATGAAGTGGAATCGAATATTTATATTAGGTATAGCAGATAAACGGCTTCATTTAATATGTTGGTATAAAAAAATTGTAAAAATCTAAAATTTGATGCTGTAAGACCAAGCAAGCTATCATACAAGTACATACAAGCCCAAATCCTTTTCTCTAGCTTACATACAGTAGTAGTGTAGACCACATATGACATTTTGTAGGCTTCATACTCACCGACATTTTTCTGCCTGTCTCCCATGTGACAGCACTACTGCCACGTTGTGGGGAGGGTGTCATGCTGGCAGCCACTACTATACTTGGTAAGTGGAGTCACCACATGAGTGGGTGGCAGAGCAGTAAGTAAAGCAGCTATCAGCAAATTTTTCACCATTAGCTGCCAGAAGTAAACACAATGATCCAATAAGTGTTGGTTCCCTCTGGCACTAGGGGAACCTTGTAGATGACTGATTTGTCCTCTGCACTGAGCTACTAGTGGCCACCTTGGGGGAACCTGTGTCTAAATGGATACAAACCTCTCTAGGGAGAGAGAGGCCTAGTGTAGAGACAGTTTCCTGGAGAGGAGTTTTAGCTTAAAGTGGGGTGCCCACAAGAAAAAAAAAATTAAAAGTCAGCAGCTACAAATACTGCAGCTGCTGACTTTTAATAATCAGACACTTACCTGTCCCGGGGTCCAGCAATGCGGGGGAACGAGACCCCCCCCCCCTCGTTCCCCGCTCCGCTCGCGGCGCCGGAATTCTTAATGTGGGAACCCGGCTATGAAGCTTCACAGCCGGGCACCCACTGCACATGCGCGAGCCGCGCCGTGCGCCGTGATTCGACGCTTACTCATCTGGGACACATGACAGGTCCATGATGACTGTGCGGCGCCTAGGGGAAGTGACGTTTAGCCCAGGCAATGGAGGTGGCAGACTACGAGGGACCCCCTAGCAACAGGCATTTAGAGGTGAGTAAAACATTTTTTTTTTCCAATTATTTATTAATATTATTTATAGAGGATAGGGAGTGATAGTTCTTTTTCCGATCGTGTGTCGAGAATTCAAACGCACAAAGTGCCACGCATGCTTAGAAAAAATTTGGAGATGAAAGCTATTGACTACTGGCCTCCACGTAGTCCCATTGTATGTTTTATTCGTCACCTAGTTCCGAACGTGTGAATGCAAGACAAGTTTCGGCCAAAATGCCGACCATGTGTACAAAGCAAAAGGCATAATGAGCTAGTATGCATCACATACTAGCTCATTATGAAATACTTACCCTCAGAACGAAGCTGTTGCAGCGGTCTCCGCACATCACGGACGCAGCCGACATCTTCTCTGGAATTTCTTCTGGGTTTTGCGGGCTCTGGCTCTGTGATTGGCCGGAGCCGCATGCGTGCGGAAGCCTTCGTTCACGGCACGGGGTTCCGAATGGAACGGCACCCGTGGGCCGTTCCTTCAGAGCGCATACACCAGTAATGTCACTGGCTGAATGCACTGTAAATATCTCCTAAACTGTACATATTTAGGAGATATTTTCACTATCTATACAGTGGGGATCGAAAGTTTGGGCACCCCAGGTAAAAATGTGTATTAATGTGCATAACGAAGCCAAGGAAAGATGGAAAAATCTCCAAATGGCATCAAATTACAGATTAGACATTCTTATAATATGTCAAAAAAAGTTAGATTTTATTTCCATCATTTACACTTTCAAAATTACAGAAAACAAAAAAATGGCGTCTGCAAAAGTTTGGGCACCCTGCAGAATTTATAGCATTCACTGCTCCCTTTGCAAAGCTGAGACTTGCCAGTGTCATGGATTGTTCTCAATCATCGTCTGGGAAGACCAGGTGATGTCAATCTCAAAGGTTTTAAATGGCCAGACTCATCTGACCTTGCCCCAACAATCAGCACCATGGGTTCTTCTGAGCAGTTGTCTAGAAAACTGAAACTGAAAATAGTTGACGCTCACAAAGCTGGAGAAGGCTATAAGAAGATAGCAAATCGTTTTCAGATGTCAATATCCTCTGTTCGGAATGTAATTAAGAAATGGCAGTCATCAGGAACAGTGGAAGTTAAAGCAAGATCTGGAAGACCAAGAAAAATATCAGACAAAACAGCTCGCAGGATTGTGAGAAAAGCAATTCAAAACCCACGTTTGACTGCACGATCCCTCCAGAAAGATCTGGCAGACACTGGAGTTGTGGTACACTATTCCACTATAAAGAGATACTTGTACAAATATGGTCTTCATGGAAGATTAATCAGAAGAAAACCTCTTCTACGTCCTCACCACAAAAATCAGCGTTTGAACTTTGCAAATGAACATATAGACAAGCCTGAGGCATTTTGGAAACAAGTTCTGTGGACCGATGAGGTTAAAATAGAACTTTTTGGCCGGAATGAGCAAAGGTACGTTTGGAGAAGAAAGGGCACAGAATTTAATGAAAAGAACCTCTGTCCAACTGTTAAGCATGGGGGGTGGATCAATCATGCTTTGGGGTTGTATTGCAGCCAGTGGCACAGGGAACATTTCACGAGTAGAAGGAAAAATAAATTCAATAAAAATTCAGCAAATTTTGGATGGTAACTTGATGCCATCTGTGAAAAAGCTGAAGTTAGAGAGGATGGCTTCTACAAATGGATAATGATCCTAAACACACCTCAAAATCCACAGGGGATTACATCAAGAGGCGTAAACTGAAGGTTTTGCCATGGCCTTCACAATCTCCTGACCTCAACATTATTGAAAATCTATGGATAGACCTTAAAAGAGCAGTGCGTGACAGACAGCCCAGAAATCTCAAAGAACTGGAAGACTTTTGTAAGGAAGAATGGGCAAAGATACCTCAAACAAGAATTGAAAGACTCTTGGCTGGCTACAAAAGGCGTTTACAAGCTGTGATACTTGCCAAAGGGGGCAGTACAAGATATTAACTCTGCAGGGTGCCCAAACTTTTGCAGACGCCTGTCACGTACCTGGTGGCGAGCCCAGATTGCAGTGGGAGACCTCTCTTACTACCCAGACTTGCAGCCCCTGATAATGGAGACAGGGGGTGCAGGAGTCGAAGGGAGCACGAGTGTCTGGCAGGATCAACAGGTGTATGCAGGGCAGGTGTTGCAGAGAAGACTGTGTGCAGATCAGTAACCCTGGACAGGGTGATGACAGGAACCAGCAGACAGCAGGCAACAGGAACCAGCAGACAGGTTACAGGAACTGGCAGGTAAGTGGACACAGGAACCAGCAGGCAGGTAACAGGAACTGGCAGGTAAGTGGACACAGGAACCGGCAGACAGGTTACAGGAACTGGCTTGCAGCGGACAACAGGAACCAGCAGACAGGTTACAGGAACTGGCTTGCAGCGGACAACAGGAACCAGCAGACAGGTTACAGGAACTGGCTTGCAGCGGACAACAGGAACCAGCAGACAGGTTACAGGAACTGGCTTGCAGCAGACAACAGGAACCAGCAGACAGGTTACAGGAACTGGCTTGCAGCGGACAACAGGAACCAGCAGGCAGGTTACAGGAACTGGCTTGCAGCGGACAACAGGAACCAGCAGGCAGGTTACAGGAACTGGCTTGCAGCGGACAACAGGAACCAGCAGACAGGTTACAGGAACTGGCTTGCAGCGGACAACAGGAACCAGCAGACAGGTTACAGGAACTGGCTTGCAGCAGACAACAGGAACCAGCAGGCAGCAGGTCACTTGGGGACAGATGCACAGGATGGTCAGACAAGCCAGGTTCGGTAACTGTGGGGTGCCCCGGGATCGAGGCAGGCAGACAGCAGACAGGTAGGGGGGGGCAAGCTGGGTCACAAACACAGAGGCAGAGAAGTATCAGGAAATGACTAGCGGAACGTTGTAGATCAGGCAGCAAGAACTGTGTGGAGATGACCGGTTTAAATAGCCCGCTCGGCGCCAGTGACCGTGCGCGCGCCCGTCCGTGCCCGCGCACGCGCACCCGCTCGCTCCCGCGCATGCGCAGTAGCTCGCGCACCTGCTCGAGCCCGCGCACCCGATCGCAACAACGAGGAACTACTAGGCCCAGCAGAGCTTTCCTTACATTGCCCCCCCCCAAGGGGCAGCCTCCGGATGCCCAATTGGGCCAGTTTTTCAGGGTGTGATCTCTTGAAAGCCTGGATCAAGTGCTTAGCGTGCAAGTTGGCTTCAGGTTCCCATGAGTTTTCCTCTGCACCGTACCCCTTCCACTTGATGAGGTACTGTACCTGATTATTTCTCTTCCTGCAATCCACTATTGCTTCCACCTCGAATTCTTCTTCCACGTCAACCATTATGGGAGCTGGAGGATCTGTAGACCGTCCGGGGAAAGGATTAACAACCGCTGGTTTTAGGAGCGAGACATGAAAAACTGGGTGCACCCGAAGTGATTCTGGTAACTCCAGCTCATATGCCACCTCATTGATTTTTCGCTTAACTGCGAAGGGTCCCAAGAATCTGGGGCCTAGTTTCCTAGATGGGCAAGCAAGCCGGAGGTTGATTGTGGATAACCATACTTTGTCTCCGGGTTCCAGGACCAGTTGCCCCCGTCTGCCCCTGTCAAAGACCTCTTTGTTGAGATTTTGTGCCCGGGTCATAGTTTCCTGTAACAACTTGTTATTGGCAGAAAAAAAATCCACAGTCTGAAGAACAGCAGGAACGGAACATTCGGGTACTGAATTAGGTAAAAATGACGGATGGTAACCATAATTGGCAAAAAACGGGGTCTGCTTGGTAGTGGAGTGAGTGAAATTATTGTAGGCAAATTCAGCCAATGGTAACAAAGAAAGCCAGTCTTGCTGGGAGAAGGACGAAAAACAGCGCAGGTACTACTCCAGAGTTTGGTTTGTTCTTTCTGTTTGCCCATTTGTCTGTGGGTGATATGCGGAAGATAGGGATAGTTCTATGCCAAGGGAGTTGCAGAGAGCCCTCCAGAACCGGGATGTGAATTGCACTCCCCTATCAGAGATGATGTTAGCTGGCACCCCATGGAGTCTAACAATTCCTTTAATGAATGCTTGGGCTGTCTCTGGTGCAGAGGGAGTTCCCTTCATAGGGATGAAGTGGGCCATTTTGGACAGCCGGTCCCCTACCACGAAGATGGCCGTATGGCCTTCAGAAGGAGGGAGTTCCACAATGAAGTCCATGGTGATTAATTTCCACGGTCTTTCCGGGGCTGGTAGGGGGTTTGAGTAGCCCCCAGGATTTGGTTTTGCTGCTCTTGTTGCGGGTACAAGTGGTACAAGATTCCACATACTTTTTGCAGTCCTTTGCAAGTTGAGGCCACCAGAATGTGCGTTGGACCAGGTCTGTGGTTTTGGAGATGCCAAAATGTCCAGCCAGCACATGGTCATGGCAGAGTCCAAGTATGGTGACCCGGAGACTTTCGGGGATGAAAATTTTGCCGTCGGACCAGAATAGGCCATCTTTGGTTGAAGCTCCTGACTTTGCAGGTGGGGGGGTTCTCCCTGGATGCCTGCTTGATCCGGCTTAATAAGTCTTCCTGAAGAAGAAGGAAATTTTCTGCGGCTAGGATGGTGTCAGGTGAAGTAGGCTCTTTAGGGTCAGTAAACATTCGCGACAGGGCATCGGGCTTGGTGTTCTTGGTGCCCGGCCTATAGGAGACATGGAAAGTGAACCTAGAGAAGAACAGCGCCCACCTGGCCTGGCGTGGTTTTAACCTCTTTGCGGCTTTTAAGTACTCCAGGTTCTTGTGGTCGGTATATATAAGGATTGGGTGGGCCGCTCCTTCCAACAGGTACCGCCATTCCTCCAATGCCGCCTTGATTGCCAGCAATTCTCGATCACCTACATCATAGTTCCGCTCAGGAGGCGTCAACTTGCAGGAGAAGAACCCGACAGGGAACAGAAGGGCCTTGGGCCTTGTCTTTGGGAAAGTATCGCCCCAACAGCGACTTCTGATGCGTCAACTTCTAAGACGAATGGGAGAGCCGGATCAGGGTGCTTTAACACGGAGGCGGAGGTGAAGAGCTTCTTGAGAGCAACAAAGGCAGATTGAGCTTCGGTCGTCCACTGGAACCGAACCCCTTGTCGGGTTAGTTGCGTGATCGGGGAAATGATGGCTGAGAAGCCCTTAATAAATTTCCGGTAGAAGTTTGAAAACCCCACAAACCGCTGTACTCCTTTTTTATCCACCGGGGCAGGCCAGTCGAGTATAGCGGAGATTTTCTGGGGGTCCATCTTGATGCCTTCGACAGATATGATGAGCCCCAAAAACCGTATGCTCTGTTGTTCAAACTCGCACTTTTCGGGTTTCGCATACAGACCATGCTGCGCAGCCGCCCCAACACGCATTTGACGTGTTGTCGGTGGCTGTCGATAGAAGAGGAAAAAATCAAAATGTCGTCTAAGTAGATGATTACAAACAAGTCTAAGTAGTCCCGTAAAATGTCGTTGATGAAATGTTGGAACGTGGCAGGGGCATTGCAGAGTCCAAAGGGCATCACAAGATATTCGAAATGTCCGAATCGTGTACGGAAGGCGGTCTTCCATTCATCACCTTTCCTGATGCGAACCAAGTTATAAGCCCCACGGAGGTCTAACTTGGTAAAGATAACAGCTGCCCCCAGCCTCTGGAACAATTCTGGAACTAGCGGTAGAGGATAGCGGTTTTTAATGGTCACCTTATTTAGTTCCCTGTAGTCGATACATGGCCGAAGGGTGTGGTCCTTTTTTTCCACGAAGAAGATGCCAGCCCCGGCCGGAGATGTAGAGGAACGGATAAAGCCCTTTCTAAGGTTGTCATCAATGTTTTCCTTGAGAGCGGCGAGCTCCAGTTCAGATAAAGGAAAGATCCTACCAAAGGGTACTTCGGCCCCGGGGAGAAGCTCAATGGGACAATCGTACACCCGATGAGGAGGAAGGGTCTCGGCCCCCTTTTTACTGAAAACGTCCAGGAATGAGTGGTAGGCCTCGGGGACCAATTGGTGGGTTTCGATGTCCAGACACATTAGGGCGGTAGGCTGAGTAGCGGTCCTGGGGAGGCAGTGCTGGGAGCAGTAGGGAGAAGGAAAGGTGGCCTCCTTGGTAGTCCAATCAATGCAGGGATTGTGGGCACGGAGCCAAGGCATACCCAAAATGATTGGGAACAGAGGGGAAGAAATAATGTCCAGACACAGCAGTTCCTGGTGGAGGTAGTTTATGCTGGCCGAGAGAGGCTGGGTTTCCTGGGTAACAGGCCCGGACCGGATGGCCGAGCCGTCGGCCAGGTGTATCTGCAGTCCTTGAGTCTTGGGTCGCAGGGGAATGCAATGAGTAGTAGCAAAGGCCGAATCCATGAAACAACTGCAGGCTCCCGAATCAATAATGGCGGGGACCAAAATGTTCCTTCCGGGGAGCTGCAAGAAAATGGAAAGGGCAAGGTGAGAAGAGGTATCGGTGACGGCCAGAATCTGGTCAACTGGAGGACGACGCCACTTACGGATCTTAGCTGGGCAGGATCTCACATAGTGTCCCGGCTCCCCGCAGTACAAGCACAGATTGTCCAGGCGGCGTCTTTTTCGCTCCTCGGGGGTCAGTGTTGGGCGAAGCATGCCCAACTGCATGGGTTCAGGTCTTTCTACGGAGGCAGGAGGTCGGGCCGACTGTGGCCCCCTGGAAAAGTGGGGTACCTTGGGCAGCATCCAGGTGGGACGTGGCGGAACAGTAGCTCTCTCGGACCGTCGCTCACGTAGGCGCCTGTCGATCTGTACGGCTTGATTAATGAGCTCCTCGAGGGTTTGAGGGACCCCCACTCTAGCAAGTTCATCTTTTAGGGGGTCTGATAACCCCAACCGGAACTGGTAGCGGAGGGCCGCATCGTTCCAATTGGTGTCCGCACTCTATCTCCTGAATTCAGCAACATAGTCCTCTGCGGGCCTACGCCCCTGTAGTAGTGCATGGAGAGCAGTCTCTGCCGTGGCGGAGAGCTGTGGATCCTCATAAATTCGGGCCATTGCATCAAAAAAGGTACCTAGGAGAGTAAGTTCAGCGGCCTTCTGCTCAAGAAGGTGGTGGGCCCAGAGCTGGGGTTCATTCTGGAGCAAGGAAATTACAAAGCCTACTTTGGTGGCCTCCAGGGAGAATGTTCGTGGCTGAAGAGCGAAGTAAAGCTCACAGGCATTACGGAAAGTCCTGAACTTGCTACGCTCACCGGAGAACCTTTCAGGTGCAGGTACTCGAGGTTCCGGGGGTAGCATTACGACTGCCGGTGGGGTAGGCAGGTTGGCAGAGGCGACCGGTGGTCCTTGGGCAAGGACATGTTCCTCAAGGCGTGTGTAGCCTTCCTGGAGATTCTTGACTGCTTGGGACAGGCCTGCTAGATGTTGACAGAGTCCTTCCATATGAGAGGCTCCCTGCCCGGGCTCGGTCATGGCTGCCTGATACTGTCACGTACCTGGTGGCGAGCCCGGATTGCAGTGGGAGACCTCTCTTACTACCCAGACTTGCAGCCCCTGATAATGGAGACAGGAGGTGCAGGAGTCGAAGGGAGCACGAGTGTCTGGCAGGATCAACAGGTGTATGCAGGGCAGGTGCTGCAGAGAAGACTGTGTGCAGATCAGTAACCCTGGACAGGGTGATGACAGGAACCAGCAGACAGCAGGCAACAGGAACCAGCAGACAGGTTACAGGAACTGGCAGGTAAGTGGACACAGGAACCAGCAGGCAGGTAACAGGAACTGGCAGGTAAGTGGACACAGGAACCGGCAGACAGGTTACAGGAACTGGCTTGCAGCGGACAACAGGAACCAGCAGACAGGTTACAGGAACTGGCTTGCAGCGGACAACAGGAACCAGCAGACAGGTTACAGGAACTGGCTTGCAGCAGACAACAGGAACCAGCAGACAGGTTACAGGAACTGGCTTGCAGCGGACAACAGGAACCAGCAGACAGGTTACAGGAACTGGCTTGCAGCAGACAACAGGAACCAGCAGACAGGTTACAGGAACTGGCTTGCAGCGGACAACAGGAACCAGCAGGCAGGTTACAGGAACTGGCTTGCAGCGGACAACAGGAACCAGCAGGCAGGTTACAGGAACTGGCTTGCAGCGGACAACAGGAACCAGCAGGCAGGTTACAGGAACTGGCTTGCAGCGGACAACAGGAACCAGCAGACAGGTTACAGGAACTGGCTTGCAGCGGACAACAGGAACCAGCAGGCAGGTTACAGGAACTCGCTTGCAGCGGACAACAGGAACCAGCAGGCAGCAGGTCACTTGGGGACAGATGCACAGGATGGTCAGACAAGCCGGGTTCGGTAACTGTGGGGTACAATGCGGATAAGCCAGAGGGATGAGCAGGTGGATGGTCGTAGACAGGCCGGGATCGAGGCAGGCAGACAGCAGACAGGTAGGGGGGGCAAGCCGGGTCACAAACACAGAGGCAGAGAAGTATCAGGAAATGACTAGCGGAACGTTGTAGATCAGGCAGCAAGAACTGTGTGGAGATGACCGGTTTAAATAGCCCACTCGGCGCCAGTGACCGTGCGCGCGCCCGTCCGTGCCCACGCACGCGCACCCGCTCGCTCCCGCGCATGCGCAGTAGCTCGCGCACCTGCTCGAGCCCGCGCACCCGATCGCAACAACGAGGAACTACTAGGCCCAGCAGAGCTTTCCTTACAACGCCATTTTTTTGTTTTCTGTAATTTTGAAAGTGTAAATGATGGAAATAAAATTCAACTTTTTTTGACATATAAGAATGTCTAATCTGTAATTTGATGCCATTTGGAGATTTTTCCATCTTTCCTTGGCTTCGTTATGCACATTAATACACATTTTTACCCGGGGTGCCCAAACTTTCGATCCCCACTGTAGGTAAGCCTTATTATAGGTTTACCTATAGGTACATGTCAGCAGAGGAAGTGTAATTCCTCTTTAAGTAGGCTAGTAAGTGGTATTGCCCTAAATGCAAATTTCTACTTTTGTTGATGGCTAACATTGTATAACACTCATACTGGTCTTTCAGTAAAACTGAAATCTGAGTGGTTGCTATGAGTTACTCCATGTCATACGTAGTCCCTGCCCTTCGAATAATTAAAGAGGTGTATCTCTCAAAAAAAAAATAAAAATAAAAGTCAGCAGCTACAAATACTGCAGCTGCTGACTTTTAATAATCGGACGCTTACCTGTTCCAGGGTCCAGCGTTGCGTGGGGTCGAAGCCCGGCTCTCCCCCCGATCCACTCGTCCGTGATTGGCCGCACAGTCATCTGGGACACGTGACAGGTCCCAGATGACTGGGGAGCCCTTCCTGCGCCGAAGGGAAGTGATGTCACCAGCCAAGGCTGGCAGGAGGCAGACTACGAGGGACCCCCTAGCAACAGGCCTACGAGGGACCCCCTAGCAACAGACATTTAGAGGTATGTAAAAAAAAATATTGTTTCCAACAATTTTTATTTTTTATTTTATTTTTTTTAGGAATTTTAAGCCTTTTTTTTTTTTTTTTTTTAGGGGGAAACACCACTTTAAATAAAATGAAATGTGTTAAACTTTAAAACAGATTAGAACAATGACTGCATAGTTTAGCAAGCAGGAGACAGGCAGCAAGTAAGTCAGGGCATAAATCAAATGATAATGCAGGCATCAATGATATGATGTATTGGTTTCATTTTTCATCATTGTGAGATGATTCATCTTCACCTGTGAGAGATCGGAAAAGTCACCCGTTTGAGCTGACAGCAGCACCACACATAACGCAATACGGTTTGGAAATTGAATGTCAGAAACATTTACAATATAGCTGTCTCATTGATATAATTGCTTGTTGCTGTAATTTCATAAGCAATTTTCACAAACAATAAAACTGTATTGAGAAACATTCCCAGGAATGGCTGGTCAAATTTATCACTGCTTCTTGGAACATTTGTCAAAAATTCTCTTATTTTTGCTCTGTCACGATTTTACAGCTAACAGCTTTTAAAAAAGGAAAAACAGTATACCGTATATACTCGAGTATAAGCCGACCCGAATATAAGCGAGGCACCTAATTTTACCACAAAAGACTGGGAAAACATATTGACTCGAGTATAAGCCTAGGGTGAGAAATGCGCAGCTACTGTAAGTGGAAAAGAGGGTCAACAATGCCCATTTGCAGCCTCACTGTGCCCATTTGCAGCCATAGGTCCCCAAACTTCAACTTGGTAGTTAAGGGTTCCTAGATGCCCCCTAGCTGCAGCCAAAATTTGGGGTCTCTGGACCCAAAGGGTCTCGAAATGACATTGCTGCAGATGGACACAGTTGACCGAATTTGGGGCCCTGTATCTTGGGGCCACTTGGTGCTAGGAACATCCAATTTGGATATGTTGTAGTGTTCCACTGGGTTTGCACACCAAATTTGTGGTTCCTAGCACCAAGTGGCCCCGAGATACGGGGCCCCAAAGTCGGGTCGGAAAATGTCATTCTCTGCTGCAGAAAAGTGCTTGACTTGAATATAAGCCGAGGGGGGCACTTTCAGCACAAAAAAAAAATGTGCTGAAACACTCGGCTTATACTCGAGTATATACGGTATGTGATATACCATATTTATCGACGTATAACACGCACCTTTTCCCCCTTAAAATCGGGGGAAAGTCGTGGGTGCGTGTTATACACCGATCCCCCCCAAAAAAGTGACAAAAATAGTGAGCGGCGCCGAAAAAGACAGAAGCGCCGCAGAAAAAGACCGAGCCGACTCTTCAGCTCCGCTCGCAGTCCCGCCTCCCTGAGCTCGCTCCCGAAACAGTAGGGAGGCGGGACTGCGAGCAGAGCCGAAGAGTCGGCTCGGTCTTTTTCGGTGGCGCTCGCACGGTCTGTCTCGGCGGCGGGAAATTTAAACGTGGGCAAGGCTGCTGACACTGGGAAGCTGCAAATGACACTGGGCAAGCTGCAAATGACACTGGGCAAGCTGCAAATGGCGCTGGGCAAGGCTGCAAATGGCGCTGGGCAAGGCTGCAAATGGCGCTGGGCAAACTGCAAATGGCGCTGGGCAAGGCTGCAAATGGCGCTGGGCAAGGCTGCAAATGGCGCTGGGCAAGGCTGCAAATGGCGCTGGGCAAGGCTGCAAATGATGCTGGGCAAGGCTGCAAATGATGCTGGCAAGCTGCAAATGACACTGGGAAGCTGCAAATGACACTGGGCAAGCTGCAATGACACTGGGCAAGCTGCAAATGACGCTGGGCAAGCTGCAAATGACGCTTAAATGTAAGTTTTTTTTTTCCCTAAACTTCCCTCCTAAAACTTTTTTCCTTAAAATGCCCTCCTAAACTTGGGGTGCGTGTTATACGCCGGTGCGTGTTATACGCCGATAAATACGGTAAATGATTTGGCTGGCTGGATCCTGTTGTCTGGCAAAACAAGAGGTGCAGCTAAGTTCCATTGGGCCTTTGGGCATGGCTTCAGCCAATAAGAAAGCTGAAACCCCTTCTAGGTCCATGAGATCTAGTGGCCATTATTATTGGAAGAGGATTCGGCAATGAAGAATTTGACCACCTGTCACTAGAGGGACACAATTCTGGGTATAGGTAAGTATTTCTGAATGTTTTCCTTTGAATTTACCTATCCAGGAAATAGATGGAGCAGCCCTACTGTTGTGTTGACTTTTTAGTCTACTTTGGAGAGGTGTGATTTAACTGGATTTATCATCCTTTTCTGTATCTGCCTGTAGGCCGGTGCCTACTGCATGGCCAACCTATGTGTGTGATTATACGTCAGTATTACATTGTATATTCCTGTATGTTGCGGTCGTTCAGGTGCTTATCTAATCGTTTTTTAAAACTATTGATGCCCCCCGCTGAGACCACCGCCTGTGGAAGGGAATTCCACATCCTTTCCGCTCTTATGCCGCGTACACACGATCGGACATTCCGACAACAAAATCCTGGATTTTTTTTCCGAAAGGATCTTGGCTCAAACTTGTCTTGCATACACACGGTCACACAAATGTTGTCGGACATTCCGAACGTCAAGAACGCGGTGATGTACAAGACGTACGATGAGCCAAGAAAAATTAAGTTCAATAGCCAGAATAGCTCTTCTGCTTGATTCAGAGCATGCGTGGAATTGTGTGCGTCGGAATTGTCTACACACGCTCGGAATTGTTGTCATAAAATTTGAGATTCAGCTCTCAAATTTTTGTTGTCGGAAATTCCGAGGGAAAATGTCCAAGCTCACATCGAACATTTGTTGTAGGAAATTCCGACCGCGTGTATGCGGCATTACAGTAAAGAACCCTCTAAGCTGTCTAAGGTTAAACCTTTTTTCTTCTAATTTTAGTGAGTGGCCACGTGTCCTATTAACCACCTCAGTACAGTGCATTTTCACCCCCTTCCTGACCAAGCCCCCTTCCGATGTTGGTTTTGCGTACACACGGTCGGACAAAGTTGTCGGAAAATCCGATCATTCTGAACGTGGTGACGTTTGTTGCCTACGACGGGACAACGTAGAGGCTAGTAGCCAATAGCTTTGGTCTTGTAATGTGATCTGAGCATGCGTAGCACTTTGTCCGGTCGGACAACCGTACACACGATCGGGTTTGGTGTGATCGGACCGGGTTGACGGCAAATCTTTCCAGCAGGAGATAAGACTTTGTCCGTCGGACAAACCGACGAACACTGTCCGATGGTGCATACACACGGTCTGATTTTTCAACAACATTGTCCGATCGGACAGAATCCATGAAAAAGTCCGACCGTGTGTATGGGGCTTAATACTAGTCTTCCTGCAGCCTTGAAGTATATGTAAACCCTCGTCTTGTAAGACAACCCATTCAGTTTATAATAGAAATGAAACACAAAAGATTTGTGTATAGATATAAAAAACATTATAAATACCTTTTTTTTCCACCTTTTTTATATCTGCTCAGGGAGCCCTGAGAACTGAGCGATCAGTGGTCTTAGCTGATCAGCATCTTAAAGCCGGCGGGGGACAGATGCAGCATCGGACCAATGTTGCATCCACCCATGTAAATTTGATTCTGAAAAAAAACATACTTCTCTTTTAAAGTGGTGTTGCCACCAAAAAAATAAAATTTGCCTTAAAAATCATAAAAAAAAGAAAAAAACATAATTTGAAAAAAATTTTTTTTTTTACTCACCTCTAAATGCCTGTTGCTAGGGGGTCCCTCGTAGTCTGCCACCTTCATTGCCCGGGCAATGACGTCACTTCCCCTAGGCGCCGCACAGTCATCTGGGACCTGTCATGTGTCCCAGATGAGTGAGCGTCGAATCACGGCGCACGGCGCCTCTCGCGCATGCGCAGTGGGTGTGAAGCCACAGCCAGGTGCCCACATTAAGAATGCCGGCGCCGCGAGTGGAGCGGGGAACGAGGGGGGGTCTCGTTCCCCCGCATCGCTGGACCCGGGACAGGTAAGTGTCCGAATATTAAAAGTCAGCAGCTGCAGTATTTGTAGCTGCTGACTTTTAATTTTATTTTTTTTGTGGGCCCTCCACTTTAATAAAAAAGACTTACCTTTCCTGGGATCCAGCACTGTCCTCACCCAGGCTGGTCTTCGGGTCCCAAGCGCCGCCATCTTGGATGGGGGAAGCCGGCTCTGACTTCCTGCAGCTTCACAGCCAGCTTCCTACTGCAGAAGCATGAGTTGCGCTGCACTCTGTGAATGGACCCATAGCCTCCTGAGATCTGTGATATGTCCCAGAAGTTTGCGGGCGGGGAGGGGGTTGAACTTCCACTTAGATCTCCTAGGCAAGTGGGTGCCTGCCAACATTAGGTACCCATTTCCTAAAAAAACAACCTTCCAAACATAATAAAGAAAGGTGGAAGGAGGAGATAAAGCAGAACCTTCCTTTTAGGGTAAAGTTCCCCTTTAAATTGGTTGTATACCTCTCATTACCACTTTTACCTATAGGTAAGCCTATGATAAGGCTTACCCATAGCTACTGTAAATTTCTTCTAAACGTGTGCCGTTTAGGAGATGTTTACCTTGTAGTGCGCTGATAATGTCTTCGGCGCATGCGCTGTGAGGATACTGCCCTCTGTGCCGTTTCTTCTCTAGCAAGTACCATGACTGACAGCTCCCGTGCGCATGCGCGGGAGTGACGTCACGCGACTCCGGACAGTCACTGAGCCGCAGTCCGCTGCCCCGGAACGGAAGAGGGGCGAAGATGGATGCCGCCACCAGCGGGGACAGCGTGGGCTTCGTTTGCAAGTAAGTGCCACATAATGGGCTAGTGTGCAATGCAAACTAGCCCATGATGCTTTTACTTTGCAGGGGAAAAAAGAGGAAGTAAAACCCATCAGGGTTACTTCCTCTTTAACCACTTGCTTACTGGGCACTTAAACCCCCCTCCTATCCAGACCAATTTTGAGCTTTCAGTGCTTTCGCACTTTGAATGACAATTGCACGGTCATACAACACTGTACCCAAATGAATTTCTTTCCCCCAAATAGAGCTTTCTTTTAGTGGTATTTGATCACCTCTGCGATTTTTATTTTTTGTTAAAAAAAAATAAAAAGACCGAATTTAAAAAAAAATAAAAAATTTATTTTTTAATTTTGTTATAAAAATGTAAAATGGGTAATTTTTTTCCGTCATTGATGTACGCTGATGAGGCGGCAGTGATGGGCACCGATAGGTGGGGGTGATGGGCACTGATGGGTGGCAGTGATGGGCACTGATGGGTTACACTGATAAGCAGCACTTTTAGGTGGCACTGATTGGCGGCACTTGTGGGCATTGACAGGTGGCACTTGTGGGCATTGACAGGTGGCATACATGAGGCATAATTGCCTCTGACTTTTCAGGACCGATGTCCCTTTAATATGAGCCAGTGATCAGCTTTTTTTTTTCTCCTCCGCTGTCAGCGTGAGGAAAAAAAAAACGATCACCAAGCTTTTGTTTTGATCATGTGATCAGCTGTCATTGGCTGACAGCTGATCACATAGTAAGGGGCCAGGACCCGCCCCTTACTCAGATCGCTGATCACCCGAGTCTCAGAGACTCGGTGATCACAGCGCGCTCCGCTGTCCTGCAGGGAGCGTGCACAGGGGAGGCCGTCATATGACGGCCTCCTGGGAATTGAGATCCGCGCTGTGGCCGCCATTCGGCCATAGCGCGGATGTCAAGTGGTTAAGTTCGGAACAGGGGCTTCTACCTAGACCATGAACAGCTTCCTGGATCGATGCCTGAGGTCCAAGTACCGTCTTGTCTTTTTTTTTACTGATTTGACCTTTGGCTTCAGCTGAACAAATGCTTTTATTTTCTAAACTCTTGGCTTAAAATGTTACTGAACCCAGGACCCTGCATTTACTATATCTGGTCTCCCACAGTACACAGAACATGGAAATGCAATAATTTTAGTAAATATAAACTGCTAAATACCTTTTCTCATCAGCAGTAGGGATGAGCCGAACACCACGGCCGTTTTTTCAGGAGCAGTGATTTTAATAATGCTTAAATTGAAACAATAAAAGTGTAATATTCCTTTAAATTTCATACCTGGGGGGTGTCTATAGTATGCCTGTGAAGGGGCGCATGTTTCCTGTGCTTAGAACTGTCCCTGCAAAAAGTGTCATTTTTGCAGGAAAAAAAGCTATTTAAAATCACTCGTGGCTAATGTATTGACGGCTCCCGTAACACAGAGAACAGTCATTCATTGAAAGCCATTCATAAAAAAAAAAGTCATTGATAAAAAATAATTTTTTATTTTTTAAAAAGCGTGGGGGTCCCCCCAAATTCAATAACCAGGCCCTTCTGGTCTGCTATGGATATTAAGGGGACCCCAGCCAAAAAAAAAATGGCGGGGGTCCCCCTCAAAATCCATACCAGACCCTTGAGGGAAGAAGATGCCGGACGAGAAGGACGAGAAGACCAGCGCAAGAAGAAGCGGATCGGAGGAAGAAGATGATGGAAGAAGAAGATGGAAGAAGATGTTGGAAGGAGAAGATGAAGAAACCGAAGGATGAAGACAGGAAGACCAGAAGAAAGAAGAAAGAAGATTTTAATAAAGGAATTGTCAAAGACTGTCTCCTGTCATTTTACAATTTTTGACACTTTTTTTGGTGAAATGGTAGGGGTACTTTTGTACCCCCTTACCATTTCACACAGGGGGGGGGGGGCGGGATCTGGGGGTCCCCTTGTTAAAGGGGGCTTCCAGATTCCGATAAGCCCCCCCGCCTGCAGACCCCCACAACCAATGGCCAGGGTTGTGGGGAAGAGGCCCTTGTCCTCATCAACATGGGGACAAGGTGCTTTGGGGGTCTGAGACCCCCAAAGCATCCTCCCAATGTTGAGGGCATGTGGCCTGGTACGGTTCAGGAGGGAGGGGGGGCCGCTCTCGTCCCCCCCTCTTTTCCTACGGCCTGCCAGGTTGCGTGCTCGGATAAGGGTCTGGTATGGATTTTGAGGGGGACCCCACGCCATTTTTTTTTTTTTGGCTGGGGTCCCCCTTAATATCCATAGCAGACCTGAAGGGCCTGGTTATTGAATTTGGGGGGACCCCCACGCTTTTTTTTTTCTTATTTTTTTTATTTTTTATCAATGACTTTTTTTTTATGAATGGCTTTCAATGAATGACTGTTCTCTGTGTTACGGGAGCCGTCAATTCATTAGCCGCGAGTGATTTTAAATAGCTTTTTTTCCTGCAAAAATTACACTTTTTCAGGGACAGTTCTAAGCACAGGAAACATGCCCCCCTTCACAGGCATACTATAGACACCCCCAGATGTGATACTGCAATGCTGTACTAACAGCACGCACACACAAATCCCCAGAATCATAGCACATAATGTCAGCAGTCAGCAGCACATAACACTGACACTGACGCTGACAACACAATATGCGAGGCCGCCGTCGCTGCGGCCTTTTATACTGTGGGGCGTGTACTAAACCCCCTGAGCTATAATTGGCCACAGGCATCCTGCTTGTGGCCAATTATTGCTCTCCTCGCCGCTGGCTCTTTGATTGGCCAAGCATGCGGGTCACAGTGCATGCTTGGCCAATCATCAGCCAGCAATGCACTGCAACTGGCGCAGTGCATTGCGGGCCGCTCGCATCACACGAATTTGATGCCAGCGGCCCAAATAGTTCTGGGCTCGCCGAGCGGGTGAACACCCGATGTTCGATTCAAACATGGGTTCGAATCGAACACCGGGCCCATCCCTAATCAGCAGTATATAGCAGTCTTATGACTTCTATCAGTGTCTGGTTAAAGCTCGTAGGAGGAGTTTTCATTCTACTTTAACTGTCCTATGAGGCTGCAGGACCCCTGACTTGAGCTACTGTGCTCGTCCCCGTCGGTTTTTCACCTTAATGCATAGAATGCATTAAGGTTAAATAACCTTAAGGGGTTAACAACCCCTTTAATACTCTAGTTTTGTCACTGGCCCCATACATTTTTTTTGCTGCACTTTCCCTAACTCCAGCACTAGAATTCCCCAGCTCTCAATTATTCCAGCTTTTCCATCAGCATTCAGCCTCCCATTGCTGCTTGTGAAAGTTACTACACTTTTTGCATCATCACTTTACTAGACACAACATTATTGCCTTAGACCTTTTGTCTTATACTTAAAGAGGAACTGCAGTCTGCTCACATCATTTGTAATAAAAAACATCTTTGCCATTCTAAAGCTTCCCTCCAACCACTTTGCATATTATTTTATATATACTGTGATTCTGTACTTGCCAAATATGCTGCCGAAATCTCCCTCCACTGAGTCTGGCTGCATCCATTTTAACTGTGGGCAGCTGAAGCTGCTGCCTGTTCACTTCCTGGATTTACACAGACACACAGAGGCACACCTCCAGCTCTGCAGCTCTCATTGGCCCTCTTATGACTCATCCCCCCTCCCTTCCTTGCAAACTCTCACGAGAGAGAGAGAGCTGTGCATGATGTCATAAGCAGGGCCGTTTTTAAGGCAGGGCCAAAGGGACAGCTGCCCTGGGCCCTGTCATTGTTGTGGGGCCCAAAGCAGCTGCCTCATACTTGCCAACTATCCTGGTTTAAATTCCCTCGTCCCTTGAGGTTTTAGTCCCGTGCTGTGCCCCAATATCTCACTGTGAAGTGCTGCTACTAATGCTGCCCAGCTCTGCCCTATTGTTGTGTACAGATGACTCACCTGCAGACCCTGTGTTTACATGTAAATAACTGGCATTCATATGTAAATAGCGGCGGCCAGCGGCATTGATATGTATATCATGCTGTCATGTTTATGCAATAGAGTTGTCTGCTTACCTGTCTCCATGTGTTCATCTCTAGAGACCAGCCGACCATCAGCTGACTGCTTTTATAATCCTTCCTCTGGCAGGGCTCCACCCTAGCTCCTATCAGAGGACTCTATATTAACCTGTGCACTGCAGGCCAACCCTGCTGATCAACCTTTTTGTTTTTGGCTTTCTGTTACCTGCCGTGTGCTCTTCAGTTGTTCTGTTACCGACTTTAGCGTGTCCCTGACTATCCCTGTTTGCCTGTGACCCTGACCTTCTAGCGTGTCCCTGACTATCCCTGGTTGCCTGTGACCCTGAACCTTTGGCATGTACCTTGCTGTCCTTGTCTGCTTGTGGCCCTGACCTTGGCTTATCCCTCACTATCCCTGTCCTCCTGTTGCCTACTGTGGGTGTGAGCTGGGGGACCCTGGGGGTCGTGACCTGGAGCCAGTTGCAGCCCAGTCCATCCTCACCACTAGAGGCTCTGGTGAACACCAGCTGTCTCTTAGACTCCGCGCCCCAGGGAATCTTACGCTCTGACCCCGATGGGATCCGTCTTGGTGTCCGGCGGCCCTGTCTTCCGTGTCACCTTGACTCCCGTCCGCTGCAGTCAGCCATAGGTACCACTACCTTGCGGTGCACTCCTGATCCCTACAATGTGCATCTGTCACCTA
This sequence comes from Lithobates sylvaticus, assembly GCA_028564925.1. Taxonomy (NCBI): domain Eukaryota; kingdom Metazoa; phylum Chordata; class Amphibia; order Anura; family Ranidae; genus Lithobates; species Lithobates sylvaticus. The sequence continues at coordinate 29,687,188 of CM053036.1, read as the reverse complement.
GCCTCAGGGTGACCTGACACATGCCTCCCTGAGGTCATATTCACAGTAATCTCTAGCAACCAATCAACAAGCAGAAATCATGTGCTGTAACCTCTAGCAACTAATCAGTGAGCCGTAATGTGTGCTGTAACCTCTAGCAACCAGTTAGTGAGCGGTAATGATACACTGAAAACACTGGCAACCATTTGCAATAGCTGTCTGATCTGATTCAGTGAACTGATTTTGAGTCTAGCTGCTATTTATTGTATGTCTCAGAGCAGGTAGAGAGCGAAACTGCATGGGGGGGCCCAAGAAAAGTTTTGCCCAGGGTTAAATCAATATTAAAGACGGCCCTGGTCATAAGCCTAGGCTAATGACCAGACAAGATACAGAAAGTGGGCTGTATAAGGGATTTACTGGCAGAAAAAAAATTTTTACTATCCAAAGTTAAAACAACAACAAGGGCAGAAGATTTACCGTATTTATCGGCGTATAACACGCACCTTTTCCCCCTAAAAATCGGAGGAAAGTCGTGGGTGCGTGTTATACGCCGATACCCCCAAAAAAAAATGTCAAAAATGTAAAAAATGGCAAGCGCCGCTGAAAAATAGCGAGCGCTGACGAAAAAGACCGAATTGCGGCCGAAAAAACCCGAAGCCGCGCCGGAATAGACCGAGCAGACTGTTCGGCTCTGTTCGTAGTCCCTCCTCCCTGCGCTCGCTCCGGAAACAGCAGGGAGGCGGGACCGCGAGCGGAGCTGAACAGTCGGCTCGGCCTTTTCCGGGGCCGCTTCGGTCTTTTTCGGCCGCGCCTCGGTCTTTTTCGGCGGCACGCGCGACAGAGAGTCTCGGCGGCGGGAAATTTAAACCCGGACCGGACTTCAAATGACGCTGGCAAGGTACAATGACGCTGGGCATGGCTGCAATGACGCTGGGCATGGCTGCAATGACCCTGGGCAAGGCTGCAATGATGCTGGGCAAGGCTGCAATGATGCTGGGCATGGCTGCAATGACGCTGGGCATGGCTGCAATGACCCTGGGCAAGGCTGCAATGACGCTGGGCAAGGCTGCAATGATGCTGGGCATGGCTGCAATGACGCTGGGCAAGGCTGCAATGAAGCTGGGCAAGGCTGCAATGAAGCTGGGCAAGGCTGCAATGACGCTGGGCAAGCTGCAAATGACACTGGGCAAGCTGCAAATGAAGCTTAAATGTACGTTTTTTTTTTTTCCCTAAACTTCCCTCCTAAAACTTTTTTTCCTTAAAATGCCCTCCTAAACTTGGGGTGCGTGTTATACGCCGATAAATACGGTAATAGGTGGAAATATGAAAAAAAATGACTGAAGGTTCCGCTTTAATTCAGATGATGTCTGAAAATTGTGTGAAACCCATATGTTTTGTCATCTTTATTTATTCTTAAATGTTTACATTCTTCTATTTTCCTTTTATTTTCCAGTCCCGCAAAGTTTTTCTTAGATCTTAATTGTGTTCCATGCTGACAATGAACTGTATGTGGTGTATGTGATCTTTTTCATAATGCTGCTGTAAGCAGATGATAGGGAACTTTCATTGAGTCTCTGTTTGATCTAACTCATGCTGTTTACAGGATGGACAATTCCCCATGCTTTATGTTTACCAAAGCTGATGTACTCACTTCAAGTGCTTCATGTTCTGCAGGTGGGTAAATTAGCAGACTCGAAAAGAAAGTATACCCATTAAAAGATGGATACTCTCTTTCATTGTATCTGAGACTGGGGAAATGCAAGCTGCTTTATTTTCCCTTTACTTATTTTTTTCTTAAAGTAATATTTAAAGGGATTCTACCCTCTCAATAATAAAATGCCTAGTAACAAATACATTATAGAGAGGTGACAGCCGAAGGGTCATTGATATTTTTAATTATATCTCTATACAATTAACTTATACAATAGATCAAGAACAAAATGTTTGCTTGACTACCCCCCACAGTTCCTTCATTTTAAGGCCCCTTTCACACAAGGCGGACTCTGCTTCCACGGAGCCCGCCTCTGTCCGCCGGCTCAGCGGGAGATCTCTCCGTTGATCTCCGCTGAACCGGCGGATCACAAGTCCCTCTCTGCTCACTGAGCGGGGAGGGGCTTGCGAGCGCCACTGGTCACAATGGAGAGATCGGATGAAAACGGACAGCGTGTCCATTTTCATCAGATCTCACCCAATCCGATCCGCCAGCGACGGATCCGGACGTAGAGCCATACGCCTGCTTTTGGCAGATCGGACCGGGTCGGATGTCAGCGGACATGTCTCCGCTGACATCCGACGCTCCATAGACTAACATGGAGAGCCCGTTCAGATCCGCCGTCAAAACTGACAGGGGCATAAGGGCTGATCGTGTGAAAGGGGCATAAGGGCTGCTGTTAATCCACACAAAGGATTAGATGGTAGTTAGTAGATTAGTCACTAAGGTATGAAAGTAGGTAGCTGAAGCATAAAGCTGGTAATAGATGGCTTAGATTTCCACTGATTCAAAATGAATCTTTCCATATTCGAGATATGAGTGGCCCCGCAAGCACCACCTGGGCCTGGCTCTACAAAAGTCAATTTAAAAATTGCACACCCTGGAAGAAAATTACTGAACTGATGGTAAACCTAGATAAACATACACTATATTTTCAAAAGTATTGGGGTTTTTAATGGCATCCCAGTCTTATGCCGATCGGACCATGTTGTCGGAAAATCCGCCCGTGTGTGGGCTCCATCTGACTTTTTCCGTCAGAATTTCCGACGGAAAAAATTTGAGATCCTGCTCTCAAATTTTCCGACAACAAAATCTGATCTGGCTTTTTCCGATCGTGTGTAGAGAATTCCGACGGACAAAGTGGCACGCATGCTCAGATCAAATTACGACCAAATTACAACCAAAGCTATTGGCTACTAGCCTCTACGTAGTTCCGTCGTACGAAACGAACATCACCACGTTCAGAATGATCGGATTTTCCGACAACTTTGTCCGACCGTGTGTATGCAACACCAGTGTCGGACAAAATCCGTCTGAAAAAATCTGACAGATTTTGTGGTCGGAATTTCCGACCGTGTGTACGGGGCATTAGTCTGTAGGGTTCAATATTGAGTTGGCCCACCCTTTGCAGCTATAACAGCTTCAACTCTTCTGGGAAGGCTGTCCACAAGGTTTAGCTGTGTGTCTATGGGAATGTTTGACCATTCTTCCAGAAGTGCATTTGTGAGGTCAGGCACTAATGTTGGATGAGAAGTCCTGGCTCAGTCTCCGCTCTTATTCATCCCAAAGGTGTTCTATTGGGTTGAGGTCAGGACTCTGCGCAGGTGAGTCAAGTTCCTCCACCCCAAACTCTCTCATCCATATCTTTATGGACCTTGCTTTATGTACTGGTCCAAATCATTTGGTGGAGGGGGGATTATTGCCGGGACTACGTCTATTAACGTTGTCCCGTTCACGAGCGGCCTGCATGCCCCCCTGAAGGGTGCGGCGGCGCGCTCTGTGATCAGCGAGTCTGTGAGACTCGCTGGATCACAGATCCGAGTAAGGGGTCGATCCCGACCCTTACCACGTGATCAGCTGTCAGCCAATGACAGCTGATCATGTGATATCAACAGAGCCGGTAATCAGATTTTTTTCCTCCTCGCGCTGATAGCGCGAGGAGGAAAAAAGAAAAAGAAAAATAAAAAGCCGATCACCGGCGGCAGTGAGAGGGACATTAGTCCCGATCACTGCAATGTGCCCCAGGTCCATGGTGCCCACCTGTGCCCTATACAAGTGCTGCTTTCCAGTGCCCACCAGCTTCACCTGTCAGTGCCCACAGTGCCATCTGTCAGTGCCCACAGTGCCAGTGCCCACAATGTGCCTTTACAGTGCTGCACATCAGTGTCACCTACCAGTGCCCATCAGTGCCACCTATCAGTGCCCATCAGTGCCACCTATCAGTGCCATCTATCAGTGCCCATCAGTGCCAACTATCAGGGCCATCTATCAGTCCCCATCCGTGCCACCCATCCATGCCCATCAGTGCCATCTTATCTGTGCCCATCAGTGCCGCCTTATCTGTCCCCATCAGTGCCACCTTATCTGTGCCCACCAGTGCAGCCTATCAGTGCCCACCAGTGCCGCCTCATTAGATCCCTCCTGTATTGAATTGTATTGTAACTGTACTGTCTGGCCCCCGTGTTGTAAAGCGCTGCGCAAACTGTTGACGCTATATAAATCCTGTATAAAAATAATAATATTCAAGGAGGCGGCAGGACCAGGACACATATGGACCTTTAACTTTTGGAGCAATCTAGCCAGCCAAATTATCACAATCCCCCTCTCTCCCTCTCTCGTTCTTTCTCTCGTTCTCTCTCTTCTGCTATAACTCTATACAAACGCAGCTCCTCCATAACAAAAGATAACAGTTGTCAAATTGTTAGCTGAAAATAAAGGGAGGGGTGGGGAATCCAAGCATTACCCGTAACCTCGCAACAGGTCTTATACCCTTCAAAATGACTTCATTCCTGCTCCACATTTAGGAGCATAATTGCCATCGACTATCATAACTGCTTGCAAGGATATTGAACCAAAGACATTGTACAAAATTATCCTTCCAAACCAGAAGAGCCGCTGATCAGTCAATGTACCATGGTATGCTTTATTCTGCTGAATACTTTGTTTGGATGTTGATTTCAACTGTTATGGAAAAAGTCAAAGGGAATTTCAATAGAAATGTATTGAACCTGTTGCTTTGCCCTTTAAATGAACAGTTACTATTGATTTTCAGTAAAGTGCACATTTTCAGTTATTATTTGTAATGTTGACCCGAAAGTCTGTTTCAACACGTATTACAGTTAATATCACGCTCACAACAATAAAGCCCCATACACACGGTCGGACAATCCGCGGACCAGGTCGGTCGGATCCTGTCCGTCATACTTTGTCTGATGTTGGTTTTGCGTACACACGGTCGGACAAAGTTGTCGGAAAATCCGATTATTCTGAACGTGGTGACGTTTGTTGCCTACGACGGGACTACGTAGAGGCTAGTAGCCAATAGCTTTGGTCTTGTAATGTGATCTGAGCATGCGTAGCACTTTGTCCGGTCGGACAACCGTACACACGATCGGATTTGGTGTGATCGGACCGTGTTGTCGGCAAATCTTTCCAGCAGGAGATAAGACTTTGTCCGTCGGACAATCCGACGTACACTGTCCGATGGTGCATACACACGGTCTGATTTTTCAACAACATTGTCCGATCGGACAGAATCCATGAAAAAGTCCGACCGTGTGTATGGGGCTTAAGAGATGAAACTTAGAGAATTTCTATTTACAACTTTACCTGGCTATTTTTTTTTCATGAATAAGGTATAAAAAATGTTTTAAAGATTCTCCTCTTAGTGGTAGTCTGCATGCCAATGCAGTCAGCATCCTTGCCGACAGAATGTTGAGACAAAAAGCCCTACAGGACTTGCCACCTACAAGCTTGTTGTGATTAAATGAGTGCTGGTCTGAGCTGACCCCATACACTAACACATGGATGAAAGGAGCATTTGGATGAGTCCACTACTAAGTAGACATGTGCACAATGAAATATTTTGTTTCGGAATTACGTTTTCCCCCGAAAAATAAATTTATTAAGTTACTCCCGAAATTCGTTGTTTTATCTATTTCGTTTTTCGTTAAAAATTGCATTCCTCCGAAAATCCAAATTAATTAAGGTCGAATCTGTCATTGAAGGCTTATGGTGTCTGTCGAATGTTCAAAGAAGATTCGACGGAGCAGCTAAACTGTACAACTCTGTATAGTTTAGCTGCTCCGTCAAAACTTCTAAGAACTTTCGACAGACACCATAAGCCAAAGATTCAACGCTTGTATGTTTTTCGATGCTTTGTCGAATCTTTGTTGTTCATGTTGAATGTATATACCGTATTTATCGGCGTATAACACGCGTCGGCGTATAACACGCACCCCAAGTTTAGAAGGAAATTTTAAGGAAAAAAACGCTTTAAAGGAAAAAAAAACTTACATTTAAATGCCCATCAATGCAGCCTTGCACAGCGTCCATCTACATGCTTGTCAGTGTCATTTGTAGCCTTGCAGCCTTCTCAGTGTCATTTGCAGCCTTCTTATGCCACATACACAAGATCGGAATTCTCGTCGGAAAAAACTCTGACGGTTTTTCCGACGGAATTCCGCTCAAGCTGTGTTGCCTACACACGATCACACCAAATTCCGACGGTCAATAACACAGCGGCATAAAACACGTTCGACAGCACTATAAAAGGGAAGTTTAATGCTTCCGAGCATGCGTCGAATTGTTTCCGAGCATGCGTCGGAATTTTGCGTGTCGGAATTGCATACACACGATCGGAAAATCCGATAGAAAGGTTTTCCGTCTGAAAAATTGAGAACAGGTTCTCAATCCAAAGTCCGTCGGAAATTCCGACAGAAAAAGACCGTTGGGCATACACACGGTCGGAAAATCCGATGAAAAGCACCAATCGGACTGTTTCCATGGGAAATTCCGACCGTGTGTACGCCGCATTAGTGTCATTTGCAGCCTTGCCCAGGCTGCAATTAAACTGCAGTGACATGTCAGTGTCACTGCAGTCTTGTAGCGTCCATCCGCAGCCTCTACAGTGACATTTGCAGCCTTACCCAGGCAGTTTATGCAGTGACATATCCGTGTGACTGCAGTTTTAAAATTGGCGCCATTGGCCGCTCTCACCGTTTTCGCCCGCCTTCAGCCTTTCTCGGCAGGTTTCGGCCGCCGAGGACGGCCGAAAGAGGGCGAAAGCTGCCGAGAAAGGCCGAAAGTTGCAGAGAAAGGCCGAAGGCGGGCGAGAAAGCCGCAGAGAAGGGCCGAAGGTGGCTGAAAGCCGCCCGGAGCCTCACAACGGCGGGGGATCAGTGGGGGATCGGTGCATAACACGCACCGCTGATTTTCCCCTGATTTTAAGGGGGGAAAAGTGCGTGTTATACGCCGATAAATACGGTAGTTCAAACAGAAAATTGACTGGTGATAGTGATCACTGATCAGACAGGTAACAAGATAGGGTATATAGAATCTATATAGAATCTCAATCTATAATATAGAATCTATAATATTCCCCCCCCCCCCCCCACAACACGGACAGCCTCTGAGGCTATCACAACACTAGCAACACTAGTATCACTATCAAGTTCACAACACTTAAGCCCCATACACACGGTCGGATTTTTGCATGGATTCTGTCCGATCGGACAATGTTGTTGAAAAATCAGACCGTGTGTATGCACCATCGGACAGTGTACGTCGGATTGTCCGCCGGACAAAGTCCTATCTCCTGCTGGATAGATTTTCAGACAACACGGTCCGATCACACCAAATCCGATCCTGTGTACGGTTGTCCGACCGGACAAAGTGCTACGCATGCTCAGATCACATTACAAGACCAAAGCTATTGGCTACTAGCCTCTACGTAGTCCCGTCGTAGGCAACAAACGTCACCACGTTCAGAATGATCGGATTTTCCGACAACTTTGTCCGACCGTGTGTACGCAAAACCAACATCAGACAAAGTATGACGGACATGGTCTGACGGACCTGGTCCTCTGATAATCCGCGCGTGTGTATGGGGCTTAACACAATAGCAGCAGATTATTATGAAAAAGTTAAGATGAACTGTAGCTTGCTTCACTATTGTTCTGCTGCTGTGCTTATGCTTAATTGCTAAATAATTCAGGTTCTCTGACAAACGGACCAGCTAAGATTGACTGTCTTCTGAAATGATTCAGTGTGTGTGTCTCTCTCTGCTAGCAATTGTAAGTAAGTTGGCTGTACGTGTGTACTTAGTTCTAGCTATTTTACTGCTCCTCCTCTTTGGTTACAATCAGCCAATAACATTCATCATCATCATTATTTTTATTTTACTTTCCCCACCCAATTCCAGCAGCGATCTTTTCTCTCTATGTCAAATGTTTTCTCTCTATGTCAAATCTTTTCTCTCTATGTCGAATCTTTTCTCTCTATGTCGAATCTTTTCTCTCTATGTCGAATCTTTTCTCTCTATGTCGAATCTTTTCTCTCTATGTCAAATTTTCTCTCTATGTCGAATCTTTTCTCTCTATGTCGAATCTTTTCTCTCTGTCGAATCTTTTCTCTCTATGTAGAATAATCTTGGACTAATAGAGTTAAGGTTAGGCACATTCGACCACAGGTTCGATGGACACAGATTTTTATTGTCAGCGTCATGTCGAATCTCCTATCTATATCGAACTGTTGTCACAGCGAAAACGAAAATAAAGCATTTGTTTTATGTCGGATCTTTCGTTTTTCGGATTCTGCACTTTCGTTATCGTTTGTTAAAACGATAACGAAAATACCAGAAATTCGGACGAAAATGCATTCGGATGGAAACGATGGCACATGTCTACTACTAAGACCCACTAAAGGTCAAAACTCAGGATGCCTGTGGAATGCATTGTCCACTTGGTTGAATAAAGTTTCTTGGAGGTTGAGCATACTTGCGGTAGTAGTAGTAGCCTTGGCAATCTCTTTGCCCTTTTACACATGGGAGGAGACGAGACTCAGAGGAGACTTGGCACCCATTGCGAAGTTATCGGGGCAGCGAAGCAAAGTCACATAGAAGGCTACAGGCTGGTGGTGTTTAATGAATCATTATTGCTCAGAGCTGACCCATGTAGACAAAAGGAACAGTTAAACATAATTACTATACAGCACTACTAAAGAGTAAGCACGGTTTAAATACTGTACGTAGCACCAAAATGGATACCTCAATATACATGTATGGTTACAAACTACGCATAAAAAAAGAGCATTTTTGGGTGAATACGCTGTACACAGATGATTACAAATCTCCTGAAGAAGCTATACACTCTAGCGAAACATGTTGAGAATTATGTTTATGTACAGTAATTATGTTTCTACCAATATTCAATTATAATCCAAGATTGTTATATCTTTTTAAATACGGTAGATGTATTTAATAAAGTGATTCAATTTTACTATACATGATATAGTTCGTTGTTGTTCTAGGCTCCTTAAAAGTCCCCCAATTCCAATTCCTACCTTTTAGTGGTATTTAATCACCACTGGGTTTTTTTTTTTTTTTTTTTTACTAAACAAATGAAAAAAAGACAGAAATTTTTGAGAAAAAAAAAAGGTTCCTGTTATAAATGTTTGCAAATGAGTACGTTTTATCCTTCACTGATGTGTGCTGGTAAAGCTGCACTGATAGGCGGCACTGATGGGCACTGATAGGCACTGATAGGGGGCACCGATATGTGGCACTGATGGGCACTGATAGGTGGCACTGATAGGCACTGATATGGGGAACTGATATGGGGCACTGATGAGGCAGCACTGATGAGGCTGCACTGATAGGCGGCACTGATGGGCACTGATAGGCACTGATAGGGGGCACCAATATGTGGCACTGATGGGCACTGATAGGTGGCACTGATGGGCATTGATAGGCACTGATAGGGGCACTTATATGTGGCACTGATGGGCACTGATAGGTGGCACTGATGGGCACATATAGGAGGCACTGATGAGCACTGATATGTGGCATTGATAGGTGGGACTTATAGGCAGCACTGATGAGCACTGATTTGTACTAATGGGGCTGCACCGATAATCAGGGCACTCATGATCTGTGCCCTGATTTTTATCTGTGTACATGTCCCCTGTCACACTTGTCAGTTACCAGCTCTCCTCTCCTCACGCTGTCACGGTGCGTGAGGAAAGGAATGGCGATAACTGTCAAGTTTGTTTACATGTGGTCAGCTGTGATTGGAAAGGCCGGACATAGTCAGGCAGCTGAAGCAAGGCTGGGTTGTCAGGATGGAGGAGGATTACTACTAAACAAGAGGAATCAGCGAAAGGGACCACTGTAAAATGACGTCCCTTGTGCTGATTTTTCTGTTTTTGTCTTTGGCTGCACTTGGGGTTTTGTGTAAAATAAATGGCAATTCCCACAGATAGAGTAGATGCCTTGTGGAGGCGGCTGCAAAATCTGATGAGACATGATATAGATATTGTAGATAAATCCTATTGTGAGTTTTTTTTTTTATACTTGGCCTCAGTCTGCTTCATTAACAATCCTACTTGAGCACCTCCCCGCCGCCAAGTTTATTGTTCATCACATTGGATGTTCTCCAAGCACAGATGCCAGAAGCTTTCTCATAGCAGTGAAAACTAAACAGAACACCTCATCACAAAGCAGTAATGGTATTCACAGTATTCAACAGTATTCTCTACCTGCACTGTGGAGTAAACTTTCATTAGAAATTTCTTAACTCTCCTTCTGGAAATATTAGTTCCCCGACTGTTTTGTTGATCCAAAGGCTTCAATACTTTCTAAATTATTGACCTGGAACACGTATGCATAAAGTTATGACTTTACTAGTGGCATGCTTGTTAAATGTCAGTGAACCAGACAGTATTCATACTATACACAGCCAGGGAGCTAGCTGTATCTGATCAAGGTCCACAGAGGCGGCTCTCTAATTAGGCAAATTAGGTGGCCGCCTAAGGCCTCGCATTCACAGGGTCCTCGCGGCCGCCTAATTTGCCTGTGATCAATACTAATGGCGCCAGCGACTCCGCCTCTCTTCCCCCCGCTGCCGGGACTCCATGGCCCAGAGGCGGACTGACCAATTGGGTACTGCCTGAGGGCCCCCTGGGCCAATCATGGAGCATCCCGGTCTGGTGGCAGCCGGTGCGGGGAGCGGGACAGCAAAGACCTAGGTGTCAGCACCAGACTCCAGGTGCTATCTCAGCAAGGCGTGCGGGATGCGGGGGTAGCCATAGGTCTGAGCCGCTAACCCGTGACCCGACCGCCAATTCAGTTCAGCAGCCCAACCAGAGACAGAAACTACACAGCAGCGCAGCCCCATGACTGTGAAGGGGAAGGAGCTTAAATAGATCCGATCTTCTGATGCCGCCTGGAGAGAAAGTGAAGTGCCTGACCATGCAGCCCTCCTGGATAGGAGGAGCGGCGGAGCCACTGCATATAGAAAAATTGCTCTTTCCATATTCCTCCTGCAGCCACTAAATGTTTGCGGGGGAGAGCTGAAAGGAGCATTCACTGGCTGCAGGAGGAATATGGAAAGACCAATTCTTCTATATGCAGCGGCTCGGCCTCTCCTCCTATCCAGCTTTTTTTTACTGCCCCCCCGGCTCCGCCCCCCATGATCTCCTCCGGACCGACTCTGTGCTCTCCACCCCACGCTCTTGGCCCCCCATCCAATGCTCTCTGTCCCCCATGTGCTCTCTTGCTCCGCCTCATGATCTTCTCCAGCCCCCCATGCTCTCCACCCCACCCCATGCTCTCAGTCCCCCCATCTGCTCCCCACCATGCTCTCAGTCCCCCCATCTGCTCCCCACCATGCTCTCAGTCCCCCATCTTCTCTCCACCCCACCCCACCATGCTCTCAGTCCCCCCATCTGCTCCCCACAATGCTCTCAGTCCCCCCATCTGCTCCCCACCATGCTCTCAGTCCCCCCCATCTGCTCCCCACCATGCTCTCAGTCCCCCCATCTGCTCCCCACAATGCTCTCAGTCCCCCATCTTCTCTCCACCCCACCCCACCATGTTCTCAGTCCCCCCATCTGCTCTCCACCCCACCATGCTCTCAGTCCCCCCCCCATCTGCTCGCCACCCCACCATGCTCTCAGTCCCCCCCCCCCCCCATATGCTCCCCACCCCACCATGCTCTCAGTCCCCCCCCATCTGATCTCCACCCACCCCACCCCACCATGCTCTCAGTCCCCCCATCTGCTCCCCACCATGCTTAGGTCAACAATGGAAGCCCCATTACTCTCAATACATGTTTCCTTTACATTTACATCTAAAGCCGACACTTTTATACGTTTTGAGAAAGTAGGGCATGGGTAAATATTCTGTGGCTTTTTTTAAATTCTATTTGGAAGATTTTTCTTCACTTCTTGTCTTGGAGACTTAACAGGAAGTTAGAGGCAATTTCTCCAAACTACAGAAAGCCCCCCTATCGAAGAAATGGATTCTGGACAGCCGCACTCCTATAAAAGCCTTTATTGTAATGAATAGTCAACATTCATGTGACAACAGAAGTAAGACAAACAGCTAAGTTGTTTGTTCTGCTTCTGTTGTCACATGAACGTTGCCTATTCATTACAATAAAGGCTTTTATCGGAGTGCGGCTGTCCAGAATCCATATCTTCAATATTGCTCGTGCAACTGGCTTCCACTTTGAGGAGAGCGTTTTCTTCAGTACACCACCTGGAGTGGTTCACCCTTTAGTTCTCTTGTCCTGGACTTTACAGAAACCCCCCTGTTAGACTCACCAAGGCAAGCTAAGGAAGAGAAACATATCGAAAATGCATCTCTAGTAAGAGTATTTCAGACGTGGATAGGAAAAAGGCACAGCCAATGATGAGAGCCATGGGGGGTGATAGAAGGAACACAGTAGACTTAAGTCGCCATACATAGTTATTTTTTTCATTCAGCTCTCTGGCTGAATTCCTCCATTCACACAAACAAGGTGGATGGAGGAATAACCCCCACCTGGATATTGTATTCTGAAAGCAGCACGTACCACTGTCAGAATACACTGATCAGCAGCTCAAATTTTCCAACATGTCCCTTCAACAGAAATCAAAGAAATGATCAACTTCTGTAGAGAGGGGACTGCTACACGCTGATCGAAATTCCATTGGTCCCCACTGAAATGCTGAATGGCCAGCTTAAAGCGGAGTTCCACCGGAAAGTGGAACTTCCACTTTAAGCACTCCTCGCCCGCTGACATGCCACATTTGGCATGTCATTTTTTTTTGGGGGGGGGGGGGGATGTACCCTCTTTTTAGTGGGACTTCCAGTCCCACTTTCTCCTTCCTGTTCTCAGCGGCCTAGGCAACTCCTCCTCTCGCCCTAGGCGGCCCCTCCCTGCCAGCGATCTTCTGGGACAGCAGGTCCCAGAAGATTGGCTGGCCAATAGCAGAGCGCAGCACGACTCGTGCATGCACAGTGCGCGCCCTGCCGTGCAGCCGTAAGCTGTCACTGGCCGGGTGCCCACAGTATCAATGAAGGCACAGAGTAAAGGGAGTGAAGAGGAGCGAGTCTCCGGGCGGATTATTAAAAGTCAGCAGCTATGCTTGTTGTAGCTGCTGACTTTTAATAAACGAAAAAACTAGTGGAACTCCGCTTTAAGTGACAGTGGTCTAAAGTTCTTCATCCGCCTTACTCTGAAAATTTACCAAAAACCACCAACATCTACTGGGTACTCCAAATAACTGTTTGGAGTGCTTACTTGTGAGTGCATTATTCATTTTAGAAGGATCCATCTGACCCTCTTGTCTTGACTTGTTTTGTAACTGTACTGTCTTTTTTCTTTTTTATATATAAAGCACTTCTTAAAGAGGAAGTAAACCCTAATGGTTTTACTTCCTCTTTGTTTCCCTGCAAAGGTAAAGCATAATGGACTACTATGCATCGCATAGTAGTCCATTATGTGTCACTTACCTGACACAGGAGCCAGCGATGTCACCGATGTCCCCTTGTGTACGGCGCCTCCATCTTCTTGGAGGGTCTCGCGGCTCCGTCGCCGTCGCTGATTCGACGGCGCCGCAATGACGTCATTCCGGCCGCCACTCGCGACATATCGCCGTTGAGAGCGGCCTGCTCAGTGCGCCTGCGCACCGCTGTCTACGGCGCATGCGCCATAGACACCGGTGCCTGTATTTTGGCAAATATCTCCTAAACCGTGTAGGTTTAGGAGATATTTCTTTGACCTACAGTTAAGCCTTAATCTAGGCTTACCTGTAGGTCCAAGTGGTTTGTAAGGGTTTACAACCACTTTAAACTGTTGGCACTATATAAATCCTGTATAATAATAATTTTATAATAAACTAAACTATTAACTATGCCAGCGTACTTTGTCTTTTTTTTTTGCATTTTAAGGCATAACTGCAGTTCCCCACAGAAGAAGAACGGCGCCTGCGCTGTGAGTCCAGGTTCAAGCTGCACCATCCAAGTGGATATACGGCAGCACATAGTAAAAGGACCCCTCGCGGGCTCGCTTCACTCGCCACGCTTCGGCACGGCCTCGCTTCGCTCGGCTATTTTTTATTCTAACTCTATGTCCACTTGGATGGTGGGGCTTGAACCTAGACTCATGGCGCCGTTCATCTTCGGAGCTGGACTCATGGAGCAAGCGCAGTACAGGGCGGACACTATCCGACGGGGGACAGTATTCGACACATCACCGGCAGGAAAAAACATTGGCAGCTTCTACAAGCTTCTAAATGCTGTTAAGCACCAGTTTCCAGTGCTTTTTTTTTCTCTCAGGCTCGGGACATATTCACAACCTCTCCTGAACAATTTAACTTGACAGATAGTAACCCACGTTTAAAATGTCAGTTTTGCTGCGTTTACATGCCGCATTCAGCTGCGTTTTGCTGCGTTTTGCCGCGTTTGCGTTTAAAAAATTTTTTTTTTCAAAATAGCCAAAAATGAAAAACGCCTGTAAGCGAAACGTGGCTAAATGCAAGTTACCGCGTTTTTCCTCGTTTAGAAGCGCTTGAAATGTCTCTAAACTCAGCGTCTGAACTCAGTTATTTGCTTTCCAAAAAAGCCCTCTAAACTCAACTGCCTAGAAACAACTATAAACGACCCCGTGTACATGTACTCATAAGATAACATAGAGGAGAGTTCAGGGGCAGTTAAAAAAATGCCCAACTGCTCCTAAACGTCAGTTTAGCAGCAGCAGAGTACATGAGGCCTTAGATGGCAGTCGCTGGCATCCTTAACAACCAGTGAATAGCTTGTTAATGGGGGCTTCCAGATTCCGATGAGCCCCCGCCCGCAGACCCCCACAACCATGGACGGTGGTTGTTGGGGTCTGCAGGTGAGGGGCTTATCGGAATCAACATGGGGTCTGCATGGGGTGCTTTGTGGGGGGAGTCCCACTGCCCCAAGCACCCCACCATGTTGAGGGCATGTGGCTTGGTATGGTTCAGGAAGGGGGCGCTCACTTGACTCCCGCCACCTTTCTTGGCCTGCTGGGCTGCATGGTTGGATAAGTATCTGCCATGGATTTTAGGGGGGACCACACACACCATTTCTTTAAAATGTTGGACGTCGCTACGGCCTGCTACTTTACAACACACTGGTTGCTGCTAGACGCGGGCATAAAAAGTGCTAAATGCCAGAACAAAAATAACAGCGTTTTTGTTCCACTATTTTTCTGGATTTTTTTTACAGATGCTAGTGTGCATGGAGCCTTATGCTGGCTCTGCCCCCACTGGGTTGATTTACCCTCTCTGTTTTTCATGGTGACTATTACTACTGGGAAAGAAGGTCAAAGAAGAAACAATATATTACAATCGAGGAAGTATCTGCCAATGGCGATACCTATACTGGCAAATTTTCTCTCACTTTAGGGAAGATTTCCACTCATTCCCTATCATGACTATGGGACTGGATATAAATTGAAATTTCCTTGTTTATGGTCTTAAAAAATGCAATATAATTCCACGCCTCCTATCTAACTTTTTATTCTAACATATAACATTATCAGCAGCCATATTACTTAGATCTAAAATACAAGCCAAACTCACAATAGAATACAGCACTTATAAAGCTGTTGTAAATATCAAATATTAAAAAGTGTTTTACTACTTAATTACCCAAACACAGAGACACAATCAATTTTGGTGTACCAAAAAATTTAATGAATACCTATAAAAAATGATACTAATAAAAAAAAAATAGTAAGAGTGTAAATCCACTAGTAATCATATATCTATTCAGTGTAAACGCAAATGCATAAAACAAAAATATGTTGCCTTCTCCAAACCTTCAAATCCAAAATATTACAGTTGCCATCAAAACATATATATATATAAATATATATATATATATATATATATATATATATATATATATATGTAGCGATACCCCCAGTTATGAGGGCTGCAAGTTTGTTTGGGTCCCTGAGTACAGCTCCACCAACCCCCGGCAATTTGCTCTACCCGCTCTGGCACAGTTAGTAAAGGGGTATGTATCTATGCACATATAAATATCACTTATACTCTAAGTGTAATGGACTTAAACTCACAAGCAGACTGCTGAGATAAGAATAACTGGCTTTACTTTGGCAGTAAGAAAAGAAATAGTAACATGCATCAGACATTTGACTTACAACACATTAGCAGGTCCCTGCAATATGCACTCTAACATGTACACATATATGTATCAAAAATGGCAATGGGGAACGGAGCGCCAAATGTAGCGACCGTCTGCTATGCACCCCTGAGGTGCAACAAATCTATCTGCGCCTACCTAACGGACCAGGCCTGATCCCTAGCAATAGAGCTCAGTCCTTGAATAAGTACAGTATTCTTCACCGGCAAGAGAACTGTAGAGGTGGTGCACATGTAGCTTTAAATGGTGTGTTTGTAATCCACAGAAAGAAACAATCTGCTGCTCTGAGGTAATTGTGCCTTGGCAGTTCAATAGGCATAGAGTGAATGTGACAATGTATGATGAGCCTTTCAGCTCGCTCACCACTCCTGGGGTACCGTCCTCAGCTCCGGGACCTCCAATGGCGGCGTCCGGCCTCCTCCGTCACAGCCCCTGCGCTCCGGTCCTCTCTCCGACCGACCGTCTGTAGGGAAAAGTCTCCGCTCCGCTGCTGCTGACTCTGAGGGGTGAGAGTCTCTCTCCACCTGCTGCAAGGCCCAGGCTTCAGGCCTTCAGCAGTCCCGGTCCGCACAGGTGTCTCCTCACTTGCAAGTCTCTGCGTCACCCGCCCAGTCAGAAGAGGAAGAGGCGGTCTCTCCTCTTCCCTTTTATCACCTCCCCCAGAAGCCTCTCGGGCGGAAGCAAACAGCCTCCCGGGAGCCTGGGGAATTATGGGGAATGTAGTCTTCTCCCCTAAAAGGGGAACGACCCCGCTACATATATATATATATATATATATATATATATATATATATATATATATATATATATATATATATATATATATATATATATAGTCTATGGGGACACCTTTTCTGGCGACTCGCGTTTTTTGTAATTTAAAGTGTATGTAGATCCTTCAATAAACTTCTATTTGATCTTTTTTTGGTCTACCGTATTTTCCGGCATATTATGCCGCGTACACACGGTCGGAATTTCCGATGGAAACAGTCCGATGGGAGCTTTTCAACGGATTTTCCGACCGTGTGTATGCCCATCGGTCTTTTTCTGTCGGAATTTCCGACGGACTTTGGATTGAGAACCTGTTCTCAATTTTTCCAACAGAAAACCTTTCTATCGGATTTTCCGATCGCGTGTATGCAATTCCGACACGCAAAATTCCGACGCATGCTCAGAAACAATCCGACGCATGCTCGGAAGCATTAAACTTTTCTTTTATAGTGCAGTCGAACGTGTTTTAAGCCGCTGTGTTACAGACCGCCGGAATTTGGTGTGACCGTGTGTAGGCAAGACAGTTTGAGCGAAATTCCGTCGGAATTCCACCGGGAAAACCATCAGAGCTTTTTCCGGCGAGAATTCCGACCGCGTGTACGCGGCATAAGACGACCTTTTACAGTGAAAAAAAATGGGCAAAAAGCGGGAGTCGTCTTATACGCCGGGTATAAAGCTGGGGTTATCATATGCCAGCCGCCCGCTGGATGTTAAGCCCTCCGGAGTGTGCTGTAATACTGTATAGATACAGTATACACCGCTGACCCAATCCCGGCGAGCAATGTATTCTATTAATGAATGCAGCTCTTGCTCGGATTGGAGTAACAACCTCTGCCAATCCGAGCAGGCTACATACAGTAGCCTGCTCGGATTGGCTGTGAGAGTCAGAGGCACGGGCTGATGATGTTACAGCCTCTGCCAATCCGAGCAGGCATTGTATTCAATAAAAGAATGCATAGTTCACCGTGATTGGCTCAGGGCGGTATACTGTATGTATACTGTGAGACAGCATGTTACCCGGCGCCAACTTTGTTTCTGAACATATGGTATTACAGCACAAGGGGGTTGTCTTATACAGTGAGTACAGCACAAAACCAAAGTTTTAAATCAAAAAGTAGGGGGTCGTCTTATATGCCGGGGCACCTTATACGCCGGCAAATACGATATTAAACATACCATTGGAACCGTTTTATATATCTGTTTAATAAGTGTGTATCCACCTCAAAGATATCTACTATACTGCTGGTGATGTAGATATTCAGCAGATCTGTTTTATTTAGCAAAACTTATGTTTTTTACCTGTTATGTGGCAGAATATTTCACACAGACTGCTATCTGTCACTAGAATGCATTCTGTTTTAATGGACTTCAGACCATCCTAAAATGGCCACCGTAATTTGCCTCTATGGGATTGCTACCAAAAGAGAGACATACGTGCCAGCCTAACTCACACACATTCCTAGAATGGGCTGAGAAATAAATAGGGGCTGCAGAAATTGGTAACATCACAGATCAATTTACATTTTCACCAGCACTCCATGGATCTTCTAAAAACATCACTGTCAGGTCACCCGGAGGCTAGGTGACAGATGCACACCGTCAGGATCAGGAGTGCACCGCAAGGTAGTGGACCCTATTACTGACTGCAGCGGACGGGAGTCCAGGTGATTCGGAACACGTGGCCGCTGGACACCAAGACGGACCCCACCGGGGTTAGAGCGTAAGATTCCCTGGGGCGCGGAGTCTAAGAGCCAGCTGGTGTTCACCAGAGACTCTAGTGGTTGAGGATGGACTGGGCTGCAACTGGCTCCAGGTCGCGACCCCCAGGGTCCCCCAGCTCACACCCACAGTAGGTAACAGGAGGACAGGGATAGTGAGGGATAAGCCAAGGTCAGGGCTACAAGCAGAAACGGACAACAAGGTACAAGCCAAGGTTCAGGGTCACAGGCAACCAGGGATAGTCAGGGACACGCCAGAGGGTCAGGGTCACAGGCAAACAGGGATAATTAGGGACATGCCAAAGTCGGTAACGGAACACTAAATAGCACACGGCTGGTAACAGGAAGCCAAACACACAAAGGTTGATCAGCAGGGTTGGCCTGCAGTGCACAGGTTAATATAGAGTCCTGTGATAGGAGCTAGGGTGGAGCCCTGCCAGAGGAGGGATAAAAAAGCAGTCAGGTGATGGTCGGCTGGTCTCTAGAGATGAACACATGAAGACAGGTAAGCAGACAACTCTATTGCTTAACCATGACAATCACAACAGAAGAGTCCAACATTTGGGGGCCATGCAAGAGCCCTCCATTAGGCACATCTCCGCTGTAATGTGATGACTGAATAAAACCTTTGGACATGATTCGAAGATCCATAGTGTGCTGGTGAAAATGTACATTGATATGTGCCAGCCAGTGACATCCCAAGGAGGAATATTCTGCAACACAGTCTCTAAAGCAGTGATTCTCAACCTGGGGGTCGAATGACGATTTGCCAGGGGTCACCGAATCCTGGGCTGTTCCGGAATCCCGCGCTGCTCTCCCAGTCTTTTGCGGCCATCCAGCAGGGCTGTCCCTGGAGCCCGTGGCCGCCCAGCTGGGCTGTTCCTGGAGCCCACAGCCGCCCACTCAGCCTCTTCGCAGCCGCTCATTCAGATCACGGCATGGCTGGGGGACAGCTGACTAGTGAGGAATGTGAAGTGGGAGGGGCTGGAGGAGAGCCTATCTCCTGATTTCGGCATAGGTGTCACTGCTACGAGATATCAAAGTCGGAGACGCAGTGAAGCCAGAGACACAGTGAGTAACACTATCTGTGATTATAGTTGCCATTAAAAGTCCCCACTACAATTCTCAGATCAGCAGATGACCTTGATCAAGAGCACCCAAGTTGGCTAATCAGAACTCATCCCAGCATCGCCACTGACCCCACCCCCCACCAGTACTGCCACTCCTCCCAACTCCCCGCCAGCACTGCCACTCCTCCCAACTCCCCACCAGCACTGCCACTCCTCCCAACTCCCCGCCAGCACTGCCACTCATCCCACCCCCGCCAGCACTGCCACTCATCCCACCCCCCACCAGCACTGCCACTCCTCCCAACTCCCCACCAGCACTGCCACTCCTCCCAACTCCCCGCCAGCACTGCCACTCCTCCCAACTCCCCCGCCAGCACTGCCACTCCTCCCAACTCCCAGCCAGCACTGCCACTCCTACCAACTCCCAGCCAGCACTGCCACTCCTCCCAACTCCCAGCCAGCACTGCCACTCATCCCACCCCCCACCAGCACTGCCACTCCTCCCAAATCCCAGCCAGCACTGCCACTCACCCCCCCACCCCCACCAGCACTGCCACTCCTCCCAACTCCCAGCCAGCACTGCCACTCATCCCACCCCCCACCAGCACTGCCACTCCTCCCAACTCCCAGCCAGCACTGCCACTCCTCCCAACACCCCGCCAGCACTGCCACTCCTCCCAACTCCCAGCCAGCACTGCCACTCCTCCCAACACCCCGCCAGCACTGCCACTCATCCCACCCCCACCAGCACTGCCACTCCTCCCAACTCCCCGCCAGCACTGCCACTCATCCCACCCCCACCAGCACTGCCACTCCTCCCAACTCCCAGCCAGCACTGCCACTCCTCCCACCCCCTACCAGCACTGCCACTCCTCCCAACTCCCAGCCAGCACTGCCACTCCTCCCAACACCCCACCAGCACTGCCACTCCTCCCACCCCCCTACCAGCACTGCCACTCCTCCCAACTCCCAGCCAGCACTGCCACTCATCCCAACTCCCCACCAGCACTGCCACTCCTCCCACCCCCTACCAGCACTGCCACTCCTCCCAACTCCCACCAGCACTGCCACTCATCCCATCCCCCCCCCCCCCCCCACCAAGGAGTAAGATAAGGAATAAAAAGAGAGAATACATGGAAGGGAGAGGAAAAGAGGGGGAGGAACAAAGAAAAGGGGAGAGAAAGAATAAGAGAAAGAACAAGAAAAACGGCTAAAGAGAGGGATGGGGAAAAAAAAAAAGAAATTGGCATACAGAGAGATAAAAGGGAAAGAGTGGTACATCCTAAAATGTACCAGAAGGGGTTTTAATACTGTACTACTGGTCAGTTTGTCCCCAAGTGTAATCCCCCCCCCCCCAAGTCAGTCTGTCCTCCAGTATAATCCCCCCCCCAAGTCAGTCTGTCCTCCAGTATAATCCCCCCCCCCCCAAGTCAGTCTGTCCGCATTCCTGTCCACTTCACATACGATGTCTGTGTGGTGCGAATTCAGCCATACAAACTGTATGGTTGAAATCACATCGCATTCACATCAAAATGGTGCAGGACCCTTTTTTTTGTCCAATTGGATCGCATGGCTGGTCAGGCCCATGCGATCCAATTCCATCTTATTCCACAGTTTGCACTGCGTCCTGCGAACCCGATTTGGGCGTGTCATTAAATTTACATTGACACCCGCAACGGTTTGCAGAGTGCAGTGTGAACCGCCTGCCATTCTGATGCAGTGTGGGAACCCACACAGGAATCCCTGTGGTTCCCGCATCGCGCCAGTGTGAACCTAGCCTCATACCTGTTGCTTCTTTCCATGTGCAGTGTCTTAAAGAGACAGTACATCAGTTGCTACTTTGTTGCTTTGTAAAGCTATTATGACACAGCTGTTCAGAGCGCTAATGCAAACCCATGAGCAGATACATTTGGGACTTATATTACAGTTAGCTTAGCTAGATAGGGGAAAGTGAACTGCTATACTGTTGGGAAAATAATTATTTGATCCCCTGCAGATTTTGTAAGTTTGCCCACTTACAAAGAAATGACGGATCTATAATTTTTATCATAGGTGTATTTTAAATGTTAAAGACTTAAGGCCTGTACACACGCTTTGATTTTCGGACGTCAATTGTGTTACAACGACCGATCGTCCGCTAATCTTACCATTCGTACAGTGCTTTTGACAGACGATTTCACTTTCACACAGTTAACCCTTTGATCGCCCTAGATGTATAACTCCTTCCCAGCCAGTGTCATCAGTACAGTGACAGTGCATATTTTTAACACTGATCATTAGTGTCACTGGTTCCCACAGAGTGTCAAAAGTGTCAGTTAGTGTCAGACTGTCTGCCGCAATATTACAGTCTCGCTATAAGTCGCTGATCGCCGCCATTACTAGTATAAAATAAATAAATAAAACATCCAGTATACCGTATATACTCGAGTATAAGCTGAGTTTTTCAGTACATTTTTTTGTGCTGAAAGTGCCCCCCTCGGCTTATACTTGAGTCAAGCACTTTTCTGCAGACTTTGGGACCTCGTATCTCGGGGGCCAATTGGTGCTAATTTGGTGTACAAACCCAGTGGAACTAGCACTACAACATATCCAAATTTGGGGTTCCTAGCACCAAGTGGCCCCGAGATACGGCGCCCCAAAGTCGGTTCAGAAAATTTCATTCTCTGCTGCAGAAAAGTGCTTGACATTTTCTGACCCGACTTTGGGGCCCCGTATTTCGGGGACACTTAGTGCTAGGAACCCCAAATTTGGTGTGCAAACCCAGTGGACCTAGCAATACAACATATCCAACAATTTGGGGTTCCTAGCACCAAGTGGCCCCGAGATACAGGGCCCCAAATTCAGTCAACTGTGTCCATCTGAAGCAATGTCATTTCGGGACCCTTTGGGTCCAGAGACCCCAAATTTTGACTCCAGCTAGGGGGCATCTAGGAACCATTAACTACCAAGTTTGGGGGACCTATGGCTTCAAATGGGCACATTGAGGCTGCAAATGGGCATTGTTGACCTTCTTTTACACTTACAGTAGCTGCGCATTTCTCACCCTAGGCTTATACTCGAGTCAATACGTTTTCCCAGTTTTTTGTGGTAAAATTAGGTGCCTCGGCTTATATTCGGGTCGGCCTATACTCAAGTATATACGGCATATACAATAGTTTGTAGACGCTATAACTTTTGCAAAACCAATCAATATACGCTTATTGGGATTTTTTTTTTACCAAAAACATGTAGCAGAAAACATATTGGCCTAAATTTATGAAGGAATTATTTTATTTTGCATTTTTTTATTAAATATGTTTTATCGCAAAAATTTGTAAATACTGTTTTTTTTTTCAAAATTGTCTTTTTTTGTTTATAGCGCAAAAAATTCAAAACAAAATGGTGATCAAATACCACAAAAAGAAAGCTCTATTTGAAAGGAAAAAAATGACATATATTTTATTTGGGTACAGCGTTGCATGACAGCGCAATGCCGTATCGCAACAAATGGTCATGAAGGGGGGTAGATCTTATAGAGATCAAGTGGTTAAATTGGTTTACTTTGTTTTCTCAAAGAGTTCCCCTAGTTCATATCCCTTGGACTACAGACTGATTAGCCTTCACCTTGTAGAGATCTGACAATTAAGTATTAGACCTGGTTCACATCTATGCATTTTTTAGTGCGTTTTCAGTCCATTGTAGATGCACATGGTTTCCTATGGATGTAGTTCACATCTGTGCATTTTATGGAAAGGGCCAGGTTTTCTGGTTTTAGGTTTCATAGACTTCAATGGATCAAAAGCGTGTTTCGAAAAACGCAAAATGCACCTGGAATATGCAAATTGCAATCTGCATAGGTGTGAATCAGGCCGCAGGGTCTTTAACCACTTCAGCCCCGGACGGATTTACCTCCTTCCTGACCAGGCCATTTTTTGCGATTCAGCACTGCGTCGCTTTAACTGACAATCGCGTGGTCGTGCGATGTTGTACCCAAACAAAATTGATGTCCTTTTCTTCCCAAAAACAGAGCTTTCTTTTGGTGGTATTTAATCATCCCTGCGTTTTTAATTTTTTGCACTATAAACAAAAATAGAGCGACAATTTTGAAAAAAAGCTATATTTTTTACTTTTTGCTATAATAAATATCCTCCAAAAATATCTAAAAAACGAATTTCTTCCTCAGTTTAGGCCGATATGTATTCTTCTACATATTTTTGGTTGAGAAAAATCGCAATAAGCGTATATATTGATTGGTTTGCGCAAAAGTTATAGCGTCTACAAAATAGGGGATAGATTTATGGCATTTTTATTATATATGTTTTTTTTTACTAGTAATGGCGGTGATCTGAAATTTTGATTGGGACTGTGACATTATGGCGGACACATCGGACACTTTTGACACTATTTTGGGACCATTGTCATCTATACAGCGATCAGAGCTACAAATAGCAACTGATTACTGTATAAATGACACTGGCAGGGAAGGGGTTAAACACTAGGGGACGATCAAGGGGTTAAGTGTGTCCTAGGGAGTGATTCTAACTATGGAGGGGATGGGCTCACTACAACATGACAGCAATCACTGATCCCGATCACTGGGAGCAGTAGATCTCTGTCATGTTGCTAGGCAGAACAGGGAAACGCCTTGTTTACATAGGCATCTCCCCGTTCTGCCTCTCCTCGCCGCAATCGCGGGCCGCTGGCAAACATCAAGTTGGCGGGACCCGCGGGCATGCTCCCATGGCACGCACGTGCGTTAGGTGGCAAATTTAAAGGGACATACAGGTATGCCCATTTGACTGCCTGTGCCATTCTGCCGACGTATATGTGTGTGCGACAGTCGGCAAGTGGTTAAAGGGATGAAAACCATTGAAATGTTCAAATATTGCAGAGATGCACTGTACATTTTTTTTTGCCTTAAAATACTGTATGCTAACTTCTTTTTTTTTAAGGCTTCACTTTAATAAATGAAGTCTAGTCCTCTTTAATAAAAATACTGTTTGCTTGCTGTTTTTCTGCTCCACAACACCTTGTTTGGTGACAACTGTCAGAGACAGGAGGATTTCCTTCTGTGTTGGGAAGATTTCCAGATCTCATGTCTGTAGGACAGAAGCTAAAGGGAAAACTTACCGTAGATAGCAGTAAACATTTAACAGAAGCTCTAAACACTCTCCTACTCTTTTCAAGACTGTAAAAAATCCATAACTATCCTCAAATAGTGCCATCACAGGGCATCTGGGAACACTGCCCTTTCACAAATAATACATATGACAATATACCAAGAAAGCTGCAAGACAACTTGTGCCAAGCACATTGCCCAGAAAAGAAAAGAAATTGGATTTACCTTTTTCTACAGCGTGCAAGGACCGGGCTAATTAAAGGGCATGTTCTTTAGACACAGTGGGGTTGATTTACTAAAAATGGAGAGTACAAAATCTGGTGCAGCTGTGTATGGTAACCAATAGCAAGCTGCTTGCTGTGGGGGGGGCCTCAACAGATGGGAGGGGCCAGGAGAACAGAAGAGGGACCCGAGAAGAAGAGGATCCAGGCCACCCAGTGCAAATCCACTGCAACAGAGCAGGTGAGTAAAACACGTTTGTTATTTTTAACCTCTAGAGATCCGCGATATAGCCGAATGATGGCTACATCACGGACCTACATTGCCGGGACAACGTCTATTGACGTCGTCCCATGCACGAGCGACCTGCGGCCCTTCAGGGGGCGCGCGCGGCGCGCTCTGTGATCAGCGAGTCTATGAGACTTGCTGGATCACAGATCGAATCGTCTATGAGACTCGCTGGATCCCGACCCCTTACCACGTGATCAGCTGTCAGCCAATGCCAGCTGATCATGTGATGTCAACACAGCCGGTAATTGATGATAGCGCAAGGATAAAAAAAAAGCTGATCACTGGCGGCCGTGAGAGGGACATCAGTCCCGATCACTGCGATGTGCCCCAGCTCCTCAATGCCCACCTGTGCCCCCTACAAGTGCCGCCTAACAGTGCCCAACAGGGCCACCTGTCAGTGCCCACAGTGCCGTCTGTCAGTCTGCACATCATTGCCACCTATCAGTGCCCATCAGTGTCACCTACCAGTGCCACCTATCAGTGCCACCTATCAGTGCCATCTATCAGTGCCCATCAGTGCCATCTATCAGTGGTACTTATCAGTGTCCATCCGTGCCACCCATCCATGCCCCCCATCCATGCCACCCATCAGGGCCCATCAGTGCCATATTATCAGTGGCCATCAGTACCGCCTTATCTGTGCCCATCAGTACCGACGTATCTGTCCCCATCAGGGCCACCTTATCTGTGCCTATCAGTGCTGCCTTAACTGTGCCTATTAGTGCCCATCAGTGCAGCCTATCAGTGCCCACCAGTGCAGCCTATCAGTGCCCACCAGTGCCGCCTCATCAGCGCATATCAACGAAGCAGAAAAATTACCTGTTTGCAAAATTTTATAACAAACTATTAAACATGAGGTTTTTTTTTTTTTCCATATTTTTTTGTTTGTTTAGCAAAAAATAAAAACCCCAGCTGTGATTAAATACCACCAAAAGAAAGCTCTATTTGTGGGAAAAAAATGATAAAAATTTAATTTGGGTACAGTGTTGTATGACCGCGCAATTGTCATTCAAAGTGCGTCAGCGCCGAAAGCTGAAAATTGGTCTGGGCAGGAGGGAGGTTTAAGTGCCCAGTAAGCAAGTGGTTAAAGAAAAAGAAGGACACTTTACAATCACTTTAATGAAAGGTCATCATTCTGGCATCCTGTATAACTTTGCTTCATTCAAACAAGTCAAAACATTTCCAAGTACTGAAAAAAAAAAAAAATAATATTATTACCTATAGTAAAGTATAGCAAAGTATAGCAAAGTCCCGGGGCCCCTGCGAGCCCAATGGTGACCTCCAGAGTTAAGAACAGCTGACATCCTTCGGTGTAGAGTGGGTTACAAGGCAATGAAAGATGAACAGGTGGGCGCCAGACACTTTTTGAATGCAAAGAGATTTATTGTCTCTTAAACAGAACTGTGGGAGAGAGGGTTAAGGTCCCCTACCGTTATGTAGATGCAATGTTAATTGGCAGACTCCAAGACTTCTATAGGTAGACAGCTATACAGGTGAAGGCCTCCACTGCTGTCTCCTATGGCAACAATCTTGTAGCTGTTACTAAGGGTAAAGGTATTCAACTTTCTGCAACACAAACAGTTCTCTTTACCCCACACTCACTAATGGTGGATCTTCATTAAACAAGCCCACGGTCTCTCTCACTAGACTTCAGATCCACTAGCCATCGGATCCCCTGAGCTCTTTTACTGTAGCACCCAGTATCTTCCTCAAGCGCCACCCCCGCTTCACTGCTGGGCCCCTGGTTTGGCACTCACATATACTCCTAAAGCTTCACCCCTGCTGACACGTTAGGTCCCTGGCTTGGCACTCCACAAGCATCACCTCTGCTGTCCCACTGGGTCCCTGACTTGGCTGATGCTTTCCCACTTCTTCACCATCCCCGGTTAGCAAGAAGTCTGCTCTGGTACTTGCCTCAGCTTACTCACAATGGTCTCCGGTAAAAAGGTGGATGCTCCCTTTGTGGCGACAGCTTCCCCTCTACCTCCGACCATGACAGGCTCCCCGGCCGACGGAACCGTTACTTGTGGTTGGACTACAAGCCCACAGTCCCAAACCTACGGTACTTCTGGATAGGCTCTCAGATAGCCTAGCAGCCAGATGTCCCCAGGATAAGCCTTAGGTTTCTGGCCTAGCAGCCCGGAGAAATACGACACGCGTCCACCCAGACTAAGGTGATTTTTTTTGGCAAATGGTAAACTATTTTATAAGCATAGTTTCCTCAAATGCAGTGCATGTGGTATGTCTTTATGCAGCCCTCAAAATTGCACTCGCCTGCTCGCATTTTGCGAGTGCATTTTGAGGGCTGGGCGAGGACTGCTTGGAGCGGGGGGGGATTGGGGCTGAGAACCGCCGGCAGCCTGGGCATGGGAGTCCTTCTCCCAGAGATCGCGGAGGGGAAGAGAGAGCCGCCCGGGTGTTCACAGCGCAGCATGGGGAACACAGTGATAACAGCTTTTGTTTCAAATTGCCGTGTTCCCCGGCGCTCGCTGTCAGATACAGCCCCGCCCCCTGGTCCCGGGACTTTGATAGACAGATCACGCATCCAATCCCGGTGACGGGTGATCTGTCTATCAAAGTTCCCCGGCCTGGGGGCGGGGCTGTATACGACGTTGAGCGGCGGGAACACACAAATTAAAATGATATCACTGTGTTCGCTGCGCTGTGAACATCCGGGGTCTCCTGTTCCTGTCCTCCCCTGCAGAAGTATGGTGGACACTGGGGCTGCATGGTGGACACTGGGGGCTGCATGGTGGACACTGGGGGCTGCATGGTGGACACTGGACACGGGGCTGCATGGTGGACAATGGGGGCTGCATGGTGGACACTGGACACGGGGCTGCATGGTGGACACTGGGGGCTGCATGGTGGACACTGGGGGCTGCATGGTGGACACAGGGGGCTGCATGGTGGACACTGGGGGCTGCATGGTGGACACTGGGGGCTGCATGGTGGACACTGGGGGCTGCATGGTGGACACTGGACACGGGGCTGCATGGTGGACACTGGGGCTGCATGGTGGACACTGGACACGGGGCTGCATGGTGGACACGGGGCTGCATGGTGGACACTGGACACAGGGCTGCATGGTGGACACGGGGCTGCATGGTGGACACTGGGCATGGGCTGCATGGTGGACACTGGACACGGGGCTGCATGGTGGACACTGGGGGCTGCATGGTGGACACTGGGGGCTGCATGGTGGACACTGGGCACGGGGCTGCATGGTGGACACTGGGCACGGGGCTGCATGATGGACACTGGGCACGGGGCTGCATGATGGACACTGGGCACGGGGCTGCATGGTGGACTCTGGGCACGGGGCTGCATGGTAGACATGGGGCTGCATGGTGGACACTGGGGATGGGGCTGCATGGTGGACACGGGGCTGCATGGTGGACACAGGCTGCATGGTAAATGGTGGGCACAGGCTGCATTGGTGGGCACACGCAGCTTGCATTGGGCACAGGCAGGCTGCATTGGTGGGCACGGATAAAGTTGTTGTTAATATTTATTTATATAACTTAATTCTGCATAAAACATTTAAGTGTCATTTAATGAGATAATTTATGAGGGCGTGTTTAGGGGCGGGGTTGGGTGGGGCAACTGGTGGCGAGTAACCCTTGAGGCCTGGCTAGTAGCTCAGGACTTGAAATTTTGAGCCCTGTCTTTATGGAATTATTGTATGCAAACCTCTCAGAGTCCCCTGTGTTCAGTGGGAGCCGGGTGACAGTAAGCAGACTATTTCTTCATTTTCGGGTTTAGGCGGTCACTGTGTACTCATATTGAAGAGACCGGGCTTCCACTGTGTATCACGCTGTGATTAATCCGCCTAAACCCGAAAATGAAGAAATAGACTGCTTACTTTCCCCCACTGAGCACAGGGGGCCCGGAGACGTTTGTTTTCTAAAAAGCTACACCGCGGGGGGATTAGCTTATTGGCAGACAGGATTTGGGAGTCCCCGTCCGCTCTACCTCTGGGTCCCCCTGCTGAGATGACAGATCCGGGGACAGATCTGGGGACAGACAGGCTCCAGAGACAGCATCCTCAATCCGGGTACTGTCCCCGGAAACCGGGGATGTCTGGTCCCCTTAACCCTGACAGCCGTCCAGGTGGCACAGAACCCCAATCACCTGCCTCCACCCAAATAAATAGGCTCTCCCAGCAGGCCAAGGGACCCAAAAAAAAAATCCCTGCCCATTGGCTGAGACACCCCATTCATTCCTAATCTGTGCTTGCAATGCCCTTGTCTTATCTAATGCCACCATATACCCCGCCATCTATCTAGCGACAGAAGAGAGAAGAGCAGAAATTCCCCGTAATGCCCCGTACACACGGTCGGAAATTCCGACGGAAAATGTCCGATCGGACCATGTTGTCGGGAAATCCGTCCGTGTGGGCTCCATCGGACTTTTTCCGTCGGAAAAAATTTGAGATCCTGCTCTCAAATTTTCCGACAACAAAGTCCGATCGGACTTTTTTTTTTTTCCAAGAAAAGTTTATTGTCAACCAAAATTAAAACATGCAGTCTTACACAGTAAATGCGTACATTGTGGTACAGAATACATGGATACATCAACCAATTGAAACAATGCACTTAGAGCTTAACAGATAAGTTTCCTGAGATTCAGACATATGGCGGGATTGTGGCTTGCGTAATTAAGCCCAGAAACCTAGAACAAGTGAACCACCGCCAATGGAGGGGCAAGGGCCTCAGAGGCGTGTGGTGCAGATGAACAACAATACAACAATACAAACAGCGTGGTAAGCTCATGAATCACCTCCATGAATATGTGAGGGTGAATATTTTCCCATATCCTCACTACGTATATGATGACGTATCGATTCCGGGAATGCGGTCTCCGACCACTAGCATTCTCGGATGTAGGACATCAGGTAGGAACGGGTAAACAGGGAGTGAGGTAATTTGAGGTAGTACAGGAGGTATCGGGGATGGGAGGTGGGAGGGAAAGGGTGTGGACCCATGTCGTGGTAAAATAACCTTGGGCACCCCAGCACCAAAGGCCAATAAGTGTCATGTACCAGGTGGGGGAAAGGGGCAGGGCAAACCTGTCTGGTCAGCTGTGGGATTTTAGTCCTGTCTTATGCCCCGTACACACGGTCGGAAAATCCGACCACAAAATCCATTGGATTTTTTCCGACGGATTTAGTCCGACACTGATGTTGCATACACACGGTCGGACAAAGTTGTCGGAAAATCCGATCATTCTGAACGTGGTGACGTTTGTTGCCTACGACGGGACTACGTAGAGGCTAGTAGCCAATAGCTTTGGTCTTGTAATGTGATCTGAGCATGCGTGGCACTTTGTCCGTCGGAATTCGCTACACACGATCGGAAAAAGTCCGATAGGACTTTGTTGTTGGAAAATTTGAGAGCAGGAGATAAAACTTTGTCCGTCGGAAAATCCGATGAAAAATGTCCGATGGAGCCTACACACGGTCGGAATTTCCGACAACATTGTCCGATAGGACATTTTCCGTTGGTAAATCCGACCGTGTGTATGGGGCTTTAGGGTGTCCAGGAGGACAAGGAGATAGTAATTGTCTATATTCGTCTGTGGTGGTGAAGTGATGCCAGCAGGACCATACGGTTCTGAATTTAGATGGTGAATCCTTAGATTGATGAATTAAGTTTTCCAGTTCCTCAATTTTGGAAATGCGTCTAAGCCAATCTGCGGTTGTCGGTGGATTAGGCAATTTCCAAAGAGCAGGTATGCACATTTTCGCTGCATTTAGTAAATGTAGCACGAGGGAGCGGTGGTAATATCTGAAAGGAATGGAGGAGTGATGAAGGAGCATTTGTGCGGGTGTGAAGTCTATTTGGTATGTAGTAATCTGTGAGGTGAGACGGTGTACTTCACGCCAGAACGGTTGGAGTAGAGGGCATGACCACCATATGTGCAATAGAGAGCCTTCCCCGTTAGAACATCTCCAACAATCAGGAGGTATAGCCGGGGACAGTTTGTGAAGTCTGGAAGGGGTTCTATACCACCTGGAGAATACTTTGAAGCCATTTTCTTGCGCTGTGACGTTTGTGGACCCTTTATGAATATGGGTGAATATACGTTCCCATTCTTCGCCCGAGAGATCTAGAGACAGATCTCGTTCCCACCTTTGTGTGGCAGCATTGGCCCAATCAGACTTTTTCTGATCGTGTGTAGAGAATTCCGACGGACAAAGTGCCACGCATGCTCAGATCAAATTACGAGACCAAAGCTATTGGCTACTAGCCTCTACGTAGCTCCGTCATACGCAACGAACGTCACCACGTTCAGAATGATTGGATTTTCCGACAACTTTGTCCGACCGTGTGTATGCAACACCAGTGTCGGACAAAATCCGTCGGAAAAAATCTGACGGATTTTGTGGTCGGAATTTCCGACCGTGTGTACGGGGGCTTAGGGTGAAATCAATTGACCTCCTAACAATTAGCCAAGGCAACTATCACTTGGAAAATAAATTTAATAACAACCCTGCCTAAACATCAGGGTGCTACAATACCTTCTCACTTCTTATCAACCAACGCAGAGGTTAGCAAATACGATCAACGTGCTTTTCCCTGAAAACCGTCTTTATTGTAATAAATTGTAGGGCTGCATTTCAAGGTGAAGCGTCTTACTGCCTCTCTGGTATATAAAGATAAAATAGCAATGTAATCTCCTAAAAGCAAAACACAAATGATTTTCTATTCCCTCCCTGTCCTGCATTACCACTTTCCTCGCTCGGTGCTCTGTTATATTTAGACTGGTGCTCTTCCTGAGTCAGTTTTATTACATGAATCACAGGACGTTATGCAAATGTTCAGAGATTCTGCATATGAAAATATTACTGTCATGAATTAAGAGAGACGAGTTGGTGGAATAATCACTTGGAATTTGAGCGCTCTGATTGATAACCACTTCTTTTATAGGGCATAATAAAATATGAAAGATGGATGGTGTTGGAAGCCCAATTTTAATTCCTAATTCAAATGGAAGAAGCAGAAAAGTAAAAGAGCCAGTGGGTGATAGTTCAACAGAAGTGATCTTTTTTTTGTTCTAAGCTCTTGTTCAGAATCAAGCGACTGTTCTTTTTATTACTGTTTAACAATCATATTAAAAAGTAGGAGTGGAAATACTTAATAATAATATTATAATAAATGTACAAGGGTTAATCAAAGTGGTGAGTCCTAGTTTCCCTTTCTATCTTGTGATATGTAAGCCTGAGGAAAAGAGATCTGTTATCTATAAAATGTGATTAGGGTCAAGTCTTGGTTTCAACACAGGGTTGAGGACCCTGTCACGTTTCGTCAAATTAGGCGACCCGTCAGAATGTGTAACGGAAGTGACGTTCCATCACGGCCATCTTGCTACACCCCCCACACTCGGCCATAGTAAGGATACAGTGAGAAGGCAGCAAGCAGACATCTTGTTACACCCACGGGAGTCTTGCATTTCACACTTACTTTTAACAGTAAACTCAGCTTATATAGTAAAATACAGTATTTAACCACTTCAACACAGGGCACTTATACACCTTCCTGCCCAGACCAAATTTCAGCTTTCAGCGCTGTCGCACTTTGAATGACAATTGCGCGTCATGCTACACTGTACCCAAACAACATTTTTAACATTTTGTTCCCACAAATAAAGCTTTCTTTAGGTGGTATTTGATCACCTCTGGAATTTTTATTGTCTGCTAAACAAATAAAAAAAAGACAGAAAATGTTGGAAAAAAAAATTGTTTTTGTTTCTGTTACAAAACTTTGTAAATAATTAAGTTTGGGCACTGATGAGGCTGCACTGATGGGGCACTGATGAGGTGGCAATGATGGGCACTGATGATGGGCACTAATATGCGGCACTGATAGGCAGCATGATAGGTGGCACTGATATGCAGCACTGATGGGTACACATAGGCGGCACTGATGGGCACTGAAAGGCAGCACTGATGGGCACTGAAAGAGGGCACTGATGGGCACTGATAGTCGACATGGATGGGCACTGATAGGTGGCACGGATTGGGCACTGATAGGTGGCACTGATGTACACTAATGGGTGGTACTGATGGGCATCACTGATTGGCAGGCATTATTGTTTGGCACTGATTGGCATCCATTGTGGGCAATGATTGGCATCCATTGTGGGCACTGATTGGCATCCCTGCTGGCCATGGGTGGCATACCTGGTGGTGACTAGTAGTGGGCATCCCTGGTGGTCCTGGGTGGCATCCCTGGTGGTCCAGTGTGGGCATCCTTGGGGTGGGGGGGCTGCGCTGATAATTAATCAGCACAGACCCTCCCTGTCAGGAGAGCAGCTGATCGGCTCGCCTCTACTCATGTCTGACAGACGCGAGTGAGGAAAAGCCGATCAATGGCTCTTCCTGTTTACATCGTGATCAGCCGTGATTGGACTTGGCTGACGTCATTTTGCTATATGGCGGGCGGCAAGTGGTTAAATATCCATCTGACTGTTTAGATGTTGAATTTTAAAAGCAGCGGCGAGCCTGCAGATCTCACAGGTTTGCTAATATGACGGAACACCGCTGCTTTGAAAAATCAACATCAAAACAGTCTTACGGATTTAAAAATACTGAATTTCACTATATAAGCTGAGTTTACTGTTAAAACTAAGTGTGAAATGCAAGACTTCAGTGGGTGTAACAAGATGTCCGCTTGCCGCCTTCTCCCTGTATCCTTATTGTGGACGAGTGTGGGGTGTAGCAAGAGGGCGGCGACAGAACATCACTTCTGCTACAAAATCTGACGGGTTGCCTAATCTGACGAAACACCTGAATGGCCAAATGGGATGTGCGTTGCATGCTCCCCCATACCCAGAATTACTATATTTCTTCGCTTGCAGCAGCCAAATGGAATTGAGTGAAGGGTAGGTGGCTTTGTGGAGCCTTTGTGGAGCCATAATTAAAATTAAATGCCAGATTTTGAGAAAAAATGCAGCCCAGCACAGTTTAAATAATATTGTTTTTGCTATAATACTCACCTTCCTCACTCCCCCCCTTTCCCCTGTAGTACTTCCGCCATGTTGAATGATGGCCAGCATTATTCAATCCACTTTCTGTGAACCAAAGGCTGTCATGGACCTGGGGACATCATCACAGTAGCCTGGGTTCAAAAATACTGCAGCACCAAACCTAGCTCACATGTCATTACATAGGTGATGTTCTTGTGCTGCACTAAGGACTACCTACCACCACTGTTAACCTCCCTGGCGGTATGATTCTGTCTGGAATTTTGTGCTGAAAGCGGTACAATAATTTTGCATGGAAATTTGGCGTTTTTATATTGTAGGCATGCAATTCTTATGAATAACTCACTTAAATCTGTCCGAACCAGAGTCTAGTAGACATCCCAGGTATGATAAAGTTTGAAACACAAAATCATAAATTATAATATAATAAAAATATATATAAAAATGATTCAATAATGTAATCAAATCAAAACACTGAAATTTGCTCAGTGGCAGAATAGTCGCTGTCATTAAATTTATTGTTTGATGATAAATTGTGATTCTAATTTTTTTATCAGTGTTTTCTAGCTGGTCTAAAACCACTTTTGACATAAAGGGACACTTTTGGTTGCTATGGACAATCTCCAGTTTCCAGGCAGAAAAAAATATATTTATTATATAAAATGACATGCAGGGCACTGGGCAGACCACTAGGGACAAAGGGATGTGTATTTTTTGTATACAGTACTGTAATCTGTAAGATTACAGTACTGTATGTGTATTGTGTTTTTAAACTTTTTTGAATTTTTGCGCCGATCTCCGCTCCCGTGCGTCGTAACGTCGCAGGGAACGGAGATCAGCGGCACTCGGCACTGTGTGAATCGAGCGAGCAGACGGCTCGCACACACAGCGGGTAGACATCGCAGGATCCAGGGGACAAGGTAAGTAACTTCCCCCTGTATCCTGCATCGCAGCCCGAGTCTGGCTCGGGGTTACCGCTCCTGGTAGAAAAAGCTCAACCCGAGCCAGACTCGGGAACACCGCCAGGGAGGTTAAGTAGATAAGTACAAGAAGGAGTCATAGATGACATCACTAAACCAGCAGGAAGTTGATTTACTAAAGGCAAAAAGACTGTGAACTTTGCAAAGTGCAGTTGCTCAAGAGCTTAATAAATGAGGTATGGCTTCACTTTGCAAAGAATACACAATCATGTGCAAGGAACATTTTAAAAAAATGCATTTTTGCTTGCACATGATTGGATAATGGAAGTCAGCAGAGCTTCTGCTCATTTACTAAACACTGGAGCAACTGCACTTGCAGAGTGTCTATTTGCCTTTAGTAAATCAACCCCTTAGGTGGATTAAAACTATGCTAATGCAGAGCA
This sequence comes from Lithobates sylvaticus, assembly GCA_028564925.1. Classification (NCBI taxonomy): domain Eukaryota; kingdom Metazoa; phylum Chordata; class Amphibia; order Anura; family Ranidae; genus Lithobates; species Lithobates sylvaticus. Next base: position 29,651,522 of record CM053036.1, on the reverse strand, counting down.
AATCAATAGGTTGACTTTAACCACCTGAGATCCGCGCTATAGCCGAATGATGGCTAAAGCGCGGATCTAACTTGCCGGGACGTCTATTGACGTCGTCCCGTTCACGAGCGGCCTGTGCGGCCCCTGAAGGGCGCGCTTTGTGATCAGCAAGTCTGTGAGACTCCCTGGATCACAGATCCGAGTAAGGGGTTGACCCCGACCCCTTACCACGTGATCAGCTGTCAGCCAATGACAGCTGATCATGTGATATCAACAGAGTCGGTAATAGACTTTTTTTCCTCCTCGCACTGAATATTGACACTTTGGGCCCAATTTTGACATTTTCACTTAGGGGTATACTCACTTTTGTTACCAGCAGTTTAGACATTAATAGCTGGGTGTTTAGTTATTTTGAGGGGACAGCTAATTTACACTGTTATACAAGCTGTACACTCACTACTTTACATTGTAGACAAGTGTAATTTCTTCAGTGTTGTCACATGAAAAAATATAATAAAATATTTACAAAAATGTGAGGGGTGTACTCGCTTTTGTGAGATACTGTACCTTCCGTCATGGATTACACCAGGTATTTTTATTGGCTTGCTGCCACAACTGTCACACTCCAGTTAGGTGTGCCCAGCAGTTTGTGAACTTTGTTCAACAGTAGGAAACTGGTAAGTAATGAAGGTATAGGTCTTGTTGACAGGTTTACAGGGACACCACCCAAACAAGATGGAGTCCGAAGTTTCCAGCAAAGTGGAGAAATGTCATCAGCATCAGCTGTCACCTGCCTGATGAAGGGGCCCAGCATGGCTCCAAAATGTTGCCGTATGTGTATCATGTTTTAATGACAGGAATAGTACCACTGGATTGGCGCAGGGCCAATGTGGTGCCTATATTTGAAAAGGGAACAGAGTCTTTACAAAGTAACTATAGACCTGTTAGTTTAACTTCTATAGTTGGCAAGTAAAACCTTGGACAGAGACGTGGCTGTGGACGTGGTATACTTGGATTTTGCAAAAGCATTCGATACAGTTCTGCACGTACAGCTCATGTGTAAGGTAAGGTCTACAGGCTTGGAAATATCAGTTTGTAAATGGATAGAAAACTGAATGGTCTAAGGTTATCAGTGGTGTACCCCAAGGTTCAGTGCTGGGACCCTTACTTTTTAATATCTTTATAAATGATATTGGGTCTGGGATCAAAAGTAACATTTCTGTCTTTGCAGATGACACCAAGCTATGCAGTGGAATAACGTCCTTACAGGAGGTCTCCATTTTACAAGCCGACATCAATGCTCTGTCTAATTGGGCGACTATGTGGCAGATGAGGTTTAATGTTGATAAATGTAAAGTTATGCACTTGGGGGCTAAGATTATGCATCATACATACTAGGGGGAGTACAAATGGGGGGATCCGTAGTGGAGAAGGATCTGGGAGTTTTGGTAGATCATAAGCTCAATAATAACATGCAATGCCAAGCTGTGGTTTCCAAAGCGAGCAAAGTCCTTTCTTGTATTAAGAGAGGTATGGGCTCCAGAGAGAGAGATATCATTATGTCCCTGTACAAATCATTAGTAAGACCTCATCTGGAATATGCAGTTCAGTTTTGGGCTCCAGTTCTCAAAAAGGATATCAGGGAACTGGAGAAAGTGCAGAGAAGGGCAACCAAACTGATAAGAGGCATGGAGGAGCTCAGCTATGAGGAAAGATTAGAGGAACTGAAGAACTGAATTTATTCACTCTTGATAAGAGGAGATTAAGGGGGGATATGATCAACTTGTACAAATATATAAGGGGACCATATAGTGAACTTGTTGTTGAGTTATTCAGTTTACGGTCAACACAGAGGACAAGGGGGCACTCTTTACGTTTAGAGGAAAAGAGATTTCATCTCCAAATACGGAAAGGTTTCTTCACAGTAAGAGCTGTGAAAATGTGGAATAGGCTCCCTCCAGAGGTGGTTCTGGCCAGCTCAGTAGATTGCTTTAAGAAAGGCCTGGATACTTTCCTAAATGTACATAATATAACTGGGTACTGACATTTATAGGTAAAGTTGATCCGGTGAAAATCCGATTGCCTCTCGGGGGATCAGGAAGGAATTTATTCCCCTGCTTTAGCAGATTGGATCATCTAGATCAGGGGTCTCCAAACTATTGCCTCTCGGGGGATCAGGAAGGAATTTATTCCCCTGCTTTAACAAATTGGATCATGCTCTGCTGGGGTTTTTCATCTTCCTCTGGATCAACTGTGGGTATAGAATTGGGTATATGGGATTGCATGATATTATTTTTTTTTTTTTGTGGTTGAACTGGATGGACTTGTGTTTTCGACCTGACTAACTATGTAACTATGTGACTATGTGACCATGTGAATAAAGCTTTGGACCCTTCTGAGGAATCCTTGGTGTGCTGATGACATTGCTCCTCTCAGATTGTCTGCGGTTTCCAGCTGGTGGTCATTACAGCACCCAGAATTATTACAGCCATTTCCATGAATGTGTGTGTGAGAAATATTGTGTTTTGAAGTTCTCAGCAGGGTGCGTGATAAGGGAAACCGGGTCAAAAGTTTTTCTGAGTAACTTACCGACATTGGTCTCATAGAATGTACCTTTTTTCAAGTCATGTTTGGACTAGTGTTGTTGTCTAACCACTTTGATATTTCAACAGTTTTGTTCTATATTTTGTTTTGGTCATTGCCTCATCATTGGTGACCCATGAGTCTTTATATAGTAATACAACTATAAAACTACTGCACAGCTAAATGTGTTTCCTCCTGCAAAGTTTCAGATACTGCTTGAAAGTTCCATATCGTTAAATATCTCCTTTATTGCCAGTTTTAATGTCTGTCCATCTTATGTGTATAAGAGAAGCTAAGGGGGGCTGAAATCAATAACTCCTTCACGGGCGTCAGTCAATCTGGCCAATTCCTAGTAATTAATAAACTTTTAAGTAATCAAAGGGATGTCCCTTGGTCATTATCTTCAATCCTTGTCTTCTCCTTTGCTCTATTTCTAGATATCACAGAGAAAACGAATAGCTTGGAATCTGGTAACTTTCCAATTAGCTTTCTCTAATTTTGTTTTAAGTGATGAGGACAGACTTCAAAACAGAGCAATGACAGACAGGTATGAAGGGAGAGGATGATAAAAATGACATGACTCCGAATAATTAGGTCTCGGTGATGTTAGGTGTCATCAGAGCAAAATTTCAGGCAGAATCGGAAATCTGGGCTGAATATTTTCGGCTTGTAATATATGTTGATTAAACTTGACATACTTACTAAAGTGCCAAATTTACATAATTAACAGCTACATGGTGTTACTGCCATCTGCTTGATACATTCCTCTGTTTATTGAGCTTTCACCTTTAGTTGATGGTACAAAAGCTGTTTTAAGTTCCTAAAATTCTTTTTGTGGCAAACGGCTTGGGAATTGTTTGATGTCACAGTGTAAAATGGGCAAAGCTTTCATTTATTATGCATGTGCGGATAATTTCAGTTATGTTAATGGTATTATTTCTCTTATCTTGTTTTAATCTTTGGCAAAGAACTTTTTAGAATTTATAAGTTTTTTATCCTTATAATTAAAGCTTACTACAGTCATTAAAAAAGTTTCCTTTAATTTTACCTGTAATCTTATCAAATCTTCTCTTGAACCTCTTGATGATTAAAGCTTATCCCAACCCAATGTTTTTTTAAGTTTTTAGATAGGGTAGGGAATGGTTAAGCCAGCTGTAATCTTTCTTTCTCTTTTTTCTGTCTCTTTCTCTCTTTCTCTCTTTCTTTTTCTCTATATCTTTCTTTTTCTCTTCTCTTTCTTCCTCTTTCTTTTTCTCTTTTCTCTCTTTTTTTTCTATCTCTTTCTTTTTCTCTTTATCTTCAATTTTCTCTCTTTCTATTTCTTTTTCTCTCTTTTTTTCTTTTTTTTCTCTCTTTCTCTTTCTTTCTTTTTTTCTCTCTTTCTCTTTCTATCTCTTTCTTTTTCTCTTTATCTTCAATTTTCTCTCTTTCTATTTCTTTCTCTCTCTTTCTATCTTTCTTTTTTCTCTTTCTCTCTCTTTCTTTTTCTCTTTCTTTTTCTCTTTCTCTTTCTTTCTTTCTTTTTTTCTCTTTCTTTTTTCTCTTTCTTTCTTTTTTTTCTCTCTTTCTCTTTCTTTCTTTCAGATTTCCCCTTACTTTCTGCCCTGAAGACACAGAAGGAAGTGAGTGGAAATCCTCTCTTAACCTGATGCCAACCCCACATACATTTACTGCGGCAGGGCGGCCGCTCTGCACTGAATCACGTACCTGTACATGATTCTGCACTTCCGGGTCTGGGGCGTGCACACTTCCGGGTCTGGGACCCCACGATCGTTCGGAACGCAGGCAGAATGGCGATCTGCCTATGTAAACAAGGCAGATCGCCGTTCTGTGAGAAGGAAAGGCTGTAATCCTGTGTTTCTACTAAGCAGGAACGCGGATTTTTGCCTTCCCACAGTACAAGCACCTGCTGTGTATTGCTTTGCAGGGAGAAACTTTTTTTATAGACTACTATCGTTTTGACATGAAAATATTTAATGACATATGTGGAAATTGGATGTTGTAAACCTAGTAAATATACGTTTAGAGATAGAGGGGATAACAGATGTATTCTATACCATTGTTTCTCAACTCCAGTCCTCAAGGCGCCCCAACAGGTCATGTTTTCAGGCTTTCCATTATTTTGCACAGGTGATGTGATCAGTTTCACTGCCTTAGTAATTACCACAGCTGTTTCATCTGAGAGAAATCCTGAAAACGTGACCCATGGGGTGCCTTGAGGACTGGAGTTGAGAAACACTGTTCTATACAATCGTTATACAATCAATATAATTATACCAGCCTGAGTATTTTAGAATGTGATATTTGTTATGGAAGTCAAAATAAACCTATTTAATTTTTTTATACAAGAAATGGTGTTAATTAGTATCTATAAAGTCCCACATTTCCTCATGGTGTTTGTTGTAGTCAGGAGAGAGCATGTTAGCCTTCATGGTATGGTATGATGCAGAACCTTGCAGACCTGTAGAGGTTGGGTCCTGGGCCTCTCCTAAATAGTCAGTGGATGAGAAGGCACCATGTCATTAGTGTTGGGGGTTCCCTATGTTATGGTATTCTGTGTATCTTTTGAAATAGTTCTTCATGTTGGCACTAACAGCTAATTTCCCTGACTTCTGGTCTAAACTCTAAACTATGCCAACTGCCATTCTTCTATATGACAGTGTCTAACAACAGGTTCACATTTAAAAGTTCAATAACTAAATTATGGAGTGGTTTATGTGAAAGAGTTTTTGAAAACATTTGTGGATCAGTATGTAGAAGTTTCAGGAACTTACCAGAAACATTTTAAATGACAGGGAAATTGTGTGCAGCGATATTTTGGCTTCCTGTCATTGAAGAACTGTCAACTGTCACTTTCACTTTTCACTTTCCTTTGGCTTAAAACGGTTGATGGCACAGAACAATAGATACTGGTATATCTGTCAAATATCTCATTTTCTGTACAGGTACAGGGACTTTTGTGTTATTGGTTGGTATTATCAGGTCTATATGACAGGAGTGTAAATAATGTTTATTGCAATTAGCAGGTCTTGAAAATGTATTCACACCCCTTGGAATTTTTCACATTTGTCATGTTACAATCAAAAACGTAAATGTATTTTATTGGGATTTTATGTGGTAGACCAACACAAAGTGGCACATAATTGTGCAGTGGAAGGAAAAGAATAAATGGTTTTCCAAATGTTTTACAAATAAATATCTGAAAAGTGTGGTGTGCATTTGTATTCAACGACCCTGAGTCAATACTTTGTATAACCACCTTTCACTGCAATTACAGCTGCAAGTCTATTTGGGGATGTCTCTACCAACTTTGCACATCTAGAGTGAGATTTTTGTCCATTCTTCTTTGCAAAATAGCTCAAGCTCTGTGAGCCCTTCCTTCTCTGAGCTGGCCACTCAGCTGTTGGCTAATTGCCAGCTCCTTTCTCTCCACAGTGACTCACCTGTTGATGATATCCTGCTCATAAGTACTGCCTACTTAAGCCGTCCAGCCCAGATGGTCTCTGCCTTCGCCTTGGTCACATCTCTAGAGACGCTCTTCTGGGTTCCAGTTAAAGACTTGCTTGGCTGACATTCCTTTTGGCTCCAGATCCTGCTTGCTGTTCTACTATGCTGTTCTCTGGCTCCCTGACATTTTGGCTTGTCTGACTATCCGTTCCGGTGCCTGAACTCTGGCTATGTTTTGACCACGTTTACTCTGTTTACCTTTTTTATTATTATTAAACAAGTGTGATTTAACTGTACTTCTGACTGAGTCTGATTCATGGTTTCTGACAAGCTCTGTCAGAATGGAAGGAGAGCATCTGTGAACAGCAATTTTCAAGTCTTGCCACAATTTCTCAAATGCATTTAGGTCTGGACTTTAACTGGGCCATTCTAACACATGAATATGCTTTGATCTAAAATATTCCATTGTAGCTCTGGCTGTATGTTTGGGGGCGTTGTTCAGCCGAAAGGTGAACCTCCTCCCCAGTCTTAGTCATTTTCAGACTCTAACAGGTTTTCTTCTAAGATTGCCCTGTATTTGGCTCCATCCATCTTCCCATCAACTCTGACCAACTTCCCTGTCCCTGCTGAAGAAAAGCATTCCCACAACATGAAGCTGTCACCATCATGTTGCTGGGGATGGTGTGTTCAGGGTGATGTGCAGTATTAGTTTTCACAAATAGCATTTTGCTTTTAGGTCAAAAAGTTCAATTTTGGTCTCATCTGACCAGAGCACCTACTCTTCCATAAATTCCAGATTTGTGAAGTGCACGTCTAAAGCCCCATACACACGGTCGGACTTTTTCATCAATTTGGTCCGATCGGACAAGGTTGTTGAAAAATCAGACCGTGTGTATGCACCATCGGACAGTGTTCGTCGGTTTGTCCGTCGGACAAAGTCTTATCTCCTGCTGGAAAGATTTCCCGTCAACCCGGTCCGATCACACCAAATCCGAGCGTGTGTACGCTTGTCCGACGGACAAAGTGCTACGCATGCTCAGAAGAAATTCTGTGACGGAAGCGCTCGGTCAGGTAAAACTACCTTTCCTAATCGACACAGCACATTCGTCACGCTGCAATGTTAAAATGTCTTTAATGCAGCGCATTCTCTTTTTCTTTACAATGCAACAAGAATGACATCTTTTAGCTGCTCCTATTCACCCGCACTTCTCACAAACTTACTTCTTTATTACTTTGCAGCATTTATACACTACATGTTTATTTTTACTCAGATCGTAATACAATCTTTCTTATTTTTTTACCCAGATTTTTTTTTTTTTGGGGGAATACATATTTGAAGGAGATTTTTTTTTTTTTTTGGAGGGGGTTTGTATGTCTCAACTTAGCAAAACCACATTATTAACATTTGTATTTCTTGCTTACATTTACTAGGAGTTTGTTGGTTGTTGGTGCCCCTTGTTAATTCTAGGATTAGTGAAATGTACCTGCCTACTCAAAGAAAAACTGTCATTGTAGAAAAGTAAAACACAATAGTCAATGATTATTTCAAATCAAAAAAACCTTTATTTAGGTCTCAGCAACAGACCAAAGAGGAACGCAGCCATGGTGAAACTTGGGGAATTTGCAAAGCCTTGGACACCCATGGCAACCATCATTTTACAGACTTAAACAATTGGGGGCATGAAGACTACCTATCTAAATAATAAGGGAGCGCAATCTGGTCCTGAAGTCCAAAACATCCGGAACTGCAGCAGATGCCATCTAGGTCCCCAGGCTCTGGTACTACGAGAGGCTCCATCTTCTCTCAGACCAGACTGAGTCCAGGTTGTCACTCTCTTGTCTTCCTTGTACGCTTCCTTCCACGCCGTGGTGCTGGTGCTGGTGGGGTGGCAGAAGGAGGAGGAGGAGGCGGAGCAAGGTCACTCTCGCAAACATGTGTGAGGGGAGTCATCTCCCCAGCCATCCCCTCATTTAGTATTTTGAGGATGACCTCCTCACACATGCTGCGTTGCCCCGCCTCCATACCCGTAAATTTACTTGTAACCAAGGAGGCAAAGGCCTCCTCGTAGGTGGGTGTGGCATAGAGGGAGGCTGAGGCATCTTTTATCAGCTGGAGCGCTGACTCTCCCACCTCCCCCATGTTTTTCGCCCTTCTGTAGGGAAGGCGGAGGGGAGAGACTTGGGAGACAGTCAGGCTCCTACGCCTACCCCCCTGTTGGCTGCCACTACCCCCTGCCTCCTCCTGACTGCCACCTTCCACAGCCACCTCCTGGCTGAGGTCTTCCTGTGTATGAAAAAGGGACATAGTTTCAGTTATTTGTTCATCAAACACACACAATTCTCATCTAGTGACTGTTGCAAAATGTTTTCAAATACAAAACCATACAATTCTCAGCCCTGCAGTTTAGATTCTTCCCAAAAATGTCTCCCACACCACTGTCTGTTGATATGTCAATCACGTTAGGAAATAAGCAATTGGGGATCCTGAATTAACTGAACATCATTCATTATTCAACAAACTGGTTCCAAAACTACTATACCTGGAACAAGCTGGGCACCTGCACATATTCCTGACTGGAAGGCCCAGGTTGGTCCTCGGAATCCTCATCAAGGGTGGCGTGCGTGGAAGGACGCGTGCAAGGAAGAGTCGAGAGTGACTTCCTGACAGTAGCCTGGTCTTTGAGAAAGTGGAGCCTCTCATAGTACCAGAGCGTGGGGACATAGACATCAGCTGCTGCAGCTCCAGATGCTTGTGACTTCAGGACCTTATTGCGCTCCCGGAAATAGGTAGTCTTCATGTTGGTGATCTTCACTTTTAAGTTTGCGACGGTTGCCATGGGCAGGGTAGGCTTTACAAATGCCACCAGTTTCAGCAGGGCTGCGTACCTCTTTGGTCTGTTGCTATAATCCCTGTGTTTTGCCTGCCATAAGAGGGGGAATTGCCGGTATTTATCAATGAAGTGTGGGAGAAAGCTCACGTTGTAGAAGGCATCCATCACCTCTGCAAGACACAACGCCACACCAAACCCTATAAATTATGTCAGGCTAAACTCTCCTAATCTTCTCCATAAAGAAGCCTCAAGTTCTAATCAGTCTAGGCTAGTTATGTACCAACGTTAAATTGTACCTTCGTTTGTAGCGATCGTCTCGTGTGAGTTTTCTCTCCCCTCGTCTCCCAGATCGTGGCTACGACACAGGCATGTGACGTTTTATATACACTGCGCATGCTTCAAACTCCGCCCGCCCCTGACGATCTTTCTCGTCTATTCCCCACCCCTTCTCTTTACGGCGTAGTGGGGAGAGCACATGGCGGGGACACAGCAGGTGCGCCACAAATATCCCACCAACGAGGAGGAGGACGAGGAAAGTCCGGAGGCAGAAACGTCCCGATCCCGGAACCTGAAATTCAAGGCCTCCAATATGTCATTTGGAGAAATGTTGGAGATGGTGGACATATTAAAGAGGAGCGACTATGATGGGAAGTATGGGCCTTACCTCAACCCCAATGTCCGCAAGGCCAAGATCATGTCTAAAGTTGTGAGAAGGCTGTACAATAATTTTGGGGTACAACGATCCAAGGAGCAACTCAGGAAACGCTGGTCAGACCTGAAACTGAGGGAGGCCGATCAGTACAGAAAGATCAAGAGAATTCTTCAAAAAAGTAAGTAGTTGTGTTTTGTGTTTGATTTCTTGCTTGCATACTGCTCCATTGTGTTTTGATTTTTACCAAGTTGTACATTCCAAAATGGCCACTTTCAGGTTCGTCTGTGCATTCGATCGTACTCAGCCTCGATCTTTCTGCCACTGTCATGGTCGTGTGTGTGTGCATTCGATCGTACGCAACCTCGATCGTTCGGCCACTTATAATACGATGTTTGGTGTGTTTTTTTTGGGGAAAGGAAGTTTGTTCTCACTAGAAATGTCATCAAGAATGTAAAGCCAATTTATTCAATGTAAAGGAGAGGTCACTCAGTAGCTGTTTACCCATCTGGACTCTAGAGCACTAGTGCTGGGACACCCAAACCCCCTTTTTATTATGCTTTTCCACACATGTGCTCCAGTGGATACTAGAGGGGGGTCTCCATCACACAAACTTCTACCAAAAAGCTAGTCAGTTTAGCACCTTTACAAAGTGACTTCATTCATGTAGTTGACATTTGTAACTGGCCAAACTAAAATAGTGTCCGTCACTTTCAAGCAATGTTTGTCATTTCCTATTTCTGCCCTCAATAGCTTGTGTTGCTAAATCTTCCTTTTGGACATTCTCATAGGGGAGCGAAAACTTGGGCCGTCTGAGGAAACCCCCAAACCAACACCTACCAAAAAAGGGGAAAGAGCAGAAGCAGAGGAGGAGGAGGAGGAGGAAGGAGAGATCATCGAACTTGGAGAAATTGTCACCACAACAGGTGAGTGTGGGAGAACACAGCTACTGGTAAGCTAATCCATGTATGGCTGCCTCATTTCCAACACCCCATTTTTGTTTGTTTGTGGTTTTTAGGTGACGTGGATGTTGTGGAAGAAAAATCGCACTTTACCACAGAGAGTGCCCACGTACTCATCGGAGAGATAATGGTCTGCAATAGAGATCTAGATTACATAAAGCAAAACATCAATGATGTTCAACAAAAATTGAAGAACATCATTGATGTTTTAGGAAAAATATGAAAACGCACCAAGTAATTAACACACATTTGTGCCAGCTTCAGAACACATTTGCAACTTAAAAACTGTCTGAAATTTGGAACATGCACACATTGTGTCCACATGTGCTAGCTCCCACCATGGTGGATGAATGGCAACGTTTTTTTGGGGGTGCAAACACTTTACGAACTACGAAAGTGGTTGTGGTGAAGGGGTTGCACCCCCAAAAAACGTCCATTCATCCCCATGATGGAAAATGGCACTTTTGAAGCTTCTAGGCATGTGTTTTACCATCTAATGACCATTTTCAGTCCCAAATTGTGTGCATGTTCCAAATTTCCACTTTTCGGGGGTGACCCCCCCATGTGATGAAGGCAAGATCAAACACACTTTGAACATATAGTCATGTCTGATCTTGTCTTCACTTTACAAAGTTGAACTTTCCAAGTTCCTAGGTTCTGTTTTGCTCCATGCCTGGTTTTACCAATTGCGGAATGTTTGTAAACAATGTTGTAAATAACCAAGATGTTGTCAGTTTTGGCGTGAAGATTGTAAACGCACTTGGGAATGTTTTCCTAGTAAACTTTTATTTTTCTAAATGTGTGGCTTCCTTATTTAAAAAACACAATGCATTATGTATGTAAAATGAAAAGGATATGGGGGGCAATGGGTGTTATTTACTAAAGGCAAATCCACTTTGCACTCCAATTTTCTTTCCCGGGGAACTTTTTCAATGCACTTGTAGAGCATAGCGGATTTGACTTATGTAAATGACACCCACAGTGCTTTGTACGAAAACACGGAGCACAGCATTTTGGAGAATACACACATGTCAGACCTGGTGATGAAAAGGAGTATTTTGGGTGTCAGTTATGCAGTACAAACCTTCTCTAGACCAAAGATTAGGTAGCAAACACACAACATGAGAATAATCTTTTTGGGAAGAAGAGACTGTTACCTCCTTTTGCCCAGAAAGTGCATTCCCACTGTCGAAGGCAAAGGGAAAAAATGTCAAAGTAAAATAAGCTAAAAAGAAGACTGAAATGACATGAAATCATAGGTTGGTTAAAATATCAGATTTATTAAAAAATGCCTCTCACACATCGTCAGGCAGAGCAATGGCCCCCCTACCCACAAAGTACTGCATATATTGGTCCCGGATCTCACGAAGCAAAGGCATGTGCGAGAACTGGTCACGCTGAAGCAACCAATTCTTGGTCCACATACTCCTCGTCACTCTGTTCATGGACGGGTCTTGGCTCAAAGCTAAAAGCCCGACACCAATTCCGCGTACAGCACGAACTCGGCGACGAGTACGCACGGGAAACATCGCTCAGAAGGTCACAAAAGGTCGGCTGGTCAGAACGGACAAACAGAAAGCACCGATAAACAGCAAGGCCTGAAAGAACGAAGTGAATACCAGCAACGAGCAGACAATAAGCAGTGCAAATCAAAGCGTCCTATATCAAGATATAGGCCGCAATGACCAACAAATGCGAACTGACTACACGCACTAATAAACAGATACGCACGACAAGCACAAACTGAAGAGCAGTAACGATCTGAGTCAGAAAACTGAGAAGCGCGAATCTTAAGTCACCAAACTTCCACTAACTCTCGATAAACACGGGATCAGCAGAAGGAGCCCAACGGGTGCCTGACGTGGTGCTGAACTTCCCTTTTGTAATCTCGTGGACGACGACTTACGTCACAACGTTCTTCCGGACCGGATATTCCGACAACGTAGTCCGACCGTGTGTACGCAACGCCAACATCGGACAAAGTACGTCGGACAAAGTCCGACTGACCTGGTCCGCGGATTGTCCGAGCGTGTGTATGGGGCTTAATAGTTGTCCTGTGGACAGATTCTCCCACCTGAGATGTGGATCTCTGCAGCTCCTTCAGAATTACCATGGACCTCTTGGCCGCTTCTCTGATTAATCTCTGCTTGCCCGGCCTGTCAGTTTAGTTGGACGGCCTTGTCTTGGTAGATTTGCAGTTGTGCCATACTCTTTCCATTTTCGGATGATGGATTTAAAAGTGCTTCTTTAAACTTCTCCTGAACTTTATCCCTGACCTGTCTGGTGTGTTCCTTTGGACTTCATGATGCTGTTTGTTCATTAAGGTTCTTTAACAAACCTTTGAGGGCTTCACAGAACAGCTGTATTTATACTGAGATTAAATTACACACAGGTGGACTCTACGTACTAATTAGGTGACTTCTGAAGGCATATGGCTCCATTAGATTTTAGTTAGGGGTATTAGAGTAAAGGGGGCTGAATACAAATGCCCCCCACACTTTTCAGATATTTATTTGTAAAACATTTTGAAAACCATTTATCATTTTCCTTCCACTTCACAATTATGTGCCACTTTGTGTTGGTCAATCACATAAAATCCCAATAAAATATGTAGCAAAGTCTTTAGCCTCTTCCAGTCTAATGAGGACCTCTAAGGCCAAGGATAGCCGACATCCTTCAATATGTAGTAGGTTGTGAGGCATAGTGGGTGCAAAGATGGTGAAAGTCATTGGGCGCCAGACACTTCTTGGATGTAAAAGAGGTCTTATTTCTCTTAACAGTCCGTTTTGTATTTTTTGGGAGAGTTAGGGCCAGGAAACCCTTAAGTAGTTGTAGATTCAATTGGCAGACTCTGAGACTTCAATAGGAGGACAGCCTTTCTCCACCGTGCCCGTTCGGTAAGAATACTGCTCCGGTACTTGCTTCAGTTACTCACTGTGGTCCCTGGTAAAGGTGGTTGGTCCCCTTCTACCTTTGACCACAACAGGCTCTCGTCACTTTTGGTTGGACTGCAAGCCGCAATCCCAACCCTGTGCTGCCCTCTTACTTCTAGATAGGCCCTCACACAGCCTGGCAGCCAGATGCCCCCTGGGATAGGCCCAATCTCTGGGCCTAGCAGCCACGTCCACCCAGACAGCCTTCCAGGTGGCACAGAACATAGATCACCTGACTCCACCCAAATATACCCGTAACCTGACCTTGGGCTGCCCTTCTCATATCTAGTACCACCAAGTACCCGGCCACTTAGTGGTAGCAGAGAAAAGTGCAACAAGGCCAAACTTTGATAGAGATCCATTGGTTTCTCCCTATCAACAAGAATAACCAGTTATCCTGGCAAGTACATTTGTGAGGGGATCCCTGGCTAAACTACAGGGTGCTACAAGTACATTTGCGTTTTTGGTTGTAGCATGAGAAAATGTGGAAAATGTCAAAGGGTATGAATACTTTTTCAAGGCACTGTATATAGCATTTTGTCTGTAATTGTTTTGAGTAGTTCTTTAGTTCATGTTTAGTTTGATATAGTTAGCAGGTCTTTACAAAAATAACTTTAAATAATGCTTTGTTTGTAATTTTTATCAGCAGTTTTTTTATATTAAGGCAGTTTTTGTTTAATATGGTCATAAATAACTCAAACATCCTCCTAAAGCGGTATTAAACTCAAGACCAAAAATGTAACATTTTGCTGGTTTACCAGTCATTAGATGTGGTTGTTACATTTGTTTTCTTTTTTTCATTTTTTTTTCCCTCGGTTTTAACCTGGTGATCTGGCCAGTAACACACCCCCTGTATAACAGGGATGTGCGGTGAGGTCAGTGACTGGTGAGGCACTGGTTAGTATCAGAGCGTGATACACACAGGTTACATACGCCGCGATCGCTAGAGCGAGAGCAATAATTCTATCACTAGAACAGGCATTTGACAGGGAAAATACATCCAGGGGACGTCAGTGGGTGTAGGGGCTTCATAAGCCTGTGCCGCTGTGGTCACCTCCACTTGTAGGGCTGTTCCGACCAGCTAGATGGTCAAATGCGGGAAGAGTCAAAAGCAAGACTTCTCCGGGCTCCTGCCAACGGCTCACACCTGCAACCGTCCACACCAGAAGTTCCCTGGGGATTGGCCAAAGGCCCCCTAAATATTTAAGGCAACCCTGTCTACTATTTTCTAACATGTTCTCTAATATTTTAGAAATAGGGCGAGGCACCGGAGAGCTGCCAGGATGAGTCATCCAGCCCTGGCCTCTAATAACCCTGACCCAGATTTAATGACTCAGGTTTATCTAGGGTTGCCGTCTTTTCTTCAAGCCAAACCCGAACACTTTAGCTGCCTTTGTGTGCCCCAAGGAGAGTAGTAATGCTGTGCGTATAGCGTGCAGCAGTGAACAGTGGCTGTGGTCAGATTGCTCTTGCTGACATCATCGCTTTGTTCCTCAGTGATGGCCGAACCTGCCTCAAGACAGCCGCCTGCCCCAAGACAGCCGCCTGCAGCACCCAGACGGCAGCAGATGCCGTAGATGTGACTATCTTGGTGACTTGGGGAGCCACAGCCCGGTCTGAATAATGTGTCCGGGTTTCAGTCCACCTGAAACCCAGACACATGATTCAAAACCTGGACTGTCCGGGTGAATCCTGGACAGGTGGCAGCCCTAGGTTTATGCCAGAGCCAGACTATGTTTTACCTGCACTACACTTTTAGTAGCACACACTAGAGGGTGCTACAAAAGGTATTTATAATGTTTTTTTTATATCTATACACAAATGTTTTGCTTTTCATTTCTAATTTAAATGGAATGGGTTGTTTTACAATGTGAGGGTTTACATGTACTTAAAAAAAAAAAAATTGGAGAGTTCTTCTTTAAGTCAACTTGCATTTTCAAACAGATAAGGAGCTAACAAAAGCCTAAAAGTACGGCTGTCATAACAGAAGTACTGGAGCTGCCATTGGTGACCCCTTTCTAAAAATGCAGACTGGAGAAAAGACAGAAGTCCTTATCTGATAACTTGTTCTGGGTTAGTGGCTGAAAATATTGGATAAAGGGAGTTAGGAAGACAGCCAGGCAATTATGATATTCAGAAACAAGAGAGGCCAGTGGTGTCAGTCTCTGTGATTCTCTTATGACAGGTTTTCTTTAATGAATACTATGTCCAGGATATATAGTACTATATATTGCTACATTGCTACTTTTCCCCATGAAAAAAAAAAAGAAAAAAAGAAAAGAATCCCTCCGCTATTACCTTCTAATAGTTTTGATGCTTAGCCATGGTTTGTTGTACATTGATTACTTTTTTTCTTCTTTTTTTTAAAATACAGCTTGTAAAATCTTTTGTAAGCCAGCAGATGGAAGCCATTATCCACTTGCTGACCGCCTTCCACAGATCTGCAGGCTCGGCTGCGCAAACCAATGTACCTGTACGTCAGTCCGGGCATGGGATTGTGTGGGCGCAGGCGCCCGCTTCACCCAGGGGGAGCGCACGTGCTGGTCTGGCGGATTCGATGCCCCGAGAGGAAGAACGGGGATCTGCCTATGTAAACAAGGCAGATCCTCGTTCTGACAGGGGACAACATTGACATCTGCTGTTCCTAGTAATAAGGAACAGCAATCTCTGGGGGTTATTTACTAAAGGAAAATTCACTTTGCACTGCAAGTGCACTTGGAAGTGCAGTCGCTTTAGATCCGAGGTGGGACATGCAAGGAAAATAAAAAACAGCATTTTAGCTTGCACATGATTGGATGATAAAATAAGCAGAGCTTCCCCTCATTTCAGATCTACCCCTCAGATTTAGAGCGACTGCACTTCCAAGTGCACTTGCATTGCAAAGTGGATTTGCCTCTTCGTAAATAACCCTCTCTGTGTTGTACCAGTGAGCCCATCCCCCACACAGTTAGAACACAGCCAGGGAACACGGTTAACCCCTTGATCGCCCCCTAGTGTTAACCCCTTTCCATGCCAGTGACATTTACACAGTGATCAGTGCTTTTTTTTTTTTTTTTTTTTTTAGCACTGATCACTGTATTGGTGTCACTGGTCCCCAAAAAGCGTCACTTAGGGGTTGATTTACTGAAGGCAAATAGACTGTGCACTTTGCAAAGTGCAATTCCACTGTGTGAGAGCAGTTGCTCCAGAGCAATTGCTCCATCTGCAGCCTCTAATGTGCCCGATATTGCAGCCTCTAACATGCCCATCTGCAGCCTCTATCATGCCCATGATTGCAACCTGTTTAGTACACATCTGCAGACTCGCCTTGGCAGATGATTGCAGCTGCTGTAAATGAGCAGCAGCTGTGATGACTTCCAGCATCCATTCATGTGCACACAAAAATGCTTTTTTTTTGTTTTTCCTTGCATGTTATTGGTTATTCTTTAAGCTTTACCTCATTTACCAAGCTCTGGAGCAACTGCGCTTCCATAGTGCAACTGCACTTTGCAAAGTCCACAGTCTATTTACCGTATTTATTGGCGTATCAGGGGGAAATCATGTGTGCGTGCTATACGCCAATCCCTGCTGCCTCGGAGTGGAAGGAGGGGACGAGCGCCGATGGATGACACAGAGCCGTGATCTCCTGTGTATCTGGTGCTGTCACACACAGTCCCGCCCCCCTGGCCCGGCATTGGACCTCTGATCTGTCAATCATATGAGCTGGGCGGGACTGTGAGTGACTGAGCGCCGGATACACAGGAGATTGCGGATCTGTGTCATCCAGCACTGGCGCGGCTGCAATCATCTGCCAAGGCGAGTCTGCAGATGTGTACTAAACAGGTTGCAATCATGGGCATGATAGAGGCTGCAGATGGGCATGTTAGAGGCTGCAGATGGGCATAGATCAGGCTGCATTGATGGGCAGTGGTGAGGCTGCAGAGCACTGAACCTTTATTTAAAAATTTCTGAAATTTCCCTCTTAAAGTTAAGGTGCGTGTTTATATGCCGATAAATACGGTACTTTTAGTAAATCAGCCCCTTAGGGTCAGATTTGTCTGCCGGAATGTCGCAGTCCCGCTAAAAAAATCGCAGATCGCTGACGTTAGTAGCAGTAAAAACAATAAATAAAATGAGAAGTCCCTAAATCTATCCCCTATTTTGTAGAAGCTATAACTTTTGCGCAAACCAATCAATATATGCTTATTGGGATTTTTTTAAACAAAAATATATAGCAGAATACATGTTGGCCTAAACTGATGAAGAAATTTGAATTTTTAAATTTTTTTTTTTTGGATATGTATTATAGCAGAGAGTAAAAAAAAAATTTTTTTTGTTTATAGCGCAAAAATAAAAATTCACAGAGGTGATCAAAGACCACCAAAAGAAAACTCTATTTGTGGGGAAAAAAAAGGACATCAATTATGTTTGGGTACAGCGTTGCACGACCGCGCAATGGTCAGTTATAGCGGTGTCTCAAAAAAATGGCTCGGTCATTAAGGAGGCAAATCCTTCCGGGGCTGAAGTGGTTAAAAAAAGCATTTTATTTTATCACAGGATAACGTTACCTAATCCACTTTCAATCAGAACAATGAATGATGATATCTGAGTAATAAGTTACTTTATAATGGAACTTTTCATTGTTTAAAATGAGTTAGCCAGCAGAGTTTCGGCATAGTTTCCCTGGAAACCATAGCGTCATGAGATGCTTAGCAACCATTGCGGCTGCCCTAGCGACGGAAAACTCTTAACTTGGCAGTTCTCATTGCTGTAATATATCTACATGTGTCCATTTATTAAACACATGACCTTGTAATAAGTATTTGTCTATGCAAGGAGATTTCTCCATTCGGTTTCATTTTACTCTGTATGTAAGAAATCTTTAACAGCCTGGAACACACATTGCCTATTTTAATACTTATTCGACCATGAAAAAATGTTATTTGATACTTTGTATCCTCTGGGAAATGTCACAGTTTGCTAAAAAGTTTTTTTTTTTTTTTTTGTGTACGAAAACAAGGTCATCTAGAGCCCAGGGTGAACATGTTAAATTGCACCCCCCCCCCCCCCAAGATGTATGAGCTATATGTGTAAGCAAAAATCCCCCCCCCCCCCCCCCCATGAAAATCAAGTGCTAATCTGCATGGTTACCCTCTAATGCCCCGTACACACGGTCGGACTTTCCGACAACAAAGCCGTGGAAATTTTGTTCAAAGTTTGATTCCAGAATCAGAAACATGGTTCTGTTCCAGAAACATGCTTGTAATCCAAAGCACTTGTATATCAAAGCGGATTTCCCCATAAGAAATAATGGAAACTCAAATGGTTCGTTCCACAGCCATTTACCGTATTTATCAGCGTATAACACGCACCCCAAGTTTAGGAGGGACGTTTAAGGAAAAAAAACGTACATTTAAATGCCCATCAATGCAGCCTTGTCAGTGTCCATCTGCAGCCTTCTCAGTGTCCATCTGCAGCCTTCTCAGTGTCCATCTGCAGCCTTGTCAGTGTCCATCTGCAGCCTTCTCAGTGTCCATCTGCAGCCTTCTCAGTGTCCATCTGCAGCCTTGTCAGTATCCATCTGCAGCCTTGTCAGTATCCATCTGCAGTCTTCTCAGTGTCCATCTGCAGCCTTGTCAGTATCCATCTGCAGCCTTCTCAGTGTCCATCTGCAGCCTTGTCATTATCCATCTGTAGCCTTCTCAGTGTCCACCTGCAGCCTTGTCATTATCCATCTGTAGCCTTGTCAGTGTCCATCTGCAGTCTTGTCAATGTCCATCTGCAGCCTTGTCAGTGTCCATCTGCAGCCTTGTCAGTGTCCATCTGCAGTCTTGTCAGTATCCATCTGCAGCCTTGTCAGTGTCCATCTGCAGCCTTGTCAGTATCCATCTGCAGTCTTGTCAGTATCCATCTGCAGTCTTGTCAGTATCCATCTGCAGCCTTCTCAGTGTCCATCTGCAGCCTTGTCAGTGTCCATCTGCAGCCTTGTCAGTGTCCATCTGCAGCCTTGTCAGTATCCATCTGCAGTCTTGTCAGTATCCATCTGCAGTCTTGTCAGTATCCATCTGCAGTCTTGTCAGTATCCATCTGCAGTCTTGTCAGTATCCATCTGCAGTCTTGTCAGTATCCATCTGCAGCCTTCTCAGTGTCCATCTGCAGCCTTGTCAGTGTCCATCTGCAGCCTTGTCAGTGTCCATCTGCAGCCTTGTCAGTATCCATCTGCAGTCTTGTCAGTATCCATCTGCAGTCTTGTCAGTATCCATCTGCAGTCTTGTCAGTATCCATCTGCAGTCTTGTCAGTATCCATCTGCAGCCTTCTCAGTGTCCATCTGCAGCCTTGTCAGTATCCATCTGCAGCCTTCTCAGTGTCCATTTGCAGCCTTCTCAGTGTCCATCTGCAGCCTTGTCATTGCAGCCTTGTCCCAGTGTCATTTGCAGACTTTAAAATTGGCGCCGCCGAGATACAGAGCCAGATGTCCTGTGTATCTCGGCGGCGCTGGATTGTTCTCGGCGACTTTCGGCAGCTCTCGGCCATTCTCGCCGGCTTTCGGCAGGTCTCGCCGGCTTTCGGCGGGTCACATGGGACCGCGAGAGTGCCCGAGAGCATCCGAAAGCGTCCGAAAGTCGGCGAGATCGGCCGCAAGCTGCGAGAACGGCCGAGAGGCTCACAATCGGCGGGGGATCAGCATATAACACGCACCCACGATTTCCCCCTGATTTTAAGGGGAAAAAAGTGCATGTTATACGCCAATAAATACGATATTCATAAGTCCTTCAGTTTATAGTCCATATAAAAAGATTATAGCAATGTGATGGGTTGTGTAACCATAAATTGTCTATCCACACATGGAAGCCTCCACAAGGGGATTAGAAGCAAAATCCAGCAGGAACTCCAGAGTATAAAAGAGAAGAGAGGCGCCTCTAAAGCCTCGTACACACGATCGGACTTTCCGACAACAAAACCGTGGAATTTTGTTCGAAGGTTGTTGGCTCCAACTTATCTTGCATACACACGATCACACAAATGTTGGCCAACAATTCCGAACGTGGGAAAGCGGTGATGTAGAAGACGTATGACGAGCCCAGAAAAAGGAAGTTCAATAGCCAGTGCGGCTCCTTCTGCTTGATTCCGAGCATGCGTGAACTTTTGTGCGACGGACTTGTGTACACATGATCGGATCTGACAACAAAGTTTTGTTGGTGGAAAATTTGAGAACCTGCTAGCCAACATTTGTTGGAGGAAAGTCCGACAGCAAATGTCCGATGGAGCATACACACGGTCGGACTTTCAGCCAACAAGCTCACATCCAACATTTCCCGTCGGAAAATCTTTTTCCCAGTACAAATCCGCCCCCCTACAGTAATTTTTCTTCCTCCCTAGCGCAAATCTTTGCCCCCCCCCCCCCCCAGGCCCTACAGTTAAAATCCCCTCTCTATATCACCATAGCACAAATCCCCCCCACACACACAAAAAAAAAAATGTCACTCTCCTAGCACAAACCTCTCAAATGTCTTCTCCGAGCGCAATTCCTCTCCCCCACTCCAAATACCCCCAGGCACAAATTCCCCTCCCCCAAAGTTATCCTCCTAGCACAAATCCCCCCAATCATCCCTAATAGCATAAATCCCCCCTCCCCCGCAAAAAAAACTCCCCTTCTAGAACAAATCCTGCCCCCTCCCAACACAAATCCCTCCAAAATCACCACTCTTAGCACAGCTCCCTAGATTTCCTCTCCAGAACCATTCTTATGCCGCGTACACGCAGTCGGAATTTCCGACAACAAATGTTCGATGGGGGCTTGTTGTTGGAAATTCCGACCGTGTGTAGGCTCCATCGGACATTTTCTGTCAGAATTTCTGACAAACAAAATTTGAGAACTGGATCTCAAATTTTCCGAAAACAAAATCCGTTGTTGGAAATTATGATCATGTGTACACAATTCCGACGCACAAAATTTCACGCATGCTCGGAATCAAGCAGAAGAGCCGCACTGGTTATTAAAAATTCTATTTTCTTGGCTCGTCGTACGTCTTGTACGTCATCGCGTTCTTGACGTTCGGAATTTCTGACAAGATTTGTGTGACCGTGTGTATGGAAAACAAGTTTGATCCAACATCCAACGGAAAAAAAACATGGATTTTGTTGTCGGAATGTGCGATCGTGTGAACGTGGCATTACTCCCCTAACAGAAATCCTTATCACCCAATCTCCTCATGGTGCCCCCCCCCCACCTCACATGACACCACAGTGCCCAGGGCAGCCTCTCCTGCTGCCCACCCCTTGCCCCGGCCCTGCCTGTCACCTACATACTGTGCAGAAAGTATCTGCATATGATCATATTGCAGTTTACCGGCCTCATTGTGTTGTGCTACTCCTAAAGTCACGTCCAGAAGCATTTGGCGTTTGGCTTTTTGGTGCCCCTGAACACAACTCAATAAAAGTCTATGCACACACGGGCTTTAACCAGAGTTTAGGAGCAGCAGAGTTTAGAGGCAGTCAAATTTTTATCGTGACTGCGACATTATGGTGGACACATTGGGTAATTTTGACCAGATCCAGATCTCAAATTTTGTGTGTCGGAAATTCCGATGGAAAAAGTCCGATGGAGCCTACACACGGTCGGAATTTCCGACAACAAGCTCTGATCGCACATTTTCTGTCGGAAAGTCCGACCGTGTGTACGCGGCATTAGTGTAGCAATATGGTTACATTTAATGAAGGTACAACATTTAGAAACATATTTTTACACTTATGCCCCGTACACACGATCGGATTTTCCGACAACAAATGTTGGATGTGAGCTTGTTGGCTGAAAGTCCGACCGTGTGTATGCTCCATCGAACATTTGTTGTTGGACTTTCCGATTGTGTGCACACAAGTCCGACGCACAAAAGTTCATGCATGCTCGGAATCAAGCAGAAGGAGCCGCACTGGCTACTGAACTTCCTTTTTCTCGGCTTGTCCATTTGGCTGGCCAAAGACCAGAGCACTTTTTGCGATTTGGTATTGAGTCGCTTTAACTGAAAATTGCACGGTCGTGTGGCGTGGCTCCCAAACAAAATTGATATCCTTTTTTCCCCACAAAAAGAGCTTTCTTTTGGTGGTATTTGATCACCTCTGCGGTTTTTATTTTTTTGCGCTATAAACAAAAAAAGCACGAACATTTTGAAAAAAACTAATTATTTTTTTACTTTTTGCTATAATAAATATCCCCAAAAATATATAAAAAAACTTTTTTTTTTTTCCTTAGTTTAGGCCGATACGTATTCTTCTACATATTTTTGGTAAAAAAAAATCACAATAAGCATATATTGATTGGTTTGCGCAAAAGTTATAGCGTCTACAAAATAGGGGATAGTTTTATGGCATTTTTATTAAAGTGGAAGTAAACCCATCGATCTAACAGTTTGAAAAAACAGTTACATTCCCGGCATGCCGGAAATTTTAACTGTCATATTGGTTGTGGTCTCAACCAAACTGTCAAACCATCCAATGGCTGGTGTCATAACTGATCACATGTGCAGCTTCATGGCAGTTAAAGATTAAACGGAGGCCAAGATGGCAGCTTCCATGGCTGAAAACGATAGGAGGGTTTACTTCCACTTTAATAATTTTTTCTTTTACTAGTAATGGCGGCTATCACCTTTTTTTATCGTGACTGGCGACATTATGGCGGACACATTGGACAATTTTGACACATTTTTGGGTACGTTAATCTGTCTGTACGTGCCCTTCTGCCACAGTATATCTGCATGAGGTGGTCGGGAAGCAGTTAAGAGGCGCCTCTCTTCTCTTTTATACTCTGAAGCTCCTAATGGATTTAGCTTCTAATCCCCTTGTGGAGGCTTCCATTTATGGATGGACATTTTATGGTTACACAACCTGGTCACATTGCTATAATCTTTTTATATGGACTATAAACTGAAGGACCTATGAAAAAATGGTTGTGGAACGAATCATTTGAGTTTCCATGATTTCTTATGGGGAAATTTGCTTTGAAATACAAGTGCTTCTGATTACAAGCATGTTTCCGGAACGAATTATGCTCGCAATCCAAGGTTTTACTGTATTTATATTAGAAGATAACTGATAAGACCAATCTCAAATTCTAGTAAAAAATATAATTTATGATAAACACACGAACACAAGTGACATAAAACATAAATACAGCAACCTATACATAATAACCCAGTAAATATGATTGAAAAGTGGAAAGTAACTTACTACCTATGAAAATATGAACACAAGAGTCAGCGCTGGCGTGTTGAGAGGATATACACCTATTAATATGTTGCTTCCATTCAGAGTTCACGCAAGATTGATCATATAAAACCTATATACAGGATAATGTCCTTCGGCTTTCCAGACTGGGAGAAATACAAATCTTTGAGAAATACAAAAAACAAATAGAAAGGGCACCGGCATTGTGTAAAATCTTCAATAACATTTTTATTAACAAATATATCTTGTACTCACCATGGTACTTGGTAAAATTGCTTATAACATAAAATTCATTCCAGTTGAGATAAGCTCAGACCAATAGGCACAGATATCCCACTGTTGATTCTGTACAACAAGATGTAATTGCTGCCCTAAATGTGTATAACAGCTAACACGTTTCACAGGTGTGTCTTCTCATTATGAGTCACTGAAGGTCTCAATCCGCCCAAGGCTGTAGGTATATTGTAGGTCTAAATCAGAGATATGTGCTTCTAGGGTAATGCCGCGTACACGCGGTCGGAATTTGTCGTAAAAAGCTCTGATGGTTTTCCCGTCGGAATTCCGACGGAATTTCGCTCAAACTGTCTTGCCTACACGCGGTCACACCAAATTCCGAAGGTCAATAACACCGCGGCATACAACACGTTCGACGGCACTATAAAAGGGAAGTTTAATGCTTCCGAGCATGCATCGAATTGTTTCCGAGCATGTGTCGGAATTTTGCGTGTCGGAATTACATACACACGATCGAAAAATCCGATAGAAAGGTTTTCCGTCTGAAAAATTAAGAACAGGCTCTCAATCCAAAGTCCGTCGGAAATTCCGACAGAAAAAGACTGATGGGCATACACACGGTCGGAAAATCAGATGAAAAGCTCCCATCGGACTGTTTCCATCGGAAATTCCGACCGTGTGTACGCGGCATAAGTCTAACCAACTCCTGTTCACCAACCTCTTTCTTCTCTCCACCTCCCCTATTGCATTCATGGGCTAACAGAAGAGGCCCCCCCCTTCTTCTGTCAATACCACTTGCTGGCATGTAGAAGTGCTATTGCAGCCAGGGCTGGTGCAAGGATTTTTGACACCCTAGGCGAAACCTCATTTTGACTCCGCCCCTCTAGCCATGTATACAGTGGAGGTGGCAGGGGGTGGAGATTTTTGTGGCGCCTCTTCACCTATTTCTTCAGCCGTGGTCCGCAGGCCCGCATCTGCACCTCTTGACTCGGCCTGAAGACATGGTGGCGGCACCAGCTCGCTTTATCACGCCGGCTGTGGTCTGCAGGTATATGGACAAGATAGGGTAGTATATAGACAGCCTAGGGTAGTATACAGTATTGACAGGCTAGGGTAGTATACGGACAGGTTAGGGTAGTTTACGGACAGGCTAGGGTAGTATACGGAGAAGGCTTGGGTAGTATTTAGAGAAGGCTTGGGTAGACGGGTTAGAGTAGTATATGTACAGGCTAGAGTAGTATATAGACACAGGTTAGATTAGTATATGGATAGGCTTGGGTAGTATACGGACAGGTTAGGGTAGTATATAGACACAGGTTAGGGTAGTATACGGACAGGCTAGGGTAGTATACGGACAGGCTAGGGTAGTATACGGACAGGCTAGGGTAGTATGCGGACAGGTTAGGGTAGTATATAGACACAGGTTAGATTAGTATATGGATAGGCTTGGGTAGTATACGGACAGGTTAGGGTAGTATATAGACAGGTTAGGGTAGTGTACGGACAGGCTAGGGTAGTATACGGAAAAGGCTTGGGTAGTATACAGAGAAGGCTTGGGTAGTATACAGACAGGTTAGAGTAGTATACGGACAGGTTAGGGTAGTATACGCACAGGCTAGGGTAGTATATAGACACAGGTTAGAGTAGTATACGGACAGGCTTGGGTAGTATACGGACAGGCTAGGGTAGTATACGGACAGGCTAGGGTAGAATATAGACACGGGTTAGAGTAGTATATGGACAGGCCTGGGTAGTATACAGACAGATTCCGGTAGTGTACGGACAGGCTAGGGTAGTATACAGACAGGTTAGGGTATGATATAGACAGGCTAGGGTAGTATACGGACAGTCTAGGGTAGTATATAGACAAGCTAGGGGGGTCAGTAGCTTTACTGCACTCCTAGGCAAAATGTGTGAGCTCAGCATTGTCCCTGCTGTCCCCTGATGTATCCCTACTGCTGTCCCCTTTAATCCTCCCTACCTCCCGGTCTGCTTCTATGCTGCATGTGCCCATGGTGTTGTCCCCTGTCTGCCCAGTGTAGCTCTCTCCTGAGGGAAGGGTCCAGTGTCCCATTCACAGGCACTGCTAGCTGCCCTGTTTCCCAGGTCTGCTGGCAGCAGTTTGTCTCAGCTCTCTCCCCTCCTGTTCTCACTGCTGCTGGGGTTGCACTGTCTGAAGACACATACTAAAGGCAAGCTGGGCTGGGGATAAAGTAGCTTACCATCAAGGGGATGTTGGCAGTGTTGTCCCGGCAGGAGAGCGCTCTGACCCAGCAGAGTGCCCGCACAGCAGAGCCTGAAATTACTGGACATCGATGGAAAGGCTGAGGGAGGGGAAGAAGCGGAGTTGCGGCAGAGGAGACAGGGCAAATCACTGGCAGTAACAGGGGTGACGTGCTTAACACGCCAGCGGCACACCGACGCAGCGCCCCTCTACTGATGTGCGCTCTAGGCCGGCGCCTACCTTGCCTATTGGTAGCGCTGGCCCTGATTGCAGC
The DNA here is from genome assembly GCA_028564925.1 of Lithobates sylvaticus. Classification (NCBI taxonomy): domain Eukaryota; kingdom Metazoa; phylum Chordata; class Amphibia; order Anura; family Ranidae; genus Lithobates; species Lithobates sylvaticus. The sequence continues at coordinate 29,625,205 of CM053036.1, read as the reverse complement.
CACAGAAAGGTTTCAGCTCTTTGATTGTCATGATGTATAATATATGTCCTTGGCAAGTTGTGAAGCCAGTTCCTGAGCTAGGTATCTACATAAATTAGAGGAAGGAAGGTTGGAAACCCATGTCCCATTTTTAAAGCTACCTGATGCAACCATCTCAGCCACAAACAGCTATCACTCTGTCATCAAAGTTACTTAGTGGTTCTGCCAAACATTAAAATGTGGAAGATGTGTGATCTGAGTCTAATGGTCATTGAAGACATATACGGTATAAAGAAAGGACCGTAGTGCAGTGGACAGAAAGGGAACTTAATGGAGGGCCGTCCATGACAGTGTGTCAAGTAAGATACACTCCGGACAGTAAACAGTTAACAGGGCAGGGGAGGGCCCTGTAATGTACAAGGGGGAGCGGCCTTATAAAAGGGAGGGGCGGAGCTAGCCAGGCAGTGCGGGAGCGTCGAGACACGAGGAGGCAGGTTTTTACTCTGCTCCTCACTTCACAGCTATCATGGCCGACGGGTTTGCGTCATTTGTGCGGGCGGCGGCGGCGGAACAAGGACCCGAGTGGGTCAGGAAACAGATTGAAGCGCTGCTGGATGGAGCAGGGAGCTCCACAGAAGACAGGAATGCAGCTGAAGAAATCCAAGATGGCGGCGCGGCGCCACGCGGCCGCGTGTCCAGGCCGCCGAAGCGGTACTCCCCTGGGGCCACAGCAGGACCTTCAAGCATGGTAAGGAGCCCCAGGGGGGACCGATCCACCCCTCCAGCAAAACGGTTACAGAGGGAGGATGCAGGACAGGCCAGCAGACAGACAGGCAGCAGGCCTGGGGCGGGGGGGGGGGAGGGGGGCCCACCAAGGAGAGGATCCCCAGGAAGCAGTGCTGCAACAGCCTCAACTGCCCCAGCATCGCCACACAAGATGGGGGGAAGTAGGAACACTGGGGGGAGGGGGGGGTGGGGGGAGGGCTGGAAAAGGAAAGAAGATGGCCGAGTCGACAGGCTCTTCAAGGAACGCGTCCCCCCCAGCTGCTCTGCACGAGCAGGGGGGTGTGGATTTACAGGCCACTCGGGCAACGGCCAGGAGGGGGGCATCGGCCCCCAGACGTGCCTTTACAGCGAATCCCCCGGCGGCTCTGCACGAGTCGGGGGGAGAGGACAGAAGGGCCAGAGGAGCACCGGCGAGAGGGGGGAGGGGGTCTCACATGGCAGCGGGCGGGAGGGATGGCGGGGCATCATCAGCCAGCGGAGCAGCGAATCAGGGCAGCAGGAGCGGAGCCTGTACCGGCCCACCTGCACGGGGGAATGCGGCTCAGAGGGGAAGCGGAGTGCAGCGAGACAGTGGTGCGGGTGGAAGGAGTCATGCTACTTACCGGAGCCCCTCTCCGAGGGAGCGTTCCTTGTCTTGTGCGCAGGAGGAAGAATCTCGGTCGGAAGGAGAATTGTCCGATGAGGAGGAGGAGGAGCTCGGTCGCCCTATCCCGCCGGTGGAGGCTCGTGCAGCGGCTGTGGGACCCCCGCCCGGTCAGCCCGGTAAGTCCACTGACAACAGTGCTTTTGTAAAAGTTTTACAGTCATTGATGGGTGCAGGTACTAGTGGGGAGAGCTCAGGGCCATCTCCCGCGCCGTCGTTGGCAGTAACGGACCAACCGCGAGCGGTGAGTGGGAGGGCAGAGAGTGGGTCGGGGCAAATACAGGAATTGCTAGAAGGTTTGCGGGTGTTGATAGGCCGTTTTGGTAATAGGGGTGAGGCACCAGAAGGTGGGGTAAATTCGAGAGCTGGTGGAACAGAGGCGGGGGCGGCCGCCGGGTGTGGGGTGGTAGTTGACGCTACGTCAGACGGTCAGACTGCCTCGGTGGAAGGGGGAACGGACAAGGTAAGTGAGACGGAAAAGGGGACGAAAGAACTGGCGGCGAGGGACGATATTGTGCGCATGGCGGATGCGGCAAAATGCGAGGTATACGTCTGTTTCGAGGGCCCCCTGGGGGCTCACTTAAAACAGGAGGTCAGGGAGAAGATTTGGAAAGGGGAGTACGTGGAGATTTTCTCCTTGCTGCCCCTGGAAAAATTCAACCTTGATAGGGTTAAACCGGATAGCAGTAAAAAAGACGATGAAGAAAAGAGGAGGTATAGGCTGATTCCCCGGACTTTCGCCAATTGGCTACAGGCGTTCGCTATATTGGCGGGGGTGATTGGTGAGAAGAACCCCGAACATTGTTCGGCGTTGTTCTGTTACATGGACGCCATCGGGGAAGCATATCGGGTTTACGGGGGAACGGCGTGGTTAAGGTACGATGAGCAGTTCCGACAGCGCAGGGCGGTCCGGCCGGCATTACGGTGGGACCACAAAGATATCAGCCTTTGGATGAGGCTGATGGCGTCTGCCAAGACGCCGGCACAGACATTTCAAGGGGGGGCCGGAGGTAGCCATTCCTCGGGATCTCCGGCCGGAAAGAAGTGGGGAGTGTGTTGGCAGTACAATGAGGGGGCCTGTAAATTTGGGGGAACATGTAAATTTAAACATGAATGCTCAGGTTGCGGGGGGGGGCCACACACTCGCCAGATGTTTTAAAAAAGGGCAAGCGGGCTGGAGATTTTGGGCATAAGAGGGACGACGCCGGTGATTTGGGAAAGGATGCAGCCTTTCCTAAATAGGTACCCGGATAGAGCGGCGGCGTTATTGTTGAGCAAGGGGTTCAAGGAAGGTTTCAAGATACCATGCTCATTGTCAGCGGTTCCACCGCTGGCCAGAAACTTGAAATCTGCCTTGCAACACCCTGAAGTAGTGGCTGAGAAACTGGCTAAAGAAGTGGGGTTGGGCAGGATGGCGGGACCATTTGAGGTCAAGCCGTTGGAAGATTTGGTAGTGTCCCCGTTAGGGGTGGTACCCAAGAAAGAGCTGAATAAGTTTAGGCTCATTCATCATTTATCGTTTCCCAAAGGGGGTTCGGTCAATGATTTTATAGACCCGGAAGCGTGCACGGTATCGTACACGTCATTTGATGCCGCGGTACGTTGGGTGAGGAGGTATGGAAGGGGGGCGCTTATGGCGAAATCTGACGTGGAGGCAGCATTTCGGCTCTTACCAGTGCATCCGGAGAGTTTTCGGTTGTTGAGATGTTGTTGGGAGGGAAAGTTTTACGTAGATCGGTGTTTACCGATGGGGTGTTCCATTTCTTGCGCCATGTTCGAGGCGTTTAGTTCCTTTTTGGAATGGGTAGTGAGGGATGTTACAGGGATTGATTCCGTCATCCACTACTTGGATGATTTTTTGTGCGTGGGTCCTCCGGCTTCCAATGTGTGTGCGATATTGTTGTCCACGTTGCAGCACATTGCGGACAAATTTCGGGTGCCGTTGGCAGCCGATAAAACGGAGGGCCCACGTACAGAGTTGAGTTTTTTAGGCATAGTGATAGATTCCATGGCCATGGAATGTAGGTTGCCGGAAGAAAAGGTAGTGGATCTGAGGAATTTGGTGGAAAAAACCTATGGGTGTAAAAAGGTTCAGTTGCGCACGCTACAATCCTTGTTGGGGAAGTTAAATTTCGCGTGTAGAATTATTCCTATGGGGAGGATATTTTGTAGACGGTTGTCGGCAGCGACTAGGGGTGTGAGGGCGCCCACGCATTTCATTAGGTTGAACAAGGAGCATAAAGAGGATCTACGGATATGGGATCAGTTCCTAGAAGGGTACAACGGTAGGGCTGTTTGGATGTCAGGACCGGTAAGTAACTTCGATGTGGAGTTGGTGACAGACGCCGCGGGATCTACAGGCTATGGGGCTTTCTTTCAGGGACAATGGAGCGCGGAACCATGGCCGCAGTCGTGGGTGGAGCTAGGTTTTCAGAAAAACCTGGTACTCCTGGAACTGTTCCCGGTGGTTCTGGCGTTAGAGTTGTGGGGCGAATCTTGCAGGAACCTCAAGTTGAGGTTGAACTGCGACAATATGGGGGTGGTACAGGTGATCAACAACATGTCGGCAGCTTCACCGCCGGTCATACGGTTGATGCGGCAGCTGGTGCTGCGGTGCATGCGGTTGAACATCTTTCTGTATGCTGTTCATATTCCGGGTAGAGAGAACACGTTGGCTGATGCCTTGTCTCGCTTTCAGTGGGACAAGTTCAGGGAGCTGGCACCGGCAGCACGAGCGGAGGGTGTTCCATGCCCGGGCTGGATGTGGGAGTTAGCATTGGAACCACGGCGGATTGGATCCGGAGGTCTGTAAGTGAGTCAACATGGTCTGCATACTCCAAGGTGTGGAGGGAATGGACTGACCTGCAGTCCGTAGCAAAGTCCGGGGGGGAGGATCCGGGGGACAGGTTGTTATTACTTGATCTGGTGGCAAGGGACATGGAAGGTGGAAAGTCAGTATCTGCGATTGAAAAGAGAATGGCGGGGCTCGCGTTTTGGTTCAAATTGAGGAGAAAGGAAGACGTGACAAAGGACTTCTGGGTGAAGCAGGCCATTAAGGGGTATAGGAAATCGCATAAGAGTAAGGATAAGCGGCGCCCTATCACATTTAATAACTTGGTGGACATAAGGGGGCAGCTTATGGGGGTGTGCCAATCGGGATACGAGGTGTGCTTGTTTTTAGCAGCGTTTGCTTTAGCATTCTTTGGGGCATTTAGGATTGGGGAGTTGGTCAGTCCCTCAAAAAAGGTGGCGGGTGGTTTGTTGGTTCAGGATGTGGAATTGAGGGACGATAGGATCAATGTCAGGTTGAGAAGATCAAAAACGGACCAAGGTGGAAAAGGGACGCAGGTGAGTTTGTACGCAATACAAGGTTGTGGAGTTTGCCCGGTGCTGACGGTGACAAAGTTTATGACAAAAAGACCGGGGGGGGAAGGGCCATTGTTATTACATGAGGATGGACAGTACTTATCCAGATTTCAATTCGTAGCAGTGCTGCGAAAGTGTTTGGGGGGGTTGGGTTTGGACAGTCACGCCTACGCCTCACACTCCTTCCGTATTGGGGCAGCTACAGAAGCTGCCAGGTACGGGTTGGATGAGGTGGATGTGCAAAAGTTGGGGAGATGGGAATCGCAGCGGTTCCGCAGTTATATTCGGCCACAGTTGGTGTATGAATAAAAAAAAAAAAAAAAAATGTTTAAGTTTGGGGTGAGGCGGGGGCAGTTGGTAATTGGTGTTGGTAATGCTGTGCTTGTTATTACAGATGCGGGGCGACAGCTCCTCGTATGGATCCTCGGGCATTCGTACGTGTGCTGGGGTGCCAGGAGGGGGGACGTGAGACCAGGTGGGAGACAGCTGGGTATCTCCAGGAGGGAGGCAGTTATCCGGTGGTTAGGTAGGCCGGGCATGATGTGGGGCAGGGTGGTGCCGGAGGTGGAGAGATACGCTTGGTTGGATCGACCACCGGATGTGCTGGTCATTCATGCCGGCGGCAATGATTTGGGGGTGAGGACGGTGAGGGACTTAATAGCGGATATTAAGGCAGACATTATGTTCCTCCGCGCCACTTTCCCTGGGACCATGTTGATATGGTCCGATATGGTGGCAAGGGCGTCGTGGCGCATGGCCAGATCCGTGTACAGGCTGAACAAAGCCCGGATCAGGATTAATAAAGTGGTGGGACGGTTTCTAGCATGGCAAGGTGGCCTGGTAATTCGCCACCGGGAGTTGGAGGTTAACGTGGGGATGTATCTGAGACGGGATGGTGTACATCTGACAGATGTGGGGATAGACCTATGGTCATTGGGATTGCAGGAGGGAATTCAGGCGGCCCTGCGGGTGTGGAGGTGCCATCAAGGGTGAGGGGTCTCCCTTTTCAGGCTGTGGCGTTGTTTATTTTGTTGGTCAGTGACGGCAGCTGTTATAGAGGTGGTAAGTGTGTGGGGGGCTCATCAATAGATGGCCCCTCCTTGTTACATCAAACGTTGTTGATGTTTATGGTTATTGTGCACTGCGGGAATGTTGGTTATCAGGGTGGTACGGTTGAGACCCAAGGGTTTCTTTATCTCCCGCAGTGCCCCCTGTTGTTGATATCAGTGATATCAGGTTTGTGCTTTAAGCACTGTTTGCTCCGTCACTGACCAATAAATATGGGGGTTTTAACCTGTTTTGTTTTATTTTCAGCAGGGGTCTGAAAGGGTTAATGTTATTGGTGTTATTTATGTTATTTATGTTTTATTTATTTTAATAAGAAAATTGGAGTTCTTATTTGGTATTTTGGTATTTTTAATAAATTAGCTGTTATGGCCATTTAACTCCATAACTGGTGTGGTCTCTTATTTATTAAGTAAGAAAATATATGGAGTAAGATGGTTCCAGCTAAGTGGGTCATATCTGGGCTACACTAGTCAAGAATAGCATAGGGATTGGAAACAAGAATAGGATGATGGGCTGGGGTATATCCAACCATAGACATGTAGATATCGCCCTGAGGCTGTTGAGCTGGGATATATCCAATCATAGATGGACAGATATCTATCTGAGGATGGTGAGAGGGAATACTGTATAAACCATGGACGTGCAGATACATTTCTGAAGGTGATGTGCAAGGATATATGCAACCATATCTCCCTGTGGCTGTTGGGTGGGGATATAGCCAACCATGAACAGACGAACTTCTCCCTGATATATTGAATGGGGAAATACCCATTCAAAAGATAAGAAGATAACTCCCTGATAATGATGACTGAGGATATACCCAACCATGGACATGCAGATAACTTTATAAAGATGATAGCCAGGGATATATCCAACCACAGACATGCACAAATCTCCTTGAAACTGTTGGGTGGGGATATATTCAACTACAGACAGTGGAGGGGTATACAGTATATCCAGCCATGGACAGACAGAATTCTTTCTTATATGTATGTGGGGAAATATCCAGGTAGATATCACAATGATGATGAGAGCTGGGGATATATTCAACCATGGACATACAGGTAACTTTCCAAGGATGATGGGAAGGGATATATCTGACCATAGACAGGCAGAAATCTCCTGAGGATGATTGGTGGGCAAATATCCAAGCACAGATAAGTAGATATTACCTTTGATGATGATAGCTGGGGATATTTTTGACCATATACAGGCAGATATTGGCCATGCTAAAGCCGGCCATAGATGGTTTGAATCCAGGGGCGGACTGACCATTCGGCCACTCGGGCATTGCCCTAGGGCCCCGGGCCACTAGGGGGCCACATCAGGGTTGCCAGCCCCAGTAAAACCAGGGACAGTATGTAAAAATCTGTGTTTGTTTTACATCTGTCTCTGAAATGTCCCTTACCGACATCCTTTTGGTCTAAAAATCCAGAGATTATAGCTGCCCCACCTCTCCAGTACCTTCTTAGCTAACAGAAACATGTCTGTATATGCTGTGTGTACATGTATGTGTATACTTTGTGATTGTATACTGTGTGTGTGTATACTGTGTGGCCCCATAATCTCTGATTGCCTTGGGGACCCATAATCTCCTATTGCCCGGGGGGCCCCATGAGTTGTCAGTCCACCCCTCTTTGAATCCCTGCTGAACTGGCCGAGATTCTAACCATGTTAGGGCAAGCTAATTATACCATAGTTGATCTATCAATCAACTTGGGTACAACCAGCCTGTCGGATGTTTCCTGCGATTATTGCCAACGTCTATGTTCTCCCAGCTGGAAGGGTTGCAGGGAAGGAAAGAAAATCTCCCCCATCAACACTGACTGTGAAATCAAGCATTTTTTTTCCTTTCCTGAATCCCTCCCATGAAGCTATTGTGTTCTCCTGGCAGGGGGGGGGGGGGCAGGGACACAGTGATTATCTGTGGCAATAATCGCATACATGGTTTGGATCTCGGCTGGTCCCTGCTAAACAAGACAAGATTTGAACCATGAAAAAGAGAGAGAGTATCCTCATAGTGTGGTACTATGGATACTAGACAGATAGTACAGTGCCACGTCCTAAATTTAGTAGTCAAAGAAAAAGGGGGAGGGACTTTGGACTTTTTAGGCACCAACGACAACGTATAATTTTTACAAAATTTATTTTATATAAAAAAGGAAAAAACAAATATACAACAAAATACGTTTAAAAGCCACATCTTGTCAAAACTTCAATATAGTCAATACGAGCCACACATAACCTAAAATATCTAGCCTTGGGGGCACCAACAAGGACGATCAGCTAGGGTTAGCAAGTCCGGTAGTTTGTAAGGTGTCCAACGATGAGGCGAAGGTACAGTGGGGCGAAGATATTCGTGACAATAGCTCTACATGTTTCGCGTTTTGCGTAAACGCTTCATCTGGAGCGTGACAACAAGATCATGAAGTTTCAAGTATGACTGTATGATGTGATAGACAAAGAAGTATGTCCCAAAAATCCAGTACGCCGTATATATATGGATGGCCGGTTGAAGGTAAAAGAGTGGTAACGCCGGTCAAGGTCCTGGAATGGTAATGCGTGTTTTTGAAGGTACCTGGCCCATACAGGGTCGTTTGTGTGCATCTAGCACACAGACAATAGTTGCCCAGGATGCATGGGGGGCTGGACGTCCAATAAAATGGTAACCCAATTCAAACAGGTGCTGGTGGTGTGGCCAGGGATCTTGGGAGCAGCCCAAAGGGCTAGGAACAAGCGGCGTCCAGACGGCGATTTGAACCATCTATGGCCAGCTTTAGGTATGCCATCTGTCATAGATAAAAGATAGAGAGGAATGCCCCGTACACACGATAGGATTTTCCGACGGAAAATGTTCGATGGGAGCTTGTTGTAGGCTTCATCGGACATTTTCCATCGGAATTTCCGACACACAAAATTTGAGATCTGGATCTCAAGTTTTCCGACAACAAAATCCGTTGTCGGAAATTTCCGATCGTGTGTACACAATTCCGACGCACGAAGTTCCACGCATGCTCGGAATCAAGCAGAAGAGCCGCACTGGCTATTGAACTTCATTTTTCTCGGCTCGTCGTAAGCGTTGTACGTCGCCGCGTTCTTGACGTTCGGAAATTCCGACAAGATTTGTGTGACCGTGTGTATACAAGACAAGTTTGAGCCAACATCCGTCGGGAAAAAAACATGGATTGTGTTGTCGGAAAATCGTGTGAACAGGGCAGACGAATCAGTGCAGAGGAGGCACAAGCTGCAATGGAAGTAAGCACAGGACATACATAAGCCATACCTCCCAACATTTTGAGATGGGAATGAGGGACACTAGCAAACGTATGTAGGCAGAGGACACGCCCCCTGCCACGCCCCTTAAAGGGGACATAACCAAAAAAAAAAAAGGTTATTTAAATCCACAAGTTCTTTTTTTACCACTAATATTTCTTTATATTGGCTTTTAAAATTGACAAATGCAGCAATTTAGAATTTGGATGAAAGGTTTAGTGCTGGGAAACACTTTTTGAAAGATAAAAAGTGCATTTTATATACAACTATATAGATCAGACCAAAATGAGGGACAAATGAGGGGGAAAGAGGGACAGAGGGACTAGACATGTGCACAACAAAAAATTTGTTTATTTTCGTTTCGTTTTTTTTCGTTTCCGTTGATTCGTAACGATTCGTAATTTCGTAAGTCGTCGGTGTTCGTATTCATAACGATTCATATTTTCGTAAGAGTTATTTTTTCGTTGATTCGTTTTTCCGTTAGTTTAATTTTCGTTTATTCGAAATTCGGACGCATTCGTATTTATTCGTACATTCATAACATTCGTAACATTCGTAGATTCGTAATCGGAGCATAATTCATAATTTTATGTAATGTGTATGCTATTATTACATTTTAAGAGACACGGAAAATTACGAATCGAAAAAAAAAGTTACGAATGTACGAATTTTTTCATTCAATCCATTGGAAGCACGTTAAGCAACGCCATTGTAAGAGACACGAAAAATTACGAATCGCAAAAAAAAAAGTTCTGAATGTACGAATTTTTTCATTCAATCCATTCGAAGCACGTTAAGCAGCGCCATTGTAAGAGACACGGAAAATTACGAATCGCAAAAAAAAAAAAAAGTTACGAATGTACGAATTTTTTTCGTTCAATCCATTCGAAGCACGTTAAGCAGCGCCATTGTAAGAGACACGGAAAATTACGAATCGCAAAAAAAGTTACGAATGTACGAATTTTTTCGTTCAATCCATTCGAAGCACGTTAAGCAACGCCATTGTAAGAGACACGGAAAATTACGAATCGAAAAAAAAAAAAAAAAAGTTACGAATGTACGAATTTTTTCGTTCAATCCATTCGAGGCACGTTAAGCAGCGCCATTGTAAGGGACACAGAAAATTACCAATTCAACAAAATAAAAAAAAAGTTACAAATTTTTTCGTTCATTTTGATTTTCGTTGTTCCTGTTTTCGTTTTTCGGATTTTCTTCTTTTGTAGATTCGTTGTTTCTAATTATTTTTTTTGGATTTTCGTTGTTTTCGGATTCGTTCGATTCAAACGATTCGTTATTCGTTAAAATTTTTAGCGAATCGTTCGTTCATTCGTACGATAACGAATGAACGAATATAACAAAAAAAAAAAAAAAAACGAAACGAATTGCCCATGTCTAAGGCCCCTTTCACACCGGGGCGTTTTTCATGCGGTACAGCGCTAAAAATAGCGCCTGTTCACCGCCTGAAAAAATCCGGCCCCTTTAACTCCAGTGTGAAGGCCGGCGGGCTTTCACACTGGAGCGGTGCGCTAGCAGGACGGCAAAAAAAGTCCTGCTAGCAGCATCTTTGGAGCGGTATAGGATCGGTGTGTTCACCGCTCCTATACCGCTCCTTCCCATTGATTTGAATGGGAAACCGCGGTAAAACCGCGGCAATACCGCCGCAAAGCGCCGCTACGGCGGCGCTCTGCGGGGGTGTTTAACCCTTTTTCGGCCGCTCGTGGGGGGAAAACCGCAACGCGTGTGGCCGAATACCGCGGTTAAAACGACGGTAAAGCAGCGCTAAATATAGCGCTGCTTTACCGTCACCGCGGCTCCCCGCCCCAGTGTGAAAAGGGCCTAAGAGGGACATTGCGCCAAATCAGGGACAGTCCCTCGAAATCAGGGACAGTTGGGAGCTATGCATAAGCTGACTGACAACTCGCTCAGAGAGTTTTTTAGTCTGTTGTCACTTTGCTCCCAGTGTTTGTTCAGTCCTGAATAGCAGAGCGAGATTGAGATACATAGAGACTCTATAGACATAATCTCATAAACAAGCTGAATTCTCTGTGTTCCTCTTTCGCTAAATACAAGCTGATTATGCAAACACGCAACGCTTGATCAATGTAACTGGTAGCTCATTTAGACAAAGGACTGTTTACTTCTGGCTAGAGTTCTTGCTCTTCTAATTCATCACATCTTGATTGCTTTGCATTCTCATGCATAAATTATGATGCACAAATATCAGCGTATGCTGTGCAAAGGCATTTAATTACCTAACCTTTTAAAACATGTCATTAGCTATTAGAGAGGAAAAATATTATTTGTGTAAATAATCTGAAAAGAATGGGTTACTTTGGAAAAAGAACCATTAACCACTTCAGCCCCGGAAGATTTTACCCCCTTCCTGACCAGAGCACATTTTGCGATACGGCACTGCGTCGCATTAACTGACCATTGCGCGGTCGTGCGACGTCGCACCCAAACAAAATTGACGTCCTTTTTTCCCCATAAATAGAGCTTTCTTATGGTGGTATTTGATCACCCCTGCGTTTTTTATTTTTTGCGCTATAAACAAAAAAATCGCGTCAATATTGAAAAAAAATCAATATTGGAAAAAAAGTGCATTAAACCACTTACCAGTGGTTCAGCTATCTTTAATCCTGCTATATACTATCCTATGGTAAGTAGACATGTGCAATTCGTTTCGTTTTCCGTTAAAATTCGTTATATGTGTTCATTCGTTATCGTACGAATGATTCGCTAAAATTTTTTACGAATAACGAATTATCGAATCGAACGAATACGAAAAATAACGAAAATCCGAAATAACCAAATTAGAAACAACAAAACTACCAAAGAAGAAAATCCGAAAAACAAAAACAGGAACAACGAAAATCAAAATGAACGAAAAAATTCGTACATTCGTAACTTTTTTTTTTGTTGAATTGGTCATTTTCCGTGTCCCTTACAATGGCGCTGCTTAACGTACTTCGAATGGATTGAACGAAAAAATTTGTACATTCGTAACTTTTTTTTTTTTTTGCGATTCGTGATTTTCCGTGTCTCTTACAATGGCGCTGCTTAACGTGCTTCGAATGGATTGAACGAAAAAATTCGTAACTTTTTTTTTTTTTGCGATTCATGATTTTCCGTGTCTCTTACAATGGCGCTGCTTAACGTGCTTCGAATGGATTGAACGAAAAAATTCGTACATTCATAACTTTTTTTTTTTGCGATTCGTAATTTTCCGTGTCCCTTACAATGGCGCTGCTTAACGTGCTTCGAATGGATTGAACGAAAAAATTTGTACATTCGTAACTTTTTTTTTTTTTTCGATTCGGAATTTTCCATGTCTCTTACAATGGCGCTGCTTAACGTGCTTCGAATGGATTGAACGAAAAAATTTGTACATTCGTAACTTTTCTTTTCGATTCGTAATTTTCCGTGTCTCTTACAATGTAATAATAGCATACACATTACATAAAATTATGAATTATGCTCCGATTACGAATCTACGAAAACAACGTTACGAAAGTACGAATGTAACTAAATCTACGAAAATACGAATGCGTCCGAATTTCGAATAAACGAAAAGTAAACTAACGGAAAAACTAATCAACGAAAAAATAATTCTTACGAAAATACGAATCGTTACGAATACGAACACCGACGACTTAAGAATTTACGAATCGTTACGAATCAACGGAAACGAACAGAAACGAAACAAAAATAAACAAATTTTTCTATTGTGCACATGTCTAAAGCCCCATACACACGCTCGGACAATCCGCGGACCAGGTCAGTCGGACTTTGTCCGACGTACTTTGTCCGATGTTGGCGTTGCGTACACACGGTCGGACTACGTTGTCGGAATATCCGGTCCGGAAGAACGTCGTGACGTAAGTCGTCGTCCACGAGATTACAAAAGGGAAGTTCAGCACCACGTCAGGCACCCGTTGGGCTCCTTCTGCTGATCCCGTGTTTATCGAGAGTTAGTGGAAGTTTGGTGACTTAAGATTCGCGCTTCTCAGTTTTCTGACTCAGATCGTTACTGCTCTTCAGTTTGTGCTTGTCGTGCGTATCTGTTTATTAGTGCGTGTAGTCAGTTCGCATTTGTTGGTCATTGCGGCCTATATCTTGATATAGGACGCTTTGATTTGCACTGCTTATTGTCTGCTCGTTGCTGGTATTCACTTCGTTCTTTCAGGCCTTGCTGTTTATCGGTGCTTTCTGTTTGTCCGTTCTGACCAGCCGACCTTTTGTGACCTTCTGAGCGATGTTTCCCGTGCGTACTCGTCGCCGAGTTCGTGCTGTACGCGGAATTGGTGTCGGGCTTTTAGCTTTGACCCAAGACCCGTCCATGAACAGAGTGATGAGGAGTATGTGGACCAAGAATTGGTTGCTTCAGCGTGACCAGTTCTCGCACATGCCTTTGCTTCGTGAGATCCGGGAGAATAATCCTGATGATTTCAGGAACTTTCTCAGGATGACGGACCCCGATTTTCACCGTCTTTTGGCTTTGCTGACCCCCTTTATCAGCCGGCAGGATACCTGCATGAGACAAGCCATTACTCCGGAGCAGAGGCTTGTTGCCACGTTGAGGTACTTGGCGACAGGGAGAAGTCTTCAGGATTTGAAGTTCTCTTCAGGTATCTCTCCCCAGGCCCTGGGAATCATTATTCCAGAGACCTGTTCTGCCATCATTCAGGTCCTGCAGGAGGACTATATTAAGGTAACATTTCTACTTTACTATTCCCTTCTATGTATGCTCTGTTTGCTAATGACTTGTATTTTTGACCTCCTTCCCTAATTACCATGATTGCAATATGTTCTAATATGCTGTGCCCCTTTTCTCCTTCATGCATTTTTCCCTTCACTTACCTCACCAGCATGCTCTTCTGCCCCAATAGACACCTATGGCCTACTCACTTAAGCAATGTCTTTTGTCTGCTGCATAGTATTGTTTGCCCCCAAACACCCCCTAAAATATGCACAAATGTTTGCTGTGTGGTTTACTTCATGTAGAGCCCCCTTTTTTTTTTTTTTTTTCTTTTGGTGGGGGGGGGGGGGGGCAAACTCATTAGGAACCCCCTCCCCCAACTGCTCTGTCAGATGGTACCAATCCTTTATCTGCTGGCTTTCCCAAGGTCAATACACACTATATACCTACCTCTTTATAGTGCGCATCTTTAGGGATGAATTCAGCAAAGCATGTAGTGCAAGGGGCTGCCTCCATACATTCCATTTCCTAATTTTTTGTCTTCTTTCCCTCCTATTAGCTTGCTTGGTAATTTAATAATGTCACACTGTGCCTGCCTTTTTTGGGGGGGGGGGAAATGTTATTTGATCTTTCCTGTGGCCTGCCAATAGTGTTAAGTACAGAGGGTCTGGCCAAACTAGCCCACATTATTGAGCCATTTGCCAATCAATGAAGTGCAGAGGGTTACCTGTCCACCACCCCCCCCCCCCCAAAACCCTAGTTATTGCCAATGGCCCATCAGAAGTGGGGGGATTGATGGGGGGGGTGAGTAATCTGTGAAGGGGAGCCTCTACTTTTCTGTGTAAATACTTTCCAGCCTCCAATTTTATACAATGCTCTTGTTCCAAGATGTTGATTGTCTAATCTGCTTGCAATGTTTAGGTGCAAAGTGACTAATTTTTTTTTCTTGTTTCACTCCACAGTTCCCTTCCACGCCACAGGAATGGCAGACTGTGGCCTCCCACTTTGCCAGCCGTTGGGACTTTCCTAACTGCGGAGGGGCAATTGATGGGAAACACGTCCGCATCGTCCCACCGCCCAACTCGGGGTCCTACTATTATAATTATAAAGGGTTTAATAGTGTAGTGATGTTGGCGGTGGTGTCGGCAACATACGAGTTTATGTATGTGGACGTGGGGATGAACGGCCGGATATCGGATGGTGGGGCCATTACGCACACGGAGTTCTACTGGCGTCTCCAAAGTGGCAGTCTGTGCTTGCCACCTCCAGAGGAGAATGCCGAAGGACTCCCCTTCGTCTTTGTCGCAGATGAAGCGTTTGCGCTGACTCCCCATGTGATGAGGCCGTTCCCGATGAGGACCCTCACCCCGGACCAGAGGGTCTTCAACTACAGGCTGTCCAGAGCCAGAAGAGTGGTGGAGAACGCTTTTGGCATCCTGGCCAGCCGCTTCCGCCTGTTCCTGACGGCATTTAACTTGGCGGAATACAAACTGAACCACATAGTTCTTGCCTGTTGCATATTGCACAACTTCCTCAAAAGACATAACAGGAACTATGTGGTGCCCGTTGGCCCAGATGTGGAGGTCCCTCCAAATGCGGACCTCACAGCCCTTCGAGTGGCACGTCCAGGCTTGCCCCCTCTCAATGCCCGCGTGGTCCGGGACCAATATATGGAATACTTTGTGGGTAGGGGGGCCATTGCTCTGCCTGACGATGTGTGAGAGGCATTTTTTAATAAATCTGATATTTTAAACAACCTCTGATTTCTTGTCATTTCAGTCTTCTTTTTAGCTTATTTTACTTTGTCATTTTTTCCCTTTGCCTTCGACAGTGGTAATGCACTTTCTGGGCAAAAGGAGGTAACAGTCTCTTCTTCCCAAAAAGATTATTCTCATGTGTGTTTGCTACCTAATCTTTGGTCTAGAGAAGGTTTGTCCTGCATAACTGACACCCAAAATACTCCTTTTCAGCACCAGGTCTGACATGTGTGTATTCTCCAAAATGCTGTGCTCCGTGTTTTCGTACAAAGCACTGTGGGTGTCATTTACATAAGTCAAATCCGCTATGCTCTACAAGTGCATTGAAAAAGTTCCCTGGGAAAGGAAATTGCAGTGCAAAGTGGATTTGCCTTTAGTAAATAACACCAATTGCCCCCCATATCCTTTACATTTTACATACATAATGCATTGTTTTAGTTAAATAAGGAAGCCACACATTTTGAAAAGTAAAAAAGTTTACTTGGAAAACATTCCCAAGTGCGTTTACAATCTTCACGCCAAAACTGACAACATCTTGGTTATTTACAACATTATTTACAAAGATTACGCAATTGGTAAAACCAGGCATGGAGCTAAGCAGAACCTATGAAGTAGGAAAGTTCAACTTTGTAAAGTGAAGACAAGATCAGACATGACTATATGTTCAAAGTGTGTTTGATCTTGCCTTCATCACATGGGGGGGTCACCCCCGAAAAGTGGAAATTTGGAACATGCACACAATTTGGTTCTGAAAATGGTCATTAGATGGTAAAACACATGCCTAGAAGCTTCAAAAGTGCCATTTTCCATCATGGTGATGAATGGACGTTTTTTGGGGGTGCAACCCCTTCACCACAACCACTTTCGTAGTTCGTAAAGTGTTTGCACCCCCAAAAAAACGTTGCCATTCATCCACCATGATGGGAGCTAGCACATGTGGACACAATGTGTGCATGTTCCAAATTTCACACAGTTTTTAAGTTGCAAATGTGTTCAGAAGCTGGCACAAATGTGTGTAAATTACTTGGTGCTTTTTCATATTTTTTCCTAAAACATCAATGATGTTCTTCAATTTTTGTTGAACATCATTGATGTTTTGCTTTATGTAATCTAGATCTCGATTGCAGACCATTATCTCTCCGATGAGTACGTGGGCACTCTCTGTGGTAAAGTGCGATTTTTCTTCCACAACATCCACGTCACCTAAAAACCACAAACAAAAAAAATGGGGTGTTGGAAATGAGGCAGCCATACATGGATTAGCTTACCAGTAGCTGTGTTCTCCCACACTCACCTGTTGTGGTGACAATTTCTCCAAGTTCGATGATCTCTCCTTCCTCCTCCTCCTCCTCTGCTTCTGCTCTTTCCACTTTTTTGGGAGGTGTTGGTTTGGGGGTTTCCTCAGACGGCCCAAGTTTTCGCTCCCCTATGAGAATGTCCAAAAGGAAGATTTAGCAACACAAGCTATTGAGGGCAGAAATAGGAAGTGACAAACATTGCTTGAAAGTGACGGACACTATTTTAGTTTGGCCAGTTACAAATGTCAACTACATGAATGAAGTCACTTTGTAAAGGTGCTAAACTGACTAGCTTTTTGGTAGAAGTTTGTGTGATGGAGACCCCCCTCTAGTATCCACTGGAGCACATGTGTGGAAAAGCATAATAAAAAGGGGGTTTGGGTGTCCCAGCACTAGTGCTCTAGAGTCCAGATGGGTAAACAGCTACTGAGTGACCTCTCCTTTACATTGAATAAATTGGCTTTACATTCTTGATGACATTTCTAGTGAGAACAAACTTCCTTTCCCCAAAAAAAACACCAAACATCGTATTATAAGTGGCCGAACGATCGAGGTTGCGTACGATCGAATGCACACACACACGACCATGACAGTGGCAGAAAGATCGAGGCTGAGTACGATCGAATGCACAGACGAACCTGAAAGTGGCCATTTTGGAATGTACAACTTGGTAAAAATCAAAACACAATGGAGCAGTATGCAAGCAAGAAATCAAACACAAAACACAACTACTTACTTTTTTGAAGAATTCTCTTGATCTTTCTGTACTGATCGGCCTCCCTCAGTTTCAGGTCTGACCAGCGTTTCCTGAGTTGCTCCTTGGATCGTTGTACCCCAAAATTATTGTACAGCCTCCTCACAACTTTAGACATGATCTTGGCCTTGCGGACATTGGGGTTGAGGTAAGGCCCATACTTCCCATCATAGTCGCTCCTCTTTAATATGTCAACCATCTCCAACATTTCTCCAAATGACATATTGGAGGCCTTGAATTTCAGGTTCCGGGATCGGGACGTTTCTGCCTCCGGACTTTCCTCGTCCTCCTCCTCGTTGGTGGGATATTTGTGGCGCACCTGCTGTGTCCCCGCCATGTGCTCTCCCCACTACGCCGTAAAGAGAAGGGGTGGGGAATAGACGAGAAAGATCGTCAGGGGCGGGCGGAGTTTGAAGCATGCGCAGTGTATATAAAACGTCACACGCCTGTGTCGTAGCCACGATCTGGGAGACGAGGGGAGAGAAAACTCACACGAGACGATCGCTACAAACGAAGGTACAATTTAACGTTGGTACATAACTAGCCTAGACTGATTTGAACTTGAGGCTTCTTTATGGAGAAGATTAGGAGAGTTTAGCCTGACAGAATTTTGAGGGTTTTGTGTGTTGTTGTGTCTTGCAGAGATTGATATGAAGGGATTCAACGACATGAGTTTTCTCCCCCTCTTCATTGCCAAATACAGGGATTTTCCCATATTGTGGCAGGGTATACACCCACATTACACCAACAAACCAAAGAGGCACGCAGCCCTGGAGGAACTTGTGGAATTTGTCAAGCCAAGGTTCCCCACGGCAACTGTTGATGATATTAGAAAGAAAATTGGCAGCCTGAGGAGTGCGTATATCAGGGAGAGGAAGAAGGTCGTGAAGTCTGAGGAAACTGCAACTTCAGCAGATGAGGTCTATGTCCCCAAGCTCTGGTACTATCAGAGTCTCCATTTTCTGAAGGACCAGGCTGATGTCACGGAGCCAACCTCAACTCCTCCTTCCACGCTTCCTTGCGCACAGCCCACCCCTGATGAGGCTTCCGAGGAGCAACCTGGGCCTTCCAGTCTGGAAGAGGTGGAGGAGCCCAGCTTGTTCCAGGTATAGTAGTTTTGCTACCATTTATGGGAATAATGAATGATGTTCACTTAATTCAGGATCGCCAATTGCTTAGTTCCTAACGTGTTTGACATATCAACAGACAGTGGTGTGGGAGACATTTGGGGCCAGAATCTAAACTGCTGGGCTGAGAATTGTATGGTTTTCTATTTGTAAACATTTTGCACCAGTCACTAGATGAGAATTGTGTGTGTTTGATGAACAAATAACTGAAACTATGTCCCTTTTTCCTACACAGGAAGACCTCAGCCAGGAGGTGGCTGTGGAAGGTGGCAGTCAGGAGGAGGCAGGGGTTAGTGGCAGCCACCAGCTGGGTAGTGGCAGCCAAGAGGGGGCTAGGCCTCGGAGCCTGACTGACACCCAAACCCCTCCCCTCCGCCCTCCGTACAAAAGGGCGAGAAGGGGGGGTTATGCGGCACAGTCAGCGCTCCGGATGATAAGAGAGGCTTCAGACTCCCTACATGCCACACCCGCCGACGAGGAGACCTTTGGCTCGGTGGTTGTCACAAAAATGATGGGTATGGAGGTGAGGCAACGCAACATGTGTGAGGGGCTCATCCTCCATGTCCTAAATAAGGGTAGGGCTGGGGAGATGACCCCACTCACACATGTTTGCCATAGCTACCATGCTCCACCTCCTCCTCCT
Organism: Lithobates sylvaticus; assembly: GCA_028564925.1. Classification (NCBI taxonomy): domain Eukaryota; kingdom Metazoa; phylum Chordata; class Amphibia; order Anura; family Ranidae; genus Lithobates; species Lithobates sylvaticus. Next base: position 29,605,812 of record CM053036.1, on the reverse strand, counting down.
CCTCCTCCTCCTTCTGCCACCCCACCAGCACGACAGCCCCAGCGTGCAAGGAAGCGTGGAAGGAAGACCTGAGAGTGACGACCTGGAATCAGTCTGGTCTGAGAGAAGATGGAGCCTCTTGTAGTACCAGAGCCTGGGGACCTAGATGGCATCTGCTGCAGTTCCGGATACTTTGGACTTCACGACCAGATTGCACTCCCCTTAATATACGTACTCCTCAGGCCCCCAATTTTCTACGCTTGAACAATGATGGTTGCCGTGGGGGGCCAAGACTTTGCAAATTCCCCAAGTTTCACCATGGCTGCGTTCCTCTTTGGTTTGTTGGTGTGACCTAAATAAAGGTTTTTTTGATTTGAAATAATCATTGACTATTGTGTTTTACTTTGCTACAATGACAGTTTTTCTTTGAGTAGGCTGGTACATTTCACTAATCCTAAAGTAGAATTAACAAGGGGCACCAACAACAAACAAACTCCTAGTAAATGTAAGCAAGAAATACAAATGTAAATAATGTGTTTTTGGTAATTTGAGACACACAACCCCTCTCCAAAAAAAAAAAAAAAAAAAAAACATTCAAATATGTATTCCCCCCCCAAAAAAAAAAAAGACAAATCATGGTAAAAAAAATAACAAAGATTCTTTTCCGTTCAGAGTAAAAATAAACATGTAGTGTATAAATGCTGCAAAGTAATAAAGAAGTAAGTTTGTGAGAAGTGCGGGTGAATAGGAGCAGCTAAAAGATGTCATTCTTGTTGCATTGTAAAGAAAAAGAGAATGCGCTGCATTAAAGACATTTTAACATTGCAGCGTGACGAATGTGCTGTGTCGATTAGGAAAGGTAGTTTTACCTGACCGAGCGCTTCCGTCACAGAATTTCTTCTGAGCATGCGTAGCACTTTGTCCGTCGGACAAGCGTACACACGCTCGGATTTGGTGTGATCGGACCGGGTTGACGGCAAATCTTTCCAGCAGGAGATAAGACTTTGTCCGACGGACAAACCGACGAACACTGTCCGATGGTGCATACACACGGTCTGATTTTTCAACAACCTTGTCCGATCGGACCAAATTGATGAAAAAGTCCGACCGTGTGTATGGGGCTTAATGGTAAGATGGCCAAGTTGTATCATCACTCAGTTTGAACTTTTTTCTTCATGCACAACTCATTGGACTGTGTTATATGGGGAAACTTTTTAGATTATTTTTTATACATTATATATATTCTCTAATATTCCTATAGTCTGTGTTCGCCTGTGGAATTCTTTGGGGGTTTTTCTTCTTTTCTTTCCCCCATCAATTGACGCATTTCCCCCTCTGCTTCTGTGTATGTGGGGGGGATTTTATTTGATACATTTTGATATATTCCAATTATATTTGTTTGCACAATTTAGTAATTATGCGATTTTCTGTATATACTTTACTAGAGTGTAATTGCTCCTGAAGAAGCGTCTTGTGTCGACGCGGAACATGTCGAGCTAAAATATCGAATCAAGTCAAACTATTGAAATACCTATGGACCTTTATCCTTGACCCTGCATCCATACAAACTTCGAATCCGTTACTTGGAGACCATCCTCATCAACCAATCTACTTCCAATTGTTATCTTGGTATAAGGTTTTGTACTATGTATCATTACTATTAACATTATTATTTTATGTTAGGGTTGCATTGTTTAGGTCCACCAACAGTATAATCCACTTGAATCTTTTCTATATGTAACTGTGTATGTATTTTACTTTTTTGATTAAATACATTTTACTATTTTTAGAATAACTACTCATGTGCCTTTAAAAAGTCCACTTTATTAGCTTACTTTCCTCTAATCTCCTGTACTATGTCCACAGTCTCTGACCATCTCCTATACTATGTCTGCAGTCTCTGACCGTCTCCTGTAGTATGCCTGCAGTCTCTGACCATCTCCTGTACTATGTCTGCAGTCTCTGACCACCTCCTATACTATGTCTGCAGTCTCTGACCATCTCCTGTACTATGTCTGCAGTCTTTGACCATCTCCTGCACTATGTCTGCAGTCTCTGACCACCTCCTGTACTATGTCTGCAGTCTTTGACCATCTCCTGCACTATGTCTGCAGTCTCTGACCACCTCCTATACTATGTCTGCAGTCTCTGACCATCTCCTGTACTATGTCTGCAGTCTTTGACCATCTCCTGCACTATGTCTGCAGTCTTTGACCATCTCCTGCACTATGTCTGCAGTCTCTGACCACCTCCTATACTATATCTTCAGTCTCTGACCATCTCCCCAAGTTTCATCTGACCTCACTCCCCCACGCCCAGCGTTCTGGTGCTTCCCTCAGGCCCCAGCAACATGCACTCATCTACCACCAAGGGTGGCAATGCCTCTTATCGGGCTCCGCTTCCCCCACCCAGCTACCACTGAGGATGGGGCTCCAATTGCCCGTCCTCCCCCACACCCAGAGAGGTGGTGCTTACTGCAGGCCCCACCTACCTGACTGGGTACTAACATTTATAGGTAAAGTTGATCCAGGGAATATCCAATTGCCTCTCAGTGGATCAGGAATTAATATTTTCCCCAGCTGTAGCACATTGGATCATGCTATGCTTGGGTCTACCATAAGGGTGGCAATGCCTCTTAGGCTCTGCTACACCCACTCATCTATCACCAAGGGTGGCATTGCCTTTTCCAGGCTCTACTACCTCACCTACCACCAAGAGGGGGTGCTAATACCCTGGGTAAGGGGTAAGTGTTGGCAGTGGAGCTTCCCCCAAGTTTTATCTGCCCTCACTCCCCCACACCCAGCGTACTGGTGCTTCCCTCAGGCCCCACCAAACTGCACTCATCTACCCCAAGGGTGGCAATGCCTTTTTTATCAGGCTCTGCTACCTGCCTCACCTACAACCAAGAGTGGTGCTATCACCCTGGGTATGGGGTGAGTGTGCGCAGTGGAGCTTCCCCCCAAGTTTCATTTGCCCTCACTCCCCCACGCCCAGCGTACTGGTGCTTCCCTCAGGCCCCAGATACATGCACTCATCTACCACCAAGGGTGGCAATGCCTTTTATCAGACTCCACTACACCCCCTCATCTACCACCAAGGGTGGAAATGCCTCTTATCAGGCTCCACTTACACGCACTCATCTACCTCTGGCTGTGATCGCATGGTAAAAAATACACATGCTGGTTGTATTGAAGTCGATCGATTTCAGTACAACCAGCCTACCCATGAATGGATTGAATCTCAGGCCTGTCCCTGCTGAATTAGCCCAGGTTCAATCCTTCTGTGGTCGGCTATAGATTGTAAGATCCAAGAGGGTTGATATGAATGTGCAATATAAATGTGTAAATTGTTGGCATTATAGAAATATCTGTGATAAATAAAATACATTTCTGTTTCAATAAAATCCCGTAAATTTAAAAGTTGTAGCTAGGATATTTAGTGAAAGATAAATAAAGAGTAACAAGCTTATCTAGGGACAAACCTGCAACTAAACCTATATATAGAGATAGGGCGCACTTTACAGAGGAGCCTTGGCCTGAATTGTTAGACAGGACAATTTGTTTCTTTTTCTGACTAGCTGGTAAGTCTGCTGAAAAATGTTTTGCCTATATTGTATCCTCCTTGCATGTGCAACCATAAAAAGACAGCGAGGGCACACAGACCTAGTGCTTTATCCTAAAACCATTGCTTTATTAAAGAGGAAGTAAAGCCTCTTAAAAAAAAAAAGACACCCTGCAAGGCAAAGGCATAATGAGCTAGTATGCATAGCATACTAGCTCATTATAAAAGACTTACCTGAAAACGAAGCCCCCGAATCGGTCCTTATCCTCGATCTTCTTCGCCGCCATCCAGAGCTGGAGTGACTTCCGGGTCTCGCCGATCCAGCGCTATCATTCGCTGGAGCGGCGATGACGTCACTCCTGCGCATGCGATCGGCATATCGCCGTGATCTCGGCATCCTCAGTGCGTCCTCAGTGCGCCTGCGCGCCGCTGTCTACGGCACATGCGCCGTAGACAGCGATGCCTTTTCATCGCTAAATATCTCCTAAACCATGAAGGTTTAGGAGATATTTATTGGACCTACAGGTAAGCCTTAATCTAGGCTTACCTGTAGGCCAAAGTCATTTGGAAGGGTTTACTTCCACTTTAATATAAAAAGTGGTAAGTAGTATACTTACAAGATGACAAATGCATCAAGCACATCACATGGTACAATGTCATCCAATCCACAGAGCCCTGAGAAAGAGGCTAGTCCTCAAAATGCATTAGCATATTGGATCTTCACCTTCTCCTACCACATGATATGATGCAATGTGGATTGGATGTACTATGTGATGTGCTTGATACATTTGTGATCTTGTGAGTATAATACTTACCACTTTTTATATTAATAAAGAGATGGTTTTAGGATAAAACACTAGGTCTGTGCGCCCTCAGTTTTTTTATGGTTTCAGTTGTTCCAGACTCCCCCAGCCTTAAGAGGGCAGCAAGACAAAGTGCATCTATACAAACCAGGACGGATATATAGCCAACTTACATTGTGTGGGTCCACTTCCAAGCGCAGGAGGTTTTTGTATGGATTTGCTTTTTGCTCCTTCCATATGCACCTTACTGCAAAGGTGAGTTATAAATTGGGGGGGGGGGGGTGTTGCCATCTTTTTGTATGGCTTGCTCACTGGATTTTACGTGGGGTCACAAAGGATGCCTTCAGCTGCCATTGTGCTCTTGCTGGGTTTCTAATGTGTCCCTGTTAGGGATGAGCCGAATACCCCCCCGTTCGGCTCGCACCAGAACCCGCGAACGGACCTAAAGTCCGTGCGAGCTTTAGAACCCTATTAGTTACAATGGATGCGAACGTTCGAAATTAAAAGTGCTAATTTTAAAGGCTAACATGCATGTTATTTTCATAAAAAGTGTTTGGGGACCTGGGTCCTGCCCCAGGGGACATGTATCAATGCAAATTTTTTTTTTAAAAACGGCCGTTTTTTCAGGAGCAGTGATTTTAATATTCCTTTAAATTTCGTACCTGGGGGGTGTCTATAGTATGCCTGTGAAGGGGCGCATGTTTCCTGTGCTTAGAACTGTCCCTGCAAAAAGTGTCATTTTTGCAGGAAAAAAAGCTATTTAAAATGACTCGCGGCTAATGTGAATTGACGGCTCCCGTAACACAGAGAACAGTCATTCATTGAAAGTCATTCATAAAAAAAAAGTCATTGATAAAAAATTTAAAAAAATTTAAAAAAAAGGCGTGGGGGTCCCCCCAAATTCAATAACCAGGCCCTTCAGGTCTGGGATGGATATTAAAGGGGACCCCAGCCAAAAAAAAATGGCGTAGGGTCCCCCTCAAAATCCATACCAGACCCTTGAGGTCTGGGATGGATTTTAAGGGGAACCCCAGCCAAAAAAAATGGCGTGGGGTCCCCCTCAAAATCCATACCAGACCCTTATCCGAGCACGCAACCTGGCAGGCCGCAGGAAAAGAGGGGGGGACGAGAGCGGCCCCCCTCCCTCCTGAACCGTACCAGGCCACATGCCCTCAACATTGGGAGGATGCTTTGGGGGTCTGAGACCCCAAAGCACCTTGTCCCCATGTTGATGAGGACAAGGGCCTCGTTCCCACAACCCTGGCCGGTGGTTGTGGGGGTCTGCGGGCGGGGGCTTATCGGAATCTGGAAGCCCCCTTTAACAAGGGGACCCCCAGATCCTGCCCCCCCCTGTGTGAAATGGTAAGGGGGTACAAAAGTACCCCTACCATTTCCCCAAAAAAGTGTCAAAAATTGTAAAAATGACAGGAGACGGTCTTTGACAATTCCTTTATTAAAATCTTCTTTCTTCTTTCTTCTGGTCTTCCTTTCTTCATCCTTCGGTTTCTTCATCTTCTCCTACCGGCATCTTCTTCCATCTTCTTCTTCCATCTTCTTCTTCCTCCGATCCGCTTCTTCTTGCGCTGGTCTTCTCGTCCTTCTCGTCCGGCATCTTCTTCCATGGATGGTTTCTTAAGGATGTTTTACTCCATAAAGGCTAAGTTTGTATGTTCCAACTGAGTTTCCAACTATAGAAGGATTGTTCTTATTGTTTTTGTTCTTGTACAAAACGAATAAAAATCTTTGAAAGTAAAAATGCCATAAATATAGCCCCTATTTTGTAGACGCTATAACTTTTGTGCAAACCAATTAATATACACTTATTGTGATTTTTTTTTTACCAAAAATATTTAGAAGTATACATATTGGCCTAAACTGAGGAAGAAATAATTTTTTTTTTAAATTTGGGGGGATATTTATTATTGCAAGAAGTAAGTTTTCAAAATTGTTTATAGCGCAAAAAATATAAATCGCAGAAGTGATCAATTACCACCAAAAGAAAGCGCTAATTGTGGAGAAAAAAAGGACATTGTGGTGGACAGATCGGACTTTTTGACACATTTTTGGGACCACTGACATTTATAGTTTTGAATAGAGTGGGGGTGACAGGTGTCCCAATACTTTTGCCAATATAGTGTGTGTGTGTATATATATATATATATATATATATATATATATATATATATATATATATATGTAGCGGCGGCTCCTGAAGAGCACACACTATGTGTTTTTTTTTTTTTTAGATTTAAAATTACGAAAACCGCAGTTTGGTTTTGGGCTTGATTATACCAAATTATGGTTTCAGTACCAGTCTAGCTGGACTGCACTGGGTTCTGCTTGGCCACAGGTGTCGCTGTCACTTCTGGCAAGTGTGAAAACGCAGTTTGGCTAGGCGCATTGAGTGCCACTCTCTCTGGGAAACCAGCCCAGTGTTGTCTTGCTGTGCTTAAGGTACTTAAGGTACTGACATCACGTGCTTCTGGGTTCCGGTCCAGAAGTTTGGTCTTCCGGTCCAGAAGTTTGGTCCTGGTCCTCCTGACCAGCCCCCATGGCCCTCATGGCCTGGGGTGCGGATCCATCCAATTCTGAGTCTCTGGGCTGGCTAGCCCGAGGCAAAGTAACTGGAAGGAGGATTCAAAGGTGGTCCGGTGCCGTCTCATCTGTGGAGAGGCCCAGAAACTGAGGGGAGAGGACCCCTTGGGAGAGGGCCACATGTAAGGCTGGTTTTCTCAGAAAGAGTCTGGAGGCTTAGTTGAAAGACACCAAGTGATACTGGTACCGTATGAGGGCTCTCTAAATTTTTCTACATCCTTCAGTTACTACAAGTGTTCTACAACAAGTCTGTGGCAGAGACTTTGCCCTATTTGAACACACTATCGGCTGCTAGGCCTAGTGGGAGGAGGTCTATCCGGTAGCTGTGAGGATCCAGTTGTGAGTGGCTATTCCCTGAGAGACTTTCAGTTTTGAGCAGTTCCAAGAGTACCTGAACTTTCTACCTAAACCCTCTATCCTTCACTGAGAGACTGTGTTTGTCTACCCTTTTTGCAAATAAAAATCCCAAAGCAGATCCAGTGTCAGTTTCTGCAATTCTTTGGGCCATTTACCTCGGGAAACCCCTAGACGCATACGAGGTCAAGAAGGTAACGGTAAGCCCAAATCAAATCAGCAGCTCCTTCGGGGGTTAGTGCCAGGGCCGGATTAACATAGGGGCTATTGGAGCTGCAGCTCCAGGCCCCTTTCTCAAGATAGGCCCATTTGCACAAAAAAATAAATAAAAAATAATCAAAAAATTAAAAAATAAAAAATAAAAAGATCGACTTCCAGGGCTGTAGCTCAGTGGTCAGGAGTCACAGAGACCCCACATTTGGGGGGGGGGGATAGGTAGCTAAAGACCTACTCCAGCACTGGTTAAAATATGGGGCTGCTTTCATCTATGGTTCCGGAGATACAGGGCTGCTTGCACAGCCTGTCAGAAGCTCCATACAGAGCGGTCAGTATAAATACAAGCTGGAACACTCTGCAGCAGACTGAGAGGATGAGATCACAGGGCTTATAATAATTATTTGTATATTACTTATGGTAATTAACCCCTCGCCACCCAGGCCAATTCTGACACTTCTCTCCTACATGTAAAAATCATCATTTTTTTTTTTTTGCTAGAAAATTACTCAGAAGCCTCAAGCATTATATATATTGTTTTAGTAGACACCCTATGGAATAAAATGGTGGTCTTTGCAACTTTTTATGTTACACGATATTTACGCAGCAATTTTTCAAACAATTTTTTTGGAAAGAAACTGTTTCATTCATCAAAAAAAAAAAAACACTAAAGTTAGCACAATTTTTTTGTGTGATGCTTTACATTTTTTTTACAGGTTACATGTTTAGAGTTACAGAGGAGGTCTAAGGCTAGAATTATTGCTCTCGCTCTACCGATCGCGGTTTATGTAACCTGTGTGTATCTGGCTCTGATACTAACCAGTGCCTACCCAGCCACTGACTAGTATCTCTCCCCAGCCTGTTCCCACACACCCTCTCACCTGTGAATGGGGGAATCACTCCTGCAGTGTTATTGTGTTCTGCCAGTGAATACAATGATCAGTGTTGCTAACTATAGCTGGCAGCACTGATTGTTTTGGGGAAAACCTGACAGGCTGGTTGTACTCAAGTCGGTTAATAGGTTGACTTGTGTAAAACCAGGTAGCCCATACATAGATCGACTATGGCTGGTCTCTGCTTAATTGGTGTAATTTCAATCCATGTATGGCCCGCTTAACCACTACACAGTCCCTAAACATCCTTCCACCAACCTTTTTACATTTTTCATTCCCAGATTCCTTCATCCTCCTCTCCTATACATAGTGCCCACTGTCATACCCTCCATACTCCTCTCCTGTACATACTGCTCACTGTCATACCCTCCACACACCTCTCCTGTAATTACTGCTTACTGTCCTACTCTCCACATTTCTCTCCTGTACATAGTGCCAACTGTCATACCCTCCCCACTCTTCTCTTATACATAGTGCCCACTGTCATACCCTCTACACTCCTCTGCTGTGCATACTGCCCACTGTCATACCCTTCGCACTCCTCTCCTGTACATAGTGCAGACTGTCATACCCTCCACACTCCTCTCCGGTACATACTACCCTCTGTCATACCCCCCACACTCCTCTCCTGTACATACTGCCCACTGTCATACCCTTCACACTCCTCTTCTGTACATACTGCCCACTGTCATACCCTCCACACTCCTATCTGGTACAAACTACCCTCTGTCATACCCCCCACACTCCTCTGCTGTGCATACTGCCCACTGTCATACCCTCCCCAGACTCCTTTGCTGTACATAGTGCCTTCTGCCATACCCTCTGCACTCCTCTCATGTTCATAGTGCCCACGGTTAGACCCTCCACATTCCTCTCCCTCACCTGCACATACTTCCCACTTTTATACCATCCATACTCCTCCCCTATGCCTCTTACCCACAAAAATAGTTCTTTAAAATTATACTGAATATCCTCAATGTTACCAGCTCTAGAATGGGCACACTTTTGTTAGTTCAACTAAAGGAAATCTCAGTCCTCATATTTGTTCTGTCCCATTATTAGTACTTATTTAATATTGTAATTACTATTGTGATGTATAGAGGAACATAGGGGATGTCAGCTACTCTAAATATAGCACCTGTAAAAAAAGTGCCCCTGAAAATATTTTTGAAATGTTGGCAACTATTCACTTAGGCACTGCCCAAGGGCCACAGGGTCAGTAGGGGGCACCATGAGAGGCTCCTGTGATATTAAAGCAGTAGTAAACCTTTCTAACATTACTACTTTTTAGAGGCCCTTAGGTAGGTTATGCCATAATGTACAAGTATGCACAGCATATTAGCACATTAGGGTACACTTACCTGTCAGACTGAGCCCTCCAGTGCTGTGCTGCGATCAATCCGGCGGGGCCCGGGCGCTTCCATCTTCACCTGGTCTTCCTTCCGGGTTCTGTGCCTTCAGTCACTTGCCTTGGCCGGGCTGCGTTGATATCATTCCCACGCATGCTCATGTGCATCCTCTTTCTCTCATCCCCCCCATTCTCTCTCATCCTCCCTCCCTTACCCCTCACCCATCTTCCATCCCCTTTCTATCTCTCATCCTCCATCTCTCTCTTTAATTTAATTTGTTATTAAAAAAAAATTGTTTGCATTTTTATTTATTTATTTATTGTTTATAAAAGGCCCCACCGAAATCCTCAGCACCAGGTCCACAATGTTCTTAATCTGGCACTGGTTAGTGCTACATATATATATTATATTTGTGTGTGTGTATATATTTTTTTTCTTGTCCGAGTATAGATCTATGTTTGTCCCAAGTATGTTTGAAACCACTTACTGCTCACTACCTCTGCTGGAAGTCTATTCCAAGCATCAGTAAAATAAAATTCTTTCTAATGCCGCGTACACACGAGCGGATTTTCCGTCGGAAAAATCTTAGATGGTTTTTCCGACGGAATTCCGCTCAAGCTTGGCTTGCATACACACGGTCACACAAAAGTTTGCTGAACTTTCGACTGTCAAGAACGCGGTGACGTACAACACTACGACAAGCCGAGAAAATTAAAAGAGAAAAATTCAATGCTTCCGAGAATGCGTCAAATTGTTTCCGAGCATGCGTAGGAATGTTTGCGCGTCGGAATTGGTACAGAACTTTTTCCAACCGAAAAATTGAGAACCTGCTCTCAATCTTTTGCTGGCTGGAATTCCGCCAGCAAAAGTCAGATGGAGCATACACACGGTCGCATTTTCGACCAAAAGCTCTCATCTGACTTTGGCTGGCGGAATTTCCGAACATGTGTACGCGGCATTAGATCAGTTGAGGACTTCCCTCCTGCTAGTTTGAGGTCATGTTTTTTTTTTTTTTCTTTACACTTTTTAGGCAGGGACAGCCCCACTACAATAACCGCTAGACATGTGCACAACAAAAAAATTTGTTTATTTTCGTTTCGTTTTTTTCGTTTCCGTTGATTCGTAACGATTTGTAAATTTGTAAGTCGTCGGTGTTCGTATTCGTAACGATTCGTACATTCGTAAGAGTTATTTTTTCGTTGATTCGTTTTTCCGTTAGTTTAATTTTCGTTTATTCGTTTAATCGAAATTCGGACGCATTCGTATTTATTCGTACTTTCGTAACATTCGTAGATTCGTAATCGGAGCATAATTCATAATTTTATGTAATGTGTATGCTATTATTACATTTTAAGAGACATGGAAAATTACGAATCGAAAAAAAAAGTTACGAATGTACGAATTTTTTCGTTCAATCCATTCGAAGCACGTTAAGCAGCGCCATTGTAAGGGACACGGAAAATTACCAATTCAACAAAAAAAAAAAATGTTACGAATGTACGAATTTTTTCGTTCAATCCATTCGAAGCACGTTAAGCAGCGCCATTGTAAGGGACACGGAAAATTACCAATTCAACAAAAAAAAAAAAGTCACGAATGTACGAATTTTTTCGTTCATTTTGATTTTCGTTGTTCCTGTTTTCGTTTTTCGGATTTTCTTCTTTCGTAGATTCGTTGTTTCTAATTCGTTTTTTTTGGATTTTCGTTGTTTTCGAATTTGTTCGATTCGAACGATTTGTTAAAATTTTTAGTGAATCGTTCGTTCATTTGTACGATAACGAATGAACGAAAATAACGAAAAAAAAAAAAAAGAAAACGAAACGAATTGCACATGTCTAATAACCGCTGTCAACTGCATCCCTCCTGGGAGACACAATTGGGAAGTATGAACTTGCCAAGTGCTATACAGTCATGTTCAGCAAACTATTCTGTGTAGCCTCTAGCAGTTCTGCTGCCCTAGGTCCAGACTTTCCTGGCTAGGCCAGCTTCCATCAGTTCCAGCAGCATCAAAAAACAAACATTTGGCATTTGTGCAGCTCATCCATGGCTTGTGCTCTACACCGCCTTGCTTCACCGCCTCTCGGTATTCAGACACGGCAGTGCTTCTCCATTACCACCAAGGTAGTGCACAGCAAGCTGCAGGCTCCCAGAGTACACAGAGGCTGAGATGAAGAAGTCTGACTTGGATATTAGTCTGTACGGCTCATTGAGATTTTTACTGATTACCAAACAAAGATTCTCAAGCATACAGGAGAAGAGGATTGGAAAATGAAAATGTTCCTGCTTAGAATGTATGGGGTGAAACGCGGACATGGAGCCGGGTTATCGGAGCAGCAAGTTGGCAAATAGATAATTTAACAGTATGTAAATGAGGCATGGGGTAATCTAATCAGAATGAAAGTATTATTACTTATTAGAAGACCGGGGTCTTCAGAGGTGCCTTCATTTTTACAATTTCTATATTTGCTTTTTCCATCTTTGTGTTTCTATATTTTCATTAACAGTTACTATCCCAGGGCCTGTGCTACCACTAGGCAAACTAGGCGGCCGCCTAGGGCGCCCTGCTGCCTAAGGCGCCCGGCCATTGGTTTTCCTACTCTCCTCTCTCTGCAGCAAGCAACTAAGTCTGAGCATCAGCAGGCAGCCGCCGCTCCATTCGCACATAGTGTCAGAGGCGCAGCAGTGGTGGAGGACTGTGTTTGTGTCCCGACTCCCGCAGCAAGCAAACATTCATTGATGGGCACTGGTAGGCTGCATTGAAGGGTGCTGGTGAGGCTACATTTGATGGGCGCTGGTGAGGCTACATTTGATGGGTGCTGGGGAGGCTACATTTGATGGGCGCTGGTGAAGCTACATTTGATGGGCGCTGGTGAGGCTGCATTTGATGGGTGCTGGTGAGGCTGCGTTTGATGGGTGCTGGTGAGGCTACATTTGGTGGGTACTGGTGAGGCTACATTTCATGGGTGCTGGTGAGGCTACATTTGATGGGCGCTGGTGAGGCTACATTTGATGGGCGCTGGTGAAGCTACATTTGATGGTTCCTGGTGAGGCTGAATTTGATGGGAGCTGGTGAGGCTACATTTGATGGGCGCTGGTGAGGCTACATTTGGTGGGTGCTGGTGAGGCTACATTTGATGGGTGCTGGTGAGGCTACATTTGATGGGTGCTGGTGAGGCTGCATTTGATGGGTGCTGGTGAGGCTACATTTGATGGGTGCTGGTGAGGCTACATTTGATGGGCGCTGGTGAGGCTACATTTGATGGGTGCTGGTGAGGCTACATTTGATGGGTGCTGGTGAGGCTACATTTGATGGGCGCTGGTGAAGCTACATTTGATGGGTGCTGGTGAGGCTGCATTTGATGGGTGCTGGTGAGGCTGCATTTGATGGGTGCTGGTGAGGCTATATTTGATGGGCGCTGGTGAGGCTACATTTGGTGGGTACTGGTGAGGCTACATTTGATGGGTGCTGGTGAGGCTACATTTGATGGACGCTGGTGAAGCTACATTTGATGGGTGCTGGTGAGGCTACATTTGGTGGGTGCTGGTGAGGCTGCGTTTGATGGGTGCTGGTGAGGCTACATTTGACGGGTGCTGGTGAGGCTACATTTGGTGGGTACTGGTGAGGCTACATTTCATGGGTGCTGGTGAGATTACATTTGATGGGTGCTGGTGAGGCTACATTTGGTGGGTACTGGTGAGGCTACATTTGGTGGGTACTGGTGAGGCTACATTTGGTGGGTGCTGGTGAGGCTGGGTGTTGATGGGTGCATTTGATGGGTGCTGGTAAGGCTGAATTTGATGGGCGCTGGTGAGGCTACATTTGGTGGGTGCTGGTGAGGCTACATTTGATGGGTGCTGGTAAGGCTACATTTTATGGGCGCTGGTGAAGCTACATTTGATGGGTGCTGGTGAAGCTACATTTGATGGGTGCTGGTGAAGCTACATTTGATGGGTGCTGGTGAGGCTGCATTTGATGGGTGCTGGTGAGGCTACATTTGGTGGGTGCTGGTGAGGCTACATTTGATGGGCGCTGGTGAGGCTGCATTTGATGGGCGCTGGTGAGGCTGCATTTGATGGGCGCTTTATTAAAAATGTGGGATTTACATGGGCAGGGAAAAGGGGGCGGAGTCAACCGGGGGCGGCAAAATTAGGTTTTGCCTAGGGTGTCAAAAATCCTTGCACCAGCCCTGTACTAACCCAATTGTTTTTTTTAGGGCTAATAGAAGTGAGGCAATGCAGCGTGCTTTTTAGGACCCAGGACGTTATGTTTTGCTGTGTTTTCTTGTTGGCTTACCTAGAATGCTCTAGGAATCTTGTGTCATGTATGAAACCTCAGATATGAAATATGAACAAAGCATATGCTTCTATGGTGTGTATCAATTAAGAGCACTTATGCCTTGTACACACGGTCAGACATTCCGACCACAAAATTTGTCTGATTTTTTTCCAACGGATTCTGTCCGAAACCTGTCTTGCATACACGCGGTCGCACAAATGTGTCGGAAAATTTGATCGTTCGGAACGAGGTGACGTACAACACGTACGACGGGACTACGTAGAGGCCAGTAGCCAATAGCTTTCGTCTCCAAATTTTTTCTGAGCATGCGTGGCAGTTTGTGCGTCGGAATTCTCAACACACAATTGGAAGAAACGGCTCCATAGAGAGCCGGTCAAAAACTCCTGCAATTGCGAATTGGGTGGGGAGAAACCGCATCCAATTCGCAATGGTGTGAAACCAGCCTTCTAGCAGTAAAAAACATTGTTTTTTTTTTTTTTATAAATCCTCCGTTTTTTTATTTATAGAGCAAAAAATAAAAACCACAGAGGTGATCAAATACCACCGAAAGAAAGCTCTATTTGTGGGAAAAAAATGACATCAATTTTATTTGCCTACTTTGTTGCATGACCTTGCAATTGTCATTTAAATTAATGCAGTGCTGTATCGCAAAAAAAATGTCCTAGTCACGAAGGCAGGGCCATCTTTAATGTTGATTGGACCCTGGGCAAATATTTTCTTGGGCCCCCCCCCCCCCATGCAATTTTGCTCTCCACCTGCTCTGAGACATACAATAAATATCAGCTACACTTAAAATCAGTTTAATGTATCAGATCAGGCAGTGATTGCGATTGGTTGCCAGAGGTTACAGCATATCATTACCACTTACTGACTGGTTGCTAGAGGTTACAGCACACATTGTGGCTCACTGATTAGTTGCTAGAGGTTACAGCACATGATTTCTTCTTGTTGATTGGTTGCTAGAGATTACTGTACAGTAATACTGCTCACTGATTGGTAGAGGTTACAGCACATCATCTCTTCACTGCAGAGGGGCATGATATACATATGAATGCCGCCTTTATTTACATATGAATGCCGTCGGTCTAAGCTATTTACATATTAATGTCGCTGCTATTTACAAATGAATAAAGGTTATTTACATGTAAACACAGGGTCTGCTGGTGAGTCATCTGTACATGACTATAGGGAAATGCTGGGCAGCATTAGTAGCAGCACTTCACACTGAGATATCAGGACACAGCACAGGACTAAAACTTCAAAGAACAAGGGAATTTAAACTGGGATAGTTGGCAAGTATGAGGGAGCTGCTTTGGTCCCCATGACAAGGACAGGGCCCAGGGCAGCTGCCCCTTTTGCCCTGCCTTAAAGACGGCCCTGCACTAAGGCGGGGGTAAATCTTCTGGAGGTCAAGTGGTTAAAGCAGAACTATACTCACCTCTGCTCCAGCAATGTGGTGTCCCAGAACTCCCCACTCAGCTGCTAACATCTAACGGGTTTCGATCGCTAGCCACTTTCATTGGCTGGGCAGGGAAAACGTCACTCCCGCGCATGTGAGGAAGTTCATTCAGATTTGGCATCGCCAAAAGTTGTACAGTGAGCTGCGTATGTACAAGGGGGTACAACAGACATAGTAGATAGCTTTAATGCAAAATAGAAAAAAGCATGTCTCTTCTGCATTAACATTCCTGCCCGTTTGCCCATTTTTATTTCTGTCCCAAAGTTCCAATTTAAATGCTTACTTTCACACAAAGATTGCACATAGATAGTGAAAAAGCAAAAATATCAAGAGTTATGCCCTGTACACACGGTCGGAAATTCAGACGGAAAAGGTCCGATCGGATTATGTTGTCAGAAAATCCGATTGTGTGTGGGCTCTATCGGACTTTTTCCGACGGAAAAAATTTGAGAGCAGGATCTAAAAAAATTTCCGACAAAAAAAACGTTCAGACTTTTTCCGATCGTTTGTAGAGAATTCCGACGGACAAAGTGCCACGCATGCTCAGATCAAATTACGAGACCAAAGCTATTGGCTACTAGCCTCTACGTAGTTCCGTCGTACTGAACGAACGTCACCACGTTCCGAACGATCGGATTTCCCGACAACTTTGTCCGACCGTGTGTATGCAACACCAGTTTCGCACAAAATCCGTCGGAAAAAATCAGACGGATTTTGTGGTCAGAATTTCCGACCGTGTGTACAACAGTAAAGAACTAAAATAAAATGAATTTAAAGCCCTGATCCAATAATTAACGATCACTCCATTTTAGAGATATAAGTGATAGAGATCTCTTTTACCATCAGAATCGCTCCTTATCTCTCACTGCGTGCTTCTATAATACAGTGTTAACAGGGAAGAAACTTGTTAACATCGTTCATGCCACCCAAGTCCATTAGACAAGTCACAGGGTCAGTATTCAGTGCTAAAAGCAACAGCCAGATGCCCTCCTTCCATTAACATCAAGCCATCTATCGATAGGTAAAACCTCTTTGTATATGCGTTTTTACTGATCCTAATGGCAGCTGCCTAGTATTCCTGCCAGCGACTTTATTAGGAACCAACCACCTGAGAAATAGAAAGTCTTAATAAGTACCTTGCAAAAAAAATATCACCCCCCCCCCCCCTTGGCTTTTTACCTATTTTGTTACATTACAGCCTTTAGTTCAATGTTTTTTTTTATCTGAATTATATGTGATGGATCAGAACACAATAGTCTAAGTTGGTGAAGTAAAATTAGAAAAATATATATATAAAACAATTTTTTTCAGAAATAAAAAACTGATAATTGGCATGTGCCAATGTATGTATTCACCCCCTTTGTTATAAAGCCCATAAAAAGCTCTGGTGCAACCAATTACCTTCAGAAGTCACATAATTAGTGAAATGATGTCCACCTGTGTGCAATCTAAGTGTCACATGATCTGTCATTACATATACACACCTTTTTGAAAGGCCCCAGAGGCTGCAACACCTAAGCAAGGCACCACTAACCAAACACTTCCATGAAGACCAAGGAACTCTCCAAACAAGTAAGGGACAATGTTGTTGAGAAGTACAAGTCAGGGTTAGGTTATAAAAAAAATATCCAAATCTTTGATGACCCCTAAGAGCACCATCAAATCTATCATAACCAAACGGAAAGAACATGGCACAACAGCAAACTTGCCAAGAGACGGGCGCACACCAAAACTCACAGACCGGGCAAGGAGGGCATTAATCAGAAAGGCAGCACAGAGACCTAAGGTAACCCTGGAGGAGCTGCAGAGTTCCACAGCAGAGACTGGAGTATCTGTACATAGGACGACAATAAGCCGTACGCTCCATAGAGTTGGGCTTTATGGCAGAGTGACCAGAAGAAAGACATTACTTTCAGCAAAAAACAAAATGGCACGTTTTGAGTTTACGAAAAGGCATGTGGGAGACTCCCAAAATGTATGGAGGAAGGTGCTCTGGTCTGATGAGACTAAAATTGAACTTTTTGGCCATCAAAGTAAACGCTATGTCTGGCGCAAACCCAACACATCACATCACCCAAAGAACACCACCCCCGCAGTGAAACATGGTGGTGGCAGCATCATGCTGTGGGGACTCTGGTCAGAGTTGAGGGAAAGATGGATGGTGCTAAATACAGGGATATTCTTGAGCAAAACCTGTACCACTCTGTGAGTGATTTGAGTCTAGGATGGAGGTTCACCTTCCAGCAGGTCAATGACCCCAAACACACTGCTAGAGCAACACTTGAGTGGTTTAAGGGGAAACATGTAAATGTGTTGGAATGGCCTAGTCAAAGCCCAGACCTCAATCCAATAGAAAATCTGTGGTCAGACTTAAAGGTTGCTGTTCACAAGCGCAAACCATCCAACTTGAAAGAGCTGGAGCAGTTTTGCAAGGAGGAATGGGCAAAAATCCCAGTGGTAAGATTTGGCAAGCTCATAGAGACTTATCCAAAGCCACTTGGAGCTGTGATAGCCGTGATTGGACATGGCTGATCACGTGGTAAAGAGTCTCCGTTGGAGACTCTTTACCGAGATCGTAGTTGCGGTGTGTCAGACAGTGTAAATAGGAAGAGCCGTTGATCGGCTTTTCCTCACTCGCGTCTGTCAGACGCGAGTAGAGGAGAGACGAACGGCTGCTCATCTGACAGGGGGGGTCTGTTCTGATCGATTATCAGCGCAGCCCCCCCGAGGATACCCACACTGGACCACCAGGGATGCCACCAGACCACCAGGGATGCCACCCTAGACCACCAGTGCCCACAATGGATGCCAGTCAGTGCCCACAATGGATGCCCATCCGTGCCGCCTATCAGTGCTCAGTGCTCACAATGGGCATCACTGATTGGCATGCATTATTGTTTGGCACTGATTGGCATCCGTCAGTACACTACAATGCCGCCTATCAGTGCCCATCCGTGCCCCCTATCAGTGTCTATCCATGCCTCCTATCAGTACCCATCCATGCTCATCCGTGGCGCCTATCCATTAGCATCCGTGCTGCCTATCCATGCCCATCCATGATGCCTATCCATGCCAATCCGTGTCACCTATCAGTGCCAATTTGTGCCACCTATCAGTGCCCATCCATGTCGCCCATCAGTGCCACCTATAAGTGCCGCCTATCAGTGCTACATATCAGTGCCCATCAATGCCACCTCATCAGTGCCACTTCATTGGTGCCACCTCATCGGTGCCCATCAGTGCTGCCTTATCAGTGCCCGTCAGTGCAGCCCCATCAGTGCCCACCAGTGAAGGAGAAAAACAAAGTTTTGAAACTGAAACAAACAAAAAACATATTTTTTTTCAAAATTGTCGGTCTTTTTTT
This sequence comes from Lithobates sylvaticus, assembly GCA_028564925.1. NCBI lineage: Eukaryota > Metazoa > Chordata > Amphibia > Anura > Ranidae > Lithobates > Lithobates sylvaticus. The sequence goes on along the minus strand of CM053036.1, from coordinate 29,586,945 downwards.
ATTTGTTTAGCAGAAAATAAACATTCCAGAGGTGATCAAATACCACCAAAAGAAAGCTCTATTTGTGGGAACAAAATGATAAAAATGTAGTTTGTGCACAGTGTAGTATGACCGCGCAATTGTCATTCAAAGTGCGACAGCACTGAAAGCTGAAAATTGGTCTGGGCAGGAAGGTGTATAAGTGCCCGGTATTGAAGTGGTTAAGGAAGCAAAGCAACATGGCACTTTCCCCTGCAGCACAAGCCAACTTTACTTTCTCTCCCCCACCTCTCTGTTCAGCCAATGGGAGCAAAGTGAACGTCCACGTATAGATGAGTACGGGACTCGCTCCTCTTCTCCCATGTGACAGGCTTGGTGCAGGCTAATTGGACAATGTAAATGATCACTTTATTCTATAGGGACTTCCAGGGGAGGAAGGGAGTGGGCAACCCCCAAGTTTCTCAGATGTTAGGGCCTTACTTCAGACATGGGCATAATTGCTTTCTAGGATTTTCTTCAGAAGAAAGGTCCACTTTAAGACGGGCACTAGGCTAGGGTTGCCACCTGATCCCTTTAAAACTGAACACATAATGATTACACAGGTTCTGTGGCTGATTAACCACCTCAATACACAACACCATCTGCCTGGAGTTTGCATGTTCTCCCTTTAAAACTGAACACATAATGATTACACAGGTTCTGTGGCTGATTAACCACCTCAATACACAACACCATCTGCCTGGAGTTTGCATGTTCTCCCTGTGCCTGCGTGGGTTTCCTCCGGGTACTCCGGTTTCCTCCCACACTCCAAAGACATGCTGGGAGGTTAAACAGATCCTGTCTATAAATTGGCCCTAGTCTGTGTATTTGTGTATGTGTTTGTGAGCGCGTCTGGACCCTGCTGGGTAATGGGCCGCGCTATATCAAGATTCAACTCAACTCAATTTACACTCCCTTCCTGCCCCAGGCCAATTTTCAGCTTTCAGCGATGTCGCTGTTTAAACGACAATTGTGCGGTCATACTACACTGTACCCAAACAGAATTTTTATCAGTTTGTTCCCACAAATAGAGCTTTCTTTTGGTGGTATTTGATCACCTCTGCGGTTTAATTTTTTTGCCAAACAAATAAAAAAAGACCAACAATTTTGAAAAAAATATTTTTTCTTTTGTTTCTGTTATAAAATTTTGTAATAAAGTAAGTTTTCTCCTTCACTGATGGGCACTGATATGGCGGCACTGACAGGCACTGATAAGAAGGCACCGATGAGGTGGCACCAATGGGCACTGATGGGCACTGGTAGGCGACAATGATGGGCACTGGTAGGCACTGGTGGGCACTGGTAGGCGACAATGATGGGTGGCACTGACATGCAACACTTATGGGCACTGGTAGGCAGAACTGATGGGTGGCACTGATATGCAGCACTGATGGGCACTGAAAGGCTGCACTGATGGGTACTTATGGGTGGCACTGATAGGCAGCGCTGCTGGGCACTGATAGGCGGCACTGCTGGGCACTGATGGGCACTTATACGTGACACTGATGGGCACTGATATGAGGCACTGATATAGGGCATTGATAGGCATCACTGATGGCACTGGCAGGCATTGGGAATGGGCACTGATTGGCAGCTTCCTGGGCACTGATTGGCATTTCCCTGGTGGTCTAGGGTGGCATACCTGGTGGTCCAGTATGGTGGCATCCCCGGTGGGTCCTGGCGGCATCCTGATGGTCCTGGGCGGGCATCCGAGGGGGGGCTGCGCTGATAAACAATCATCACAGCCCCCCCCCCCCCCGTCAGGAGAGCAGCCGATCGGCTTTCCTCTACTCGTGTCTGTCTGTCTCTTCCTGTTTACATCGCGATCGGCCGTGATTGGACAATGCAGCCTTCCGTCAGAGGCTCTTTACTGAGATCGGTGTGTCAGACTGACATACCACACCACTGATCGCCAAGATGGGCGCACGAGAGCGGTCGTACTGGGAGGCTGTCATATGAAAACCACCCAGAACGAGAGCCGCGCCGCCCAGCGGCCATTTGGCAGGCGGCGGGCGGGAAGCGGTTAAGATGGTAATTATAAACACTTGGTGCCTTATCTGAATTAAGACTCAGAACCTGTGTAATTCATATGTGTTCGTGTTTAAAGGGATAAGGTGGCAACCCTACACTAGACTGTGCGAGAATGAAGTGATTAAAAAGGAAGAGTGTGTAGACGTAGAACATAGGAGAGGCTCATTGGTATGCCCTGCAGAACTCGCTCACAGACACCTGGAAATCACACACTGTGCTACACTGAAGGCGTTCACATTGATGGTTCTGGGCATGTAAATGAGCGCACTGAGCAATCAGTTTTATCTTCCCTTAGGTTACCCTTAGGCAGGAGATTGCTGGCTGACACAGCTTATAGACATTTAACCAATGAGTGGAAGTGAAAACCTGAAGTAGGTATTAAAAGGATTTCTCATAGCTGACTGACACATCTTTTATTAACTGTCTACGGACGTTTCATCGCTCACTAGTGCCATTAATGAGAAGAACACAAGAGCTTCCATGAGCCGTCAGTCAGCCTCTTAAGAGGCTCATTACGCAGTGGGTTGACTATTTTGTTAACGGGAAACCTCGGACTAAAGACTCACAGCAGCCATATAAAAATATTATAAACCCCCAGCCCTTGGGCCATAGCAGCATCAATTACCCACGACCAGTGGTGTAACAATGGCCAAAGTAGACCACATAGGTGATGCTTTCATGCATTTTTTAGGGTGTGCCCCCCCAAATCTTTGTTTGTCTAGTGCAGTGAAGGCGAACCTTGGCACCCCAGATGTTTTGGTACTACATTTCCCATGATGCTCATGCACTCTGCAGTGTACTTGAGCATCATGGGAAATGTAGTTCCAAAACATCTGGGGTGCCAAGGTTCGCCATCACTGGTCTAGTGTATGGATTCTGACCAAATCCCTTTGGGCTGAAGCACCCCCCACCATTGCCTCTTATTAGTGTACACCTGTGTCAGGGCCATCTTAAGAGCATTATAGGCCCCCGGGCAATACAGTGCACTGGGGCCCTGTCTACACGATCACGCATGAGAATAAAAATGCAAATTATCAATAAGGCTATATTTATTGGTACTTCCAACAAAATCAGTGTTTAAACATTAACACGTTAAACAATTAAAACGTTTGGACAATATAATACGACTTTGATGGGCACAGCGACAGCACTTGGGCACAGTGGCAGCGTTGATGGGCATAGTGGCTGCATTTAATGGGCACAGTGGCAGCTTTTGATGGGCACAGTGGCAGTTTTTGATGGGCAAAGTGGCTGTTTTATGGGCACAGTGGCAGTTTTGATGGGCAAAGTGGCTGTTTGATGGGCACAGTGGCAGCTTTTGAGGGGCACAGACAGTGGCTGTGTTTGATGCACAACTTGAACTTACTTAAGTAGACATTGTTAGACTTACTTGAGGCCGCTGGCCTGGTGCATTACAGTGTGTCACTCACAGCAGCAAGGCAGCGCCAGCTATCAAGGGCCATCTTTCCGCTCCCTCTCCATGTTGTCTGAAGAAAATGGCAGAGGTGGGCAGAGCCTGTTCACTAGCCACTGGGGCAGCCGCGGCCTCTGATTGACATCACTGGTTGTTAGCTAGATGCCGGCCGGTGAAGTGAGCAACTAGTGCAGTCAGTCAATTTAAGCAGCAGATTGCAGCACTGAGGATCAGCCCTGGATGGGGCCCCCGGGCAACTGCCCAGCATGCCCAGTGGAAAAAACGGCCCTGACCTGTGTTATAGGAGGAGTCCTTTTAAATCTCCCATTTAGGCTGGATTCACACCTATGGCATTTTTAGTGCTTTTTGCATTTAGCAGAATCGCTCTACAGAATGTGTTCCATAGGAAACCATGTTAAATGGACTGTAGTGCAAATCTGTAAAAATGCAAAAAGCACTTAAACTGCATAGATGTGAATCGAGCCTTAGAGAAGTGTATGGCTCCCATGGTTCAGAGAAGTGGGATCTTCCATTCTTTGGATAGGGTAGGACCCACTAATTCGGGGGGTACTTTGTCGCAGTAAGTGGGCTTAGCGCTATATGACCATATAGTGTGACCAAACCCCCGTATTTTCTGAATATGCTCAGGTGTTTTTAAATATACCCGCAGGAGTTAAATGTCATTTTTGTATGTGTGCGCTGTAATCTTTTTTTCTGGGATAGGAGGGGGCCCCATTGGGAGGGCTGTTGAGAAAAAAAAAAAAAAATCTGTGAAGCCTGCAAAATAGCACTGAATTCAGACCTCATGATCATTACTAATCACAGATCTCCCTCTGTGCAGTAAGAAGCATTTTCTTAGCTGTCCTGGCAGTGTAGATTTATTACCCTCTCAACTTCTGCTACAGACTTAAAGAGGAGTTCCCATTCTAAAAAAAAAAACTTAAAATTTAGCAGCTACAAATACTGCAGCTACTGACTTTTAATAATCAGACACTTACCTGTCCCGGGGTCCAGCGATGCGGGGGATCGAAGCCCCGCTCGTCTCCCCCTCCTCTGGGCGGCGCCGGCATTGTAACTGTGGGCACCCGGCTGTGGCTTCACAGCCGGGCACCCACTGCGCATGCGCGAGCGGCGCAACGCGCAGTGATTGGCCGCGCAGTCATCTGGGACCTGTCACATGTCCCAGATGACTGACAAGAGGGAGGGGGCAGAGTTGAGCCCTTCCTGCACTGACAGGAAGTGATGTCACCAGCCCAGGCACTGAAGGAGGCAGACTACGAGGGACCCCCTAGCAACAGGCATTTACAGGTAAGAAAAAAATAAAAAATTCCAAATATTTTTTTTATTTTATTTTTTTAGGCACATTCATGCATTTTTTTTTTGGCTACAACACCACTTTAAAGTTATTGTAAGGGTTTTTTTATTTAAATTTTTTTATTTAAAATAACAAACATATTATACTTACCTCCACTGTGCAGCTCGTTTTCCACAGTGTCCCCAAACCTGCTCTTCTGGGGTCCCCCAATCGGCTCTTCCGGCTCCTCCCCCATCAGATAACCCCCTCGGGGAAGTGCTCCCAAGTCCAGCATCCATAGCCGCCGAATGTATGACTCGGCCCCGCCTGCCTCATTTGATATGATTGACAGCAGTGGGAGCCAATGGCTGCGCTGCTATCAATCTAGCCAATCAGGACACGAGACACCGGCTAGAGCTGGTGTGCTCGTTCCTGGCGCAAGAAAAATATGGTTCAGGTAAGTAAAAGGGGGGCACTGGGGGGCTACTGCACTGCAAGAGGTTTTTCACCTCAATGCATAGAATGGGGTGAAAAACTATGAAGGTTTACAACCCTCTTTAAGTGAACTCCGTATGCCTAATGCAGTAAAAAAAAACAGAGTTTGTCCTCAGCTCTACAAAAAAGAAACCAGGGTTTGAAGCTGAAATCCAGGAATCACATAATTTGCCAGCTTGGCCCAACCTGAATATTCATATGTGATACCTGTTTAAATATAAGGATCCCTGCACTGTGAAATATATGTGCAAATACTGTGAATGGACTTATCAGACTGCTGTTCGGATGTAGAATGAAAATTGCTATAAAGTATGTTGTGTATATATACCCAGCGCTGTCGAAATATGCGCCTTTAAATTTGTGTAATCCTAAAATAAGATGCAATATTAAATTTCCTCATGCAAAATAATCAACAAAATTGTTTTTGTTTTCCACATGCAAGATAATGAAAAAAATAATTGAACAAATCCATAATTAAAAAATCATAAACATTTAACCTGTGTTCTGTGTGTCCATAAGTCCTTTAACCACTTCAGCCCCGGACCAATTTGCAGCCAAAGGACCAGGCCCCTTTTTGCGATTCGGAACTGCGTCACTTTAACTGACAATTGCGCGGTCGTGCGGCGTGGCTCCCAAACAAAATTGGCGTCCTTTTTTTCCCACAAATAGAGCTTTCTTTTGGTGGTATTTGATCGCCCCTGCGGTTTTTATTTTTTTTGCTTTAAACAAAAATAGAGCAACAATTTTGAAAAAAATGCAATATTTTTTACTTTTTGCTATAATAAATATCCCCAAAAAATATATAAAAAATTTTTTTTTTCCCTCAGTTTAGGCCGATACGTATTCTTCTACATATTTTTGGTAAAAAAAAAAATCGCAATTAGCAAAGTTATAGCATTTACAAAATAGGGGATAGTTTTATAGCATTTTTATTAGTATTTTTTTTTTACTAGTAATGGCGGCAATCAGCAATTTTTATTGTGACTGCGACATTATGGCGGACACATCGGACATTTTTGACACATTTTTGGGACCATTGTCATTTATACAGCAATTAATGCTATTTAAATGCATTGATTCCTGTATAAATGACACTGGCAGTGAAAGAGTTAACCACCAGGGGGCAGGGAGGGGTTATGGTCTGTGACGTGTTGTGTTTTTTTTTTTTACATTAGGGGGCGGGGCTGACGTCTGACGTCATTGATCGGTTTTCTGGATGACAGGGAACAGCCGATCAATGACAGGCAGTGTAGGAAGCGCCGGGAGAGGTTTGTTTACACAGACCTCTCCCCGTTCTTCAGCTCTGTGACCCGATCGCGGGACACCAGCGGCGATCGGGTCCGCTGGTCCCGCGGCTGGGGTCACGCGCGCGTGACCCATGGCTGGGCTCTAAAGGACCACGTATATATACGTCGTTTTGCCCAGCCGTGCCATTCTGCCGACGTATATCGGCGTGAGGCGGTCGGGAAGCGGTTAAAGGGCTTAGGGTTGATTTACCAAGGGTAAATCCACTCTGCACTACAAGTGCACTGAATGTGCACTTGTAAGTGCACTTGTAAGGGCAGTCACTGTAGATTGCTGTAGATCTGAGGGGAAGCCCTGCTGTTTTTATCAACCAATCATGTGCAAGCAAAAATGCTGTTTTTTATTTTCCTTCTATGTCCCCCTCAGATCTACAGCTAATACACTTCCAAGTTCACTTATGTTCTCCAGTGACAAATACTGTCAAAACAAAGTGCCGTGCTCCCCTCCTTATGTGTCCACACTCGCCAACTTGTAGTGGGTTATGCGCCTGTGTTAAAAAGGGGCTTGTATCTTTTCCTTCTAATGCCGCGTACACACGATCGGAATTCTTGTCGGAAAAGCCTTGGATGTTTTTTTCCGACGGAATTCCGCTCAAGCTTGTGTTGCCTACACACGGTCACACCAAATTCCGACCGTCAAAAATGTTGTCACTTTTATTTCTATTGCAAGAAATGTAAACATCCCTTGTAATAGAAAAAAAGCATGACAGGACCTCTTAAATATGAGATCTGGGGGTCAAAAAGACCTCAGATCTCACATTTACACTAAAATGCAATAAAAAAAATTAAAAAATTTGTCCTTTGAAAAAAAAATAATAAAATAAAATGACCCTTTAAGAGCTATGGGCAGAAGTGACGTTCTGGCGTCTTTTTAAAATTGGTATGTGGCGCTACCCTCCCAGGAAGACCTCGAATATCACGATAATAAATAAATGAATTAAATTAATATATAAATTAATCTGAAAAAAACTTGCATATCAATAAATGAATAATAAATTACTATAAATGCAAGTGAAAAAAATGTGTTGCTAGATCTTCCAATACCAATGGAAAAATTAAATTAATAAAACACCTAATAATAGCAGCAAGAGCGTGTATTCCTTTACTATGGAAAAAAGAAAGCTCACCGACAAGGGCCCAATGGATGACAAGAATAGCTGAAATACAATTGATGGAGAATCTTACGATGGCAATGAAGGACCAGGGTGAAAGGTATAGGAAAATATGGACCCCATATATATATAGAGTACAGGGAGAGTTGAGATGGGACTGGGGAGACGGGGGGATGGGGTGGCTGGCTGGGAGGGGATGGGAGGGGGGGGAGAGATGGAGAATTAAATTTTTTTTTTTTTTTTTATATATCTTTTTTTTTATTTTTATTTTTTTTTTGTTTTCAATGTTTTTTTTCTTTTTTTTGTTTTGTTTTTTGGTGTTTTTGTTGTTGTTTTGTTATTAGTAAGGATGTGGATGGTTTTGATAAATATAGAGGCAATGCCTAAGAGTAAATAGGCTAGGAGATAGGAAATAGGGATGAAATGGAAGAAGGAGATGAAATCATAAAGCACAAAAATGTAAGAGATGAATGGATGTATTGAAGTGTATATATGTATAAAATAAAAAGAATTTAAAAAAATAAAAATAAAAATAGCTGTGCCAAAAATGTGCAAAATGTGCAATAATCACAGTAATTCCCAATGTAGTTCTTCCAATAGTACTATAAAGTGCAAAATTCCTTCTATTCATTTCCTCCAATCAGCACCATAAAATAGTAAAATACTGGTAAAACTTCTTTCAATTCATAAAAACACTAACCAGTGCAAAGAACATGAAGGATTGTGCAAATAATCCCAAATAGTGCATTCAAAAGCATATAAGTGCTGGAAATGAATATAAAAGTGCAATCCATGACATTAAGGGGCTGACAATTTGCAAAAAAGGTTTTCACAAAATAACATCCAGTCCCGGTGATTTCAAGAAAAAAACATAAACAAAAATGCAAAGAAAAATGAAAAAAATGAAAAATTCCCAACAGTTCATAGGTAAGAAATTTTGGTGAAGAAAAAACTTTTTGTGCAGTGTGTACTTTTTGTGCAGTGTGTAAATACTGTAGCTGCTGACTTTTAATAAATGGACACTTACCTGTTCCAGGGTCCAGCGATGTCGGCAGAATGTGACGAGTGACCGCTCGTCTCTCGCTGCCCCGCCGCCATCCTCTGTCAGGGAATCAGGAAGTGAAGGCGCAACGTCTTCACTGCCCGGTTCCCTACTGCGCATGCTCGAGTCGCGCTGCGCGTCTCTATTGGTCCCCGCTGTGTCCTGGGAACTGTGTTTCCCAAGACACAACGGGGCATCCTCGGATATCCTCGGATAGGGGCGGGGATGCTAGTCCCGGAAGTGGGTGCAGATACCTGTATTATACAGGTATCTGCACCCCCCTCCCCCCTGAAAGGTGCCAATTGTGGCACCGGAGGGGGGGAGGAATCCGATAAGCGGAAGTTCCACTTTAGGGTGGAGCTCCGCTTTAAAAAAAGGAGTGCTGATCCATGCATCTGTGGTGACGTTCTGACGTCGCTTCCGCTCTGCAATGATATAGAGACGGGTGGGGGCCATCATCCCCCTCACTCGTCTCCATATCTAGCCAGGAGAAGGACCCGATCGCTAGCGACGGCTCCGGTAAGCGGCGGAGGGCGCGGGAGAGCGGCGGGGGGGCCCTCTCCTGCCACTGATAAAAACGATCTTACAGCAAATCCACTGCAGAGACCACTTTTATCCGAAAGCGGACCGCCGGCCGAAGAAGAGGAGACCGGAGTTATGGCAGCTAAAAAGTGCGGTGGACGGTCCGTAAGTGGCATGACATCGAGCAGGATAAGCCGCGATCGCGCGCGCTCAGGAGGGCGATCGGTGGTGTGGTGTGTCAGTCTGTCAGGAGTGAGGTTCCTCTTTAAATGTTAGGCTCTGGTTAAAGGTTGGATTAAGGGTTTATTAGGCAAACACTTTTCTTTTTTTTGTATTGGACTCTAGCTACAAACCTTCGTATTTCTTGTTCTGCGGGGATTAGAAATACAAATATGGTTATATTATTGTTCGTGCCATTATTAAGGTTCACATTACAAGGCCAGAATTAGCCGTAAATGCGTTTGTTTAAAAACCCTACACTTCGACCTTGCCGTCTTTGTGAAGCCGCTCTTGCACTGTGTGTAGTAGCCTGCCACCTTGTGGATTTCTATAGATGTACACACACGGCTAATGGTTCACCAAGGAAATTCAAGAAGAGGAATAAACAAATCCTTCCATAAGAAATTCATGGCAGTGGTAATTGCATTTACATCTATGGGGAGATATAACACACAATGCTAGAATTTAGGAGTGTAACGCAAGCACAGGAGCCATATCAAATGATCAAAATCCATCTTGGAGTGGTCAGGCTGCTGTAGTAGTTTGTGATTGGTGTCTATAGAATTCTGCACTTTGTTCCTTGCAGACGTTATTAAATAAGTTTGCAAATTTATTTCAAGCATAAGAACCCATTTTAGTCATAAATTAAAACTAACCTTGGTAGTCAGTAGAGTGCAGGGAAATATAGTCCACCATAAAAAATTGAATTCTGTTAAAACCAGACCTATGTGGTTAGAATAGAAGAAGTTTTGTAATGCCGCGTACACACGGTCGGATTTCTCGTCGGAAAAAGCTCTGATGATTTTCCTGTCGGAATTCCGACGAAATTTCACTCAAACTGTCTTGCCTACACACGGTCACACCAAATTCCGACGGTCTTTAACCACTTTCAGACCGCATTTATTTTTTATTTTGACAATTGCGCGGTCGTGCGACGTGGTCCCAAACAAAATTGACGTCCTTTTTTTCCCACAATAAGAGCTTTCGTGGTATTTGATCGCCCCTGCGGTTTTTATTTTTTCATATTTTGAAAAAAACATTTTTTATTTATAATTTCCCCCAAAAATATATAAAAAAGGCCGATACGTATTGTTCTACATATTTTTGGTAAAAAAAATAGCAAAAAGCGATTATTGATCGGTTTCGCAGAAGTTATAGCGTCTACAAGATAGGGGATAGTTTTTAGCATTTTTATTAATAATTTTTTTTTATTAGTAACGTCGATCTGCGATTTTTTTCGTGACTGCGACATTATGACACATCGGACATTTTTGACACATTTTGGGACCATTGTCATTTATACAGCAATCATGCTATTTAAATGCATTGATTCCTGTATAAATGACACTGGCAGTGAAGGGGTAACCACAAGGGGGCAGTGTAAGGGTTAAGTATGCCTAGGGGTGTGTTTCTTACTGTGGGGGGGCGTGGCTGTCAGCTAGTGAATGCTGATCTCTGCTCCAATCACAGGGAGCAGAGATCGGCGTCACTAGTTGCTAGCAGAACGGGGGGGGGAGATGCTGTTTATCTCGTGAGACGATCACGGGGGTCCCCGCGGTGATCGAGTCCAGACTCGACCGGTTCAACAGCACTATAAAAGGGAAGTTTAATGCTTCTGCGCACGCGTCGAATTGTTTCCGGCATAAAACATGATCAACAGCACTATAAAAGGGAATGCTTCTGAGCATGCGTCGAATTGTTTCCGACGGAATTTTGCGTGTCGAATTGCATACACACGATCGGAAAATCCGATAGAAAGGTTTTCCGTCTGAAAAATTGAGAACAGGCTCTCAATCCAAAGTCCGTCGGAAATTCCGACAGAAAAAGACCGATGGGCATACACACGGTCGGAAAATCCGTTGAAAAGCTCCCATCGGAAATTCCGACCGTGTGTACGCGGCATTAGAGTAGGAGGAGAGGCTACACACTGGTCCTATTTTTCTTATTATTTTTTACGGATGGAATGGTTTTCTTTTTGAACTGCGAATTTGTTTTGTGATCAATAAAGATGCAAATAATATATAATAAGTTTGTATAAGATAAGTGCAATTTGGATATACACTATATTACCAAACGTATTGGGACGCCTGCCTTTACACTCACATGAACTTTAATGGAATCCCAGTCTTAGTCTGTAGGGTTCAATATTGAGTTTGCCCACCCTTTGCAGCTATAACAGCTTCACTCTTCTGGGAAGGCTGTCCACAAGGTTTAGGAGTGTGTCTATAGGAATGTTTGACCATTCTTCCAGAAGTGCATTTATGAGGTCAGGCACTGATATTGGATGAGAAGGCCTGGCTAGCAGTCTCCGCTCGAATTTATCCCAAAGGTGTTCTATTGGGTTGAGGTCAGGATTATGTGCAGGCCAGTCAAGTTCCTCCACGCCAAACGCGCTCATCCATGTCTTTATGGACCTTACTCAGTGCACTGGTGCAGGGCCGGTACAAGGCAGGGGCGGAAGGGGCACGTGCCCTGGGCGCTACCATTTGTTATAGGAGGGGGGGGGGGGCGCAGCCAGGGCGGGTGCTACCTAGGGCGCCCAGCCACTGGCTATTTTACTCCCGCACTGTCCTCCACAGAGCCATGTCAAGCAAGAGCTCCACCGTGGCACCGCCTCCTACTTGACCCTGCCCCTGACCCCGCCTCCCCAGGAGGCAAGCGGCCGCAGCGTACCCCATGCTCCCAGAGCATGGACTGCTCCAAGTTCCTCTCCGCGCTCTGATGTGAGGCCCGGAACTGGAGGACAGGCTCACCGCTCACTTGGAGCACAGAGCTGTCACAGAGGACGTGCAGAAGGCGCAGGCTGCTGCGGGAGCCACTGGAATTGGACGGATCGAAGCAGGAGACTGGCATCATGGTATGGAAGGCACTGTCTGGCTGTCATCATACACACCTGCCCACCCCACTCTGCACCCACCCCCCTCTGCACCCACCCTACTCTGCACCCACCTCCCTCTGCACCCACCTCCCTCTGCACCCACCTCCACTCTGCACCCACCCCACACTCTGCACCCACCCCACTCTGCACCCACCTCCCTCTGCACTCACCTCACTCTGCACCCACCTCCCTCTCATCTCCTGCACTCTGCACCCACCCCACTCTGCACCCACCTCAGTCCTGCACTCTGCACCCACCTCTCTCTGCACCCACCTCACTCTGCACCACCCCACTCTGCACCCACCTCCCTCTGCACCCACCCCACTCTGCACCCACCTCCCTCTGCACTCACCCCACTCTGCACCCACCTCAGTCCTGCACTCTGCACCCACCTCAGTCCTGCACTCTGCACCCACCCCACTCTGCACCCCCCCACCTCCCCCACCCCACTCTGCACCCACCCCACTCTGCACCCACCTCAGTCCTGCACTCTGCACCCACCTCAGTCCTGCACTCTGCACCCACCTCACTCTGCACCCATCTCACTCTGCACCCACCTCACTCTGCACCCATCTCACTCTGCACCCATCTCACTCTGTACTCACCTCACTCTGCACCCACCTCACTCTGCACCCACCCACTCTGCACCCACCTCACTCTGCACCCACCTCACTCTGCACCCACCCCACTCTGCACCCACCCCACTCTGCACCCACCTCCCTCTGCACTCACCCCACTCTGCACCCACCTCAGTCCTGCACTCTGCACCCACCTCAGTCATGCACTCTGAAACCCACCTCAGTCATGCACTCTGCACCCACCCCACTCTGCACCCACCACCCACCCCCTCACTCTGCACCCACCTCACTCTGCACCCACCTCACTCTGCACCCATCTCACTCTGCACTCACCTCACTCTGCACCCACCCCACTCTACACCCACCCACTCTGCACCCACCCCACTCTGCACCCACCTCCCTCTGCACTCACCCCACTCTGCACCCACCTCAGTCCTGCACTCTGCACCCACCTCAGTCATGCACTCTGCACCCACCTCAGTCCTGCACTCTGCACCCACCTCACTCTGCACCCACCTAGAGTTGCCACCTCATCCCTTTAAACCCGAACACCTTTGAATTACACAGGTTCTGAGGTTAATTAAATGCAGATAAGGCACCAATTGAGTTTAATTACCACCTTAATCAGCCACAGAACCTGTTTAAATAATATGTGTTCGGGTTTAAAGGGATGAGGTGGCAACCATACACCCACCTCACTCTGCACCCATCTCACTCTGCACCCATCTCACTCTGCACTCACTTCACTCTGCACCCACCTCACTCTGCACTCACCTCACTCTGCACCCACCCCACTCTGCACCCACCCCACTCTGCACCCACCTCAGTCCTGCACTCTGCACCCACCTCACACTCTTGCATTATGCACCCACCTCACCCCTGCACTCTGCACATAGTGCACCCTCAATGCTAGTGCAGTTTGGCCACACCCGCAATTTGCACTGAGAGGTTATGATGTGTAGTAACCTCTAGCAACTAATCAGTGAGCAATAATGATATGCAGTAACCTCTAGAATCCAATTAGTGAACAGTAATGATGTTCTGTAACCTCTAGCAACTAATCTGTGAGCTGTAATGATGTGTTGTAATCTCTGGCAGCCAATCACAATCACTGCCTGATCTGCTGCAGTAAACTTATTTTGAGTCTAGCTGGGGTGGGCCCAATAAAAATCTTTGCCCAGGGTCCAATCAATATTAAAGACGGCCCTGGCTGTATGACAGGTGGGAGTATATGTAATGCAGCATGGACAGGGGTCGGCAAGGTGTCCCCACACGGACACTGGTCCGTGTGCAGTCCTTGCAATGTCCACTGCCGCACTGACTTCTTTTACATTTTTTATAAGGCTTCTTTCACACTGGGTGGCGGGTCCATTAGTGGTAAAGCGTTGCCAGTTTTAGCGGCGCTTTACTACTATTTAAGTGGTACTTTTTGGCCGCTAGCAGGGAACTTTTAACCCCCAAGAAGGGGTTAAAAGCGCCCATGTTGCTAGCCAGAGGTGGTTGAGGGGAGGTTAATTACAATGGTATTTAATTTCTGCAATATACAGAGGGGGGTTAATGTGTTGCCACATTGGTGACTGATGCATTAGTGACCAGTGGCAGTTAATTAATCCCTTTGTGCTGCATTGGTGGCACCAGTGTAAAGCCCCATACACACGGTCGGACTTTTTCATGGATTCTGTCCGATCGGACAATGTTGTTGAAAAATCAGACCGTGTGTAGGCACCATCGGACAGTGTTCGTCGGTTTGTCCGACGGACAAAGTCTTATCTCCTGCTGGAAAGATTTGCCGTCAACACGGTCCGATCACACCAAATCCGATCGTGTGTACGGTTGTCCGACGGACAAAGTGCTACGCATGCTCAGAAAAATTCTGTGACGGAAGCGCTCGGTCAGGTAAAACTACCTTTCCTAATCGACACAGCACATTCGTCACGCTGCAATGTTAAAATGTCTTTAATGCAGCGCATTCTTTTTTTCTTTACAATGCAACAAGAATGACATGTTTTAGCTGCTCCTATTCACCCGCACTTCTCACAAACTTAGTTCTTTATTACTTTTCAGCATTTATACACTACATGTTTATTTTTACTCAGATCGTAAAAGAATCTTTGTTCTATTTTTACCATGATTTTTTTTTTTTTTGGGGGGGGGGGAATACATATTTGAAGGAGAATTTTTTTTTTTTTTGGAGGGGGGTTGTGTGTCTCAACTTAGCAAAACCACATTATTAACATTTGTATTTCTTGCTTAAATTTACTAGGAGTTTGTTGGTTGTTGGTGCCCCTTGTTAATTATACTTTAGGATTAGTGAAATGTACCTGCCTACTCAAAGAAAAACTGTCATTGTAGAAAAGTAAAACACAATAGTCAATAATTATTTCAAATCCAAAAAACATTTATTTAGGTCTCAGCAACAAACCAAAGAGGAACGCAGCCATGGTGAAACTTGGGGAATTTGCAAAGCCTTGGACACCCACGGCAACCATCATTTTTCAGGCTTAAACAATTGGGGGCATGAAGAGTACCTATCTAAATAATAAGGGAGCGCAATCTGGTCCTGAAGTCCAAAACATCTGAAACTGCAGCAGATGCCATCTAGGTCCCCAGGCTCTGGTCCTACGAGAGGCTCCATCTTCTCTCAGACCAGACTGAATCAAGGTCATCACTCTCTTGTCTTCCTTGTACGCTTCCTTCCACGCTGTGGTGCTGGTGCTGGTGGGGTGGCAGAAGGAGGAGGAGGAGGCGGAGCAAGGTCACTCTCGCAAACATGTGTGAGGGGAGTCATCTCCCCAGCCATCCCCTCATTTAGTATTTTGAGGATGACCTCCTCACACATGCTGCGTTGCCCCGCCTCCATACCCGTAATTTTACTGCCAACCAAGGAGGCAAAGGCCTCCTCGTAGGTGGGTGTGGCATAGAGGGAGGCTGAGGCATCTCTGATTAGCTGGAGTGCTGACTCTCCCACCTCCCCCATGTTTTTCGCCCTTCTGTAGGGAAGGCGGAGGGGAGAGACTTGGGAGACAGTCAGGCTCCTAGGCCTACCCCCCTGTTGGATGCCACTAACCCCTGCCTCCTCCTGACTGCCACCTTCCACAGCCACCTCCTGGCTGAGGTCTTCCTGTGTATGAAAAAGGGACATAGTTTCAGTTATTTGTTCATCAAACACACACAATTCTCATCTAGTGACTGTTGCAAAATGTTTACAAATAGAAAACCATACAATTCTCAGCCCTGCAGTTTAGATTCTTCCCAAAAATGTCTCCAACACCACTGTCTGTTGATATGTCAATCACGTTAGGAACTAAGCAATTGGGGATCCTGAATTAACTGAACATCATTCATTATTCCCCAAACTGGTTACAAAACTACTATACCTGGAACAAGTTGGGCTCCTGCACATATTCCATACTGGAAGGCCCAGGTTGGTCCTCGGAAGCCTCATCAGGGGTGGCATGCGTGGAAGGACGCGTGCAAGGAAGAGTCGAGAGTGACTTCCTGACAGTAGCCTGGTCTTTGAGAAAGTGGAGCCTCTCATAGTACCAGAGCGTGGGGACATGGACATCAGCTGCTGCAGCTCCAGATGCTAGGGACTTCTGGACCTTATTGCGCTCCCGGAAATAGGTACTCTTCATGTTGTTAATCTTCACTTTTAAGTTTGCCACGGTTGCCATGGGCAGGTTAGGCTTTACAAATGCCACAAGTTTCAGCAGGGCTGCGTACCTCTTTGGTCTGTTGCTGTAGTCACGATGTATAGGTTGCCATAAGAGGGGGAATTCCCGGTATTTATCAATGAAGAGGGGGAGAAAACTCACGTCGTAGAAGGCCTCCATCACCTCTGCAAGACACAACGCCACACAAAACAATATAAATAATGTCAGCCTAAACTCTCCTAATCTTCTCCATAAAGAAGCCTCAAGTTCTAATCAGTCTAGGCTAGTTATGTACCAACGTCAAATTGTACCTTCGTTTGTAGCGATCGTCTCGTGCGTGAGCTTTCTCTCCCCTCGTCTCCCAGATCGTGGCTACGACACAGGCGTGTGACGTTTTATATACAGTGCGCATGCGTCAAACTCCGCCCGCCCCTGACGATCTTTCTCGTCTATTCCCCACCCCTTCTCTTTACGGCGCAGTGGGGAGAGCACATGGCGGGGACACAGCAGGTGCGCCCCAAATATCCCCCCAACGAGGAGGAGGATGAGGAAAGTCCGGAGGCAGAAACATCCCGATCCCGGAGCCTGAAATTCAAGGCCTCCAATATGTCATTTGGAGAAATGTTGGAGATGGTGGACATATTAAAGAGGAGCGACTATGATGGGAAGTATGGGCCTTACCTCAACCCCAATGTCCGCAAGGCCAAGATCATGTCTAAAGTTGTGAGAAGGCTGTACAATAATTTTGGGGTACAACGATCCAAGGAGCAACTGAGGAAACGCTGGTCAGACCTGAAACTGAGGGAGGCCGATCAGTACAGAAAGATCAAGCGAATTCTTCAAAAAAGTAAGTAGTTGTGTTTTGTGTTTGATTTCTTGCTTGCATACTGCTCCATGTGGTTTGATTTTTACAAAGTTGTACATTCCAAAATGGCGACTTTCATGTTCGTCTGTGCATTCGATCGTACTCAGCCTCGATCTTTCTGCCACTGTCATGGTCGTGTGTGTGTGTCCATTTGATCGTACGCAACCTCGATCGTTTGGCCACTTATAATACGATGTTTGGTGTTTTTTTTGGGGAAAGGAAGTTTGTTCTCACTAGAAATGTCATCAAGAATGTAAAGCCAATTTATTCAATGTAAAGGAGAGGTCACCCAGTAGCTGTTTACCCATCTGGACACTAGAGCACTAGTGCTGGGACACCCAAACCCCCTTTTTATTAGGCTTTTCCACACATGTGCTCCAGTGGATACTAGAGGGGTGTCTCCATCACACAAACTTCTACCAAAAAGCTAGTCAGTTTAGCACCTTTACAAAGTGACTACATTCATGTAGTTGGCATTTGTAACTGGCCAAACTAAAATAGTGTCCGTCACTTTCAAGCAATGTTTGTCATTTCCTATTTCTGCCCTCAATAGATAGTGTTGCTAAATCTTCCTTTTGTACATTCTCATAGGGGAGCGAAAACTTGGGCCGTCTGCGGAAACCCCCAAACCAACACCTCCCAAAAAAGGGGAAAGAGCAGAAGCAGAGGAGGAGGAGGAGGAGGAAGGAGAGATCATCGAACTTGGAGAAATTGTCACCACAACAGGTGAGTGTGGGAGAACACAGCTACTGGTAAGCTAATCCATGTATGGCTGCCTCATTTCCAACACCCCATTTTTGTTTGTTTGTGGTTTTTAGGTGACGTGGATGTTGAGGAAGAAAAATCGCACTTTACCACAGAGAGTGCCCACGTACTCATCGGGGAGATAATGGTCTGCAATAGAGATCTAGATTACATAAAGCAAAACATCAATGATGTTCAACAAAAATTGAAGAACATCATTGATGTTTTAGGAAAAATATGAAAACGCACCAAGTAATTAACACACATTTGTGCCAGCTTCTGAACACATTTGCAACTTAAAAACTGTGTGAAATTTGGAACATGCACACATTGTGTCCACATGTGCTAGCTCCCATCATGGTGGATGAATGACAACGTTTTTTTGGGGGTGCAAACACTTTACGAACTACGAAAGTGGTTGTGGTGAAGGGGTTGCACCCCCAAAAAACGTCCATTCATCCCCATGATGGAAAATGGCACTTTTGAAGCTTCTAGGCATGTGTTTTACCATCTAATGACCATTTTCAGACCCAAATTGTGTGCATGTTCTAAATTTCCACTTTCCGGGGGTGACCCCCCCATGTGATGAAGGCAAGATCAAACACACTTTGAACATATAGTCATGTCTGATCTTGTCTTCACTTTACAAAGTTGAACTTTCCTAGTTCATAGGTTCTGTTTTGCTCCATGCCTGGTTTTACCAATTGCGGAATGTTTGTAAACAATGTTGTAAATAACCAAGATGTTGTCAGTTTTGGCGTGAAGATTGTAAACGCACTTGTGAATGTTTTCCAAGTAAACTTTTTTATTTTTCTAAATGTGTGGCTTCCTTATTTAAAAAACACAATGCATTATGTATGTAAAATGTAAAGGATATGGGGGGCAATGGGTGTTATTTACTAAAGGCAAATTCACTTTGCACTGCAATTTTCTTTCCCAGGGAACTTTTTCAATGCACTTGTAGAGCATAGCGGATTTGACTTATGTAAATGACACCCACAGTGCTTTGTACGAAAACACGGAGCACAGCATTTTTGAGAATACACACATGTCAGACCTGGTGATGAAAAGGAGTATTTTGGGTGTCAGTTATGCAGGACAAACCTTCTCTAGACCAAAGATTAGGTAGCAAACACACAACATGAGAATAATCTTTTTGGGAAGAAGAGACTGTTACCTCCTTTTGCCCAGAAAGTGCATTCCCACTGTCGAAGGCAAAGGGAAAAAATGTCAAGGTAAAATAAGCTAAAAAGAAGACTGAAATGACAAGAAATCATAGGTTGGTTAAAATATCAGATTTATTAAAAAATGCCTCTCACACATCGTCAGGCAGAGCAATGGCCCCCCTACCCACAAAGTACTCCATATATTGCTTGCGGACCACGCGGGCATTTAGAGGGGGCAAGGCTGGACGTGCCACTTGAAGGGCTGTGAGGTCCGCATTTGGAGGGCCCTCCACATCTGGGCCAACGGGCACCACATAGTTCCTGTTATGTCTTTTGAGGAAGTTGTGCAATATGCAACAGGCAAGAACTATGTGGTTCAGTTTGTATTCCGCCAAGTTAAATGCCGTCAGGAACAGGCGGAAGCGGCTGGCCAGGATGCCAAAAGTGTTCTCCACCACTCTTCTGGCTCTGGACAGCCTGTAGTTGAAGACCCTCTGGTCCGGGGTGAGGGTCCTCATCGGGAACGGCCTCATCACATGGGGAGTCAACGCAAACGCTTCATCTGCGACAAAGACGAAGGGGAGTCCTTCGGCATTCTCCTCTGGAGGTGGCAAGCACAGACTGCCACTTTGGAGACGCCAGTAGAACTCCGTGTGCGTAATGGCACTACCATCCGAGATCCGGCCGTTCATCCCCACGTCCACATACATAAACTCGTATGTTGCCGACACCACCGCCAACATCACTACACTATTAAACCCTTTATAATTATAATAGTAGGACCCCGAGTTGGGCGGTGGGACGATGCGGACGTGTTTCCCATAAATTGCCCCTCCGCAGTTAGGAAAGTCCCAACGGCTGGCAAAGTGGGAGGCCACAGTCTGCCATTCCTGTGGCGTGGAAGGGAACTGTGGAGTGAAACAAGAAAAAAAAATTAGTCACTTTGCACCTAAACATTGCAAGCAGATTAGACAATCAACATCTTGGAACAAGAGCATTGTATAAAATTGGAGGCTGGAAAGTATTTGCACAGAAAAGTAGAGGCTCCCCTTCACAGATTACTCACCCCCCATCAATCCCCCCACTTCTGATGAGCCATTGGCAATAACTAGGGTTTTGGGGGGGGGGGGGGGACAGGTAACCCTCTGCACTTCATTGATTGGCAAATGGCTCAATAATGTGTGCTAGTTTGGCCAGACCCGGTGTACTTAACACTATTGGCAGCCCCCCGGAAAGATAAAATAACATTTCAACCCCCCCCCCCCCCCCCCCCAAAAAAAAAAGGCAGGCACATTGTGACATTATGAAATTACCAAGCAAGCTAATAGGAGGGAAAGAAGACAAAAAAATAGGAAATGGAATGTATGGAGGCAGCCCCTTGCACTACATGCTTTGCTGAATTCATCCCTAAAGATGCCCACTATAAAGAGGTAGGTATATAGTGTGTATGGACCTTGGGAAAGCCAGCAGATAAAGGATTGGTACCATCTGACAGAGCAGTTGGGGGAGGGGGTTCCTAATGAGTTTGCCCCCCCCCCCCCCACCAAAAAAAAAAAATTAAAAAGGGGCTCTACATGAAGTAAACCACACAGCAAACATTTGTGCATATTTTAGGGGGTGTTTGGGGGCAAACAATACTATGCAGCAGACAAAAGACATTGATTAAGTGACTAGGCCATAGGTGTCTATTGGGGCAGAAGAGCATGCTGGGGAGGTAAGTGAAGGGAAAAATGCATGAAGGAGAAAAGGGGCACAGCATATTAGAACATATTGCAATCATGGTAATTAGGGAAGGAGGTCAAAAATAGAAGACATTAGCAAACAGAGCATACATAGAAGGGAATAGTAAAGTATAAATGTTACCTTAATATAGTCCTCCTGCAGGACCTGAATGATGGCAGAACAGGTCTCTGGAATAATGATTCCCAGGGCCTGGGGAGAGATACCTGAAGAGAACTTCAAATCCTGAAGACTTCTCCCTGTCGCCAAGTACCTCAACGTGGCAACAAGCCTCTGCTCCGGAGTAATGGCTTGTCTCATGCAGGTATCCTGCCGGCTGATAAAGGGGGTCAGCAAAGCCAAAAGACGGTGAAAATCGGGGTCCGTCATCCTGAGAAAGTTCCTGAAATCATCAGGATTATTCTCCCGGATCTCACGAAGCAAAGGCATGTGCGAGAATTGGTCACGCTGAAGCAACCAATTCTTGGTCCACATACTCCTCGTCACTCTGTTCATGGACGGGTCTTGGCTCAAAGCTAAAAGCCCGACATCAATTCCGCGTACAGCACGAACTCGGCGACGAGTACGCACGGGAAACATCGCTCACAAGGTCACAAAAGGTCGGCTGGTCAGAACGGACAAACAGAAAGCACCGATAAACAGCAAGGCCTGAAAGAACGAAATGAATACCAGCAACGAGCAGACAATAAGCAGTGCAAATCAAAGCGTCCTATATCAAGATATAGGCCGCAATGACCAACAAATGCGAACTGACTACATGCACTAATAAACAGATACGCACGACAAGCACAAACTGAAGAGCAGTAACGATCTGAGTCAGAAAACTGAGAAGCGCGAATCTTAAGTCACCAAACTTCGACTAACTCTCGATAAACACGGGATCAGCAGAAGGAGCCCAACGGGTGCCTGACGTGGTGCTGAACTTCCCTTTTCTAATCTCGTGGACGACGACTTACGTCACGACGTTCTTCCAGACCGGATATTCCGACAACGTAGTCCGACCGTGTGTACGCAACACCAACATCGGACAAAGTACGACGGACAGAATCCGACCGACCTGGTCCGCGGATTGTCCGACCGTGTGTATGGGGCTTTAGTGTTAATGCATCTGTGACCAATGGCAATACATTAACCACTTAAGGACCGCCGCACGCACTTATACGTCGACAGAATGGCATGGACAGGCAGATAGGCGTACAGGTACGTCCCCTTTAATTTGCCGCCGTGTGGTCGGGTGGGGGGGGGGCGCAGTTTGCCATCTTCGCCCTGGACACCAAATGGCCTTGTCCCAGCACTGCACTGGTGTGCAGTCATGTTGGAAGAGCAAGGGGCCATCCCAATACTTTTGGCAATGGAACTGGTCTGGTGAGGTAAAAAACAAAGTTTAAAACAGGAGGTTATAACAGTGCACATTGGTCTGCGAGTTCCTGTGTATTGTCTTGTTGAGTACCTGTGTATTGTTGTCAGGGACCCAGCGCCGGACGAGCGTCCCGCTCTCCAGTGCGCATGCGCGGCGGCCCGGCTCTCCGGCGCATGCGCACTCGCGGCTCGGCGGTCCGGCGCTCGCGCATGCGCACTGGCGCACGTTTGTGCGCCATGGCGCGCAATTAGCGTCCACTGGGCGCCTATAAAAGCTGCCTGACGCACAGGCACTTTGCTGGTCTGTCTTTCCAGCTCAGTGCCTGTGTGTCTCCTGTGTAAAAACCAGATCTGATCCTGCATCCTGACCCTTGGCTTGTTTAAACGGACTGTTGCTGTCTTCTCCTGTGTTTGACCCCCTGGCTTGTTAACGGACTTTGCTGCCTGATCCTGTGTTTGACCCTCTGCTTGCCTCCACGGACTTTGCTGCCTGATCCTGTGTTTGACCCTCTGCTTGCCTCCACGGACTTTGCTGCCTGATCCTGTGTTTGACCCTCTGCTTGCCTCCACGGACTTTGCTGCCTGATCCTGTGTTTGACCCTCTGCTTGCCTCCACGGACTTACCATTATACCTGTGTTTGACCCCGGCCTGCTCTCCGGACTTACATAGCTGCTGACTGCTCAGTGACCGGTGTCAGTCCCTCAGCCAGGTGTTTAGGCTCCTGCCTCTCCTCCCTGCCATCTGCCGGTCTGCCCAGGCCAGGTCCTCATCTCTTCCGGGCATCCCACCAGTCCCACCTGCCGGAGGTGACCTGTGCCTCCTGGTGCCGTTTGTTCCCTGTCTCACCTCCAGGGGGCAGATTGCGCCGGGTCGCAAGGGTGAACCGCTCTCAGCATCTCGGTCTCGGTAAGTACGTCTCTGATAGTACAGACCAGCCATGTCTGAGACCGACAGAGCGTGTTCTCCCCTTGAGATCCTGTGTCAGCAGATGGCAGCACTTACTGAGGCTGTCCAAAAACTACAAATGGGCTACACCCAAATTGACAGCCGCCTACAGCAATTAACCGGGCCATCTGCCCCTGCAGCCGGCAACTCAGCCACCATCAGCGGGGTTCCCCCGTCGGCAGCTCCCATCAACCCCACAGTGGTCGTGGCTTCCCCTGAACCTAGGGTGCCTACACCTGAATGTTTCTCTGGCGACCGAAAGAGATTCAGGGCTTTTAAGAATGCCTGCACCCTGTACCTGGCCCTGCAGCCCAGAACATTCTCCTCTGAAGTGGTGAAAGTGGGGTTCATCATCTCTCTCCTGGCCGAGGAACCCCAGGCGTGGGCCCATAGCCTAATGGAACAGAGGGATCCTGTGTTGAACTCAGTTGACACTTTCTTTGAAAGCATGGGTCAGCTCTACGACGATCCCCAGAAGGGGGCCACCGCTGAAACCACCCTGCACAATCTCTCCCAAGGTCGGAGACCGGTCGAAGACTACACTGCTGAATTCAGAAAATGGTCAGCCGACACCGGCTGGAATGGGCCGGCCCTCAAGTATCAGTTCCGCCAAGGACTCTCCGACACTCTTAAGGATGAACTTGCCCGGATTGATGTCCCGGAATCTCTGGAGGACCTCATACAAGCAGTCACCAAGATTGACAGGCGCTTGCGTGAACGCCGCGCTGAACGTTTCCAGACGCCTCGTCCCAGTTGGATGTTACCCAAGCCGAGTCCTGCCCAGCCTTCATTTCATTCGCCACCTGTGGCCTCTTCCGGAATCGAACCCATGCAATTAGGCCTGGTTCGCGCCCCTCTGACCCCAGAGGAGCGTTTACACAGGCGACAGGCCAACCTGTGCCTTTATTGCGGAGGTTCCGGGCACTACCTTCGCACCTGCCCCATTAGGCCTAGTAAGTCCCTTCCCAAGTTTAACTTAAACTACCAGGTTTCCGGTCTGTCCCAAACTTACATTACCCTCTTTATCTCTTTGCAGTTAACGGGAAAGGAGGTCCGCCTCCCGGCCATAATTGATTCCGGGGCTTGCAGCTGCTTCTTGGATTCCTCCCTCGCTGCCCGGCTCCAGCTTCCCCTTGTCCCCAAGAAGCAGTGCCTCCAGGTTCACCTAGCCGATGGATCCCTTCCGCGCTCCGGCTTGATCACTTTGGAAACCAACCCCATTCTTGTCACCACCGATTCCGGCCATAAGGAGCTCCTCCGCTTGGATATCATTCCGTCTCCCATGTTCCCCATCATCTTGGGGCTCCCTTGGTTGCAGGCACATGAACCCCTGATTAACTGGCGGACGAAGGAGGTCTCCTTTCCTTCCCAATACTGTTCCCAAAACTGTTCCCCCTCGACCCTGGCTTCCTGCTCGGCCCTAGTACCAGTACCCGACAGCCTGAAACACGTCCCACCTGTCTACCTGGAATTTAGGGATGTCTTTGACAAACAACAGGCCGACCGCCTGCCACCTCACCGACCCTATGACTGTCCTATAGATCTCTTACCCGGTGCTGCGGTCCCTTTCGGCCGTATTTTTCCTCTGTCCGAAGCCGAGTTGGCCACTCTCAAGACCTACATTGATGAAAACCTGGCCAAAGGGTTCATCCGTCCTTCCTCTTCACCTGCTGGAGCCGGCATTTTCTTTGTTGAGAAGAAGGACGGCTCCCTGAGGCCCTGTATCGACTATAGAGAGATCAACAAAATTACCATTAAAAACAGGTACCCTCTTCCCCTCATCCCCGAACTGTTCCAGCGATTTCGGTCTGCACAGATCTTCTCTAAACTTGACCTCCGAGGGGCCTACAACCTCATACGGATCAGGGCGGGTGATGAGTGGAAGACCGCTTTTAGATCAAGGTTCGGGCACTACGAGTACCTTGTAATGCCATTCGGGCTCTGTAATGCTCCGGCGACATTCCAACACTTAGTGAATGACATTTTCCGGAGATACTTGGATGACTTCCTAGTGGTCTACCTGGATGATATACTAATTTTCTCTGCCTCTCCTGAACTCCACCGAACGCACGTTAAAATAGTCCTCACCATCCTCAGGCAACACAAACTCTACCTCAAGGCAGAGGAATGTGAGTTTGAGAGGTCCACTGTACAGTTCCTGGGATTTGTTATCTCTACCAGTGGGGTCGCCATGGACCCACAAAAGGTGCAAGCCATTCAAGATTGGCCGGCCCCCAAGGATAAAAAGGGAGTTCAGAGGTTTATCGGGTTTGCCAACTTCTATCGGAGATTTATCGTGGGCTTCTCCTCCATTGTGGCACCAATCACCCTACTCACCCACCAACACAGTCGGTTCAGTTGGTCCCCAGAAGCCCAGGCGGCCTTCGCCCAGTTGAAGTCCTTGTTCTCATCCGCCCCGATCTTACGGCACCCAGATCCCGCATTGCCCTTTGTTTTGGAGGTGGATGCCTCCGAGACTGCTCTCGGTGCCATCCTCTCCCAGCGCCAGGGCGCCAAGGCCCTCCTTCACCCGGTGGCCTTTGCCTCCCGAAAGCTGAGCCCACCAGAGAGGAATTATGATGTGGGGGATAGGGAACTGTTAGCCATTAAATTTGCCCTCGAAGAGTGGCGGTACCTCTTGGAGGGGGCGTCTCACCCTGTTATGGTTTGGACCGACCATAAGAATCTCGAGTATCTCAGGACAGCCAAACGACTGAGACCCAGGCAGGCTAGGTGGGCCCTCTTCTTTTCGAGATTTAATTTCCTCATTGCCTACAGGCCAGGCTCCAAGAACGGAAAGGCCGATGCGCTCTCCCGCATGTTCCTAGAGTCTCCCCAAGAAACCAAACCCAGCACTATCTTAACCCCACAAAACTTCGGCCTACTTACTCAAGTGGATCTTATGACTACGATCAAAACTGCTACCGAACACGACCAGGTCCCTACCAACCTCTCTCTGGCCAGGCACGATGGTCTCCTGTGGTCTGGGGAGAAGATCTTCGTTCCCCTTGGGGTAAGACCTCTCGTACTTGAAACCTTCCATGACCACAAGTTGGCAGGCCATTTTGGTTCCAGGAAAACCTCGGAGCTTATCTCCCGTTCCTTTTGGTGGCCAGGCTGGAGGCAGGACTGTAAGGACTATGTCGCCTCTTGCGTCCCTTGCCAGCGCAGCAAAGGACCTAAGACCAAGTCCTGGGGGCTACTAAGACCACTACCCATCCCGGATCGCCCATGGGCAGAAGTCTCCATGGACTTTATCGTGGAGTTACCCCCTTCCAGGGGATACACCACCATTCTTGTCATCGTGGACCGGCTCTCTAAGATGGCTCATTTTATCCCTCTGGTGGGTACCCCGTCCGCCTCCACCACGGCTGACGTATTCTTCAAGGAAATCGTAAGACTTCATGGGGTGCCCAAGAGCATCACGTCTGACAGGGGTACCCAGTTTACTTCAAAGTTTTGGAAGGAATTATGCAAGTCCCTCGAAATAAAGATCTGCTTGTCTTCCGCCTACCATCCCCAGAGCAACGGTCAAACGGAAAGGACCAACCAGACACTGGAACAGTACCTCCGTTGCTTCTGCTCCGATTCCCAAAATGACTGGTCCACCCTCTTACCCTACGCTGAATTTGCGTATAACAACTCCATTCATTCCGCCACCAAGCAAACACCCTTCTGGGCCAACTCTGGTTTTCATCCCTCTTTTCTTCCGGAATCTCCCCCGGAAAACTCGGTCCCTGCAGCTCAAGATCGTGTGGAGTCCTTACAGGTCAATTTCCAAAAATTGCAAAAATGCATGCAGGAAGCCCAAGAAGGGTACAGCAAGCACTTTAACAAGGGGAGGAAAGAGAATCCGGCATTTGGGGTCAACGAAGAGGTCTGGCTGTCCTCCTCCAACCTGAAACTACCTGTCCCCTCCCGGAAATTGGGGCCAAGGTTTATCGGCCCATTCAGGGTCAAAAGGATAGTGAACCCTGTGGCCTTTGAACTTGATTTACCTCCAAGTTATAGGATCCATCCTGTTTTTCATGCCTCCCTTTTGAAACCCACCACTCCCAGCCCTTTTCCTGGCAGAGAAGAACCACCTCCTCCTCCTGTTTTAGTCGAAGGCGAGAAGGAGTTTGAGGTGGAGGAAATCCTGAGTTGCAGAAAAAAGGGCAGGCAGCTCCAATACCTGATCAAGTGGAAGGGTTATCCTCCCGAGGACAATTCATGGGAACCCTCAACTAACCTACACGCCCCACGTTTGATCCAGGCATTCCATCAGGCGCATCCTGAATTAATGGCCAGTTTGGGTGTCCAGAGGCCACCCCTCGGGGGGGGGCACTGTCAGGGACCCAGCGCCGGACGAGCGTCCCGCTCTCCAGTGCGCATGCGCGGCGGCCCGGCTCTCCGGCGCATGCGCACTCGCAGCTCGGCGGTCCGGCGCTCGCGCATGCGCACTGGCGCACGTCTGTGCGCAGGGGCGCGCAATTAGCGTCCACTGGGCGCCTATAAAAGCTGCCTGACGCACAGGCACTTTGCTGGTCTGTCTTTCCAGCTCAGTGCCTGTGTGTCTCCTGTGTAAAAAACCAGATCTGATCCTGCATCCTGACCCTTGGCTTGTTTAAACGGACTGTTGCTGTCTTCTCCTGTGTTTGACCCCCTGGCTTGTTAACGGACTTTGCTGCCTGATCCTGTGTTTGACCCTCTGCTTGCCTCCACGGACTTTGCTGCCTGATCCTGTGTTTGACCCTCTGCTTGCCTCCACGGACTTTGCTGCCTGATCCTGTGTTTGACCCTCTGCTTGCCTCCACGGACTTTGCTGCCTGATCCTGTGTTTGACCCTCTGCTTGCCTCCACGGACTTACCATTATACCTGTGTTTGACCCCCTGCCTGCTCTCCGGACTTACATAGCTGCTGACTGCTCAGTGACCGGTGTCAGTCCCTCAGCCAGGTGTTTGGGCCCCTGCCTCTCCTCCCTGCCATCTGCCGGTCTGCCCAGGCCAGGTCCTCATCTCTTCCGGGCATCCCACCAGTCCCACCTGCCGGAGGTGACCTGTGCCTCCTGGTGCCGTTTGTTCCCTGTCTCACCTCCAGGGGGCAGATTGCTCCGGGTCGCAAGGGTGAACCGCTCTCAGCATCTCGGTCTCGGTAAGTACGTCTCTGATAATTGTCTTGTTGAGTACCTGTGTATTGTCTTGTTGAGTACCTGTGTATTGTCTTATTGAGTATTTGTGTCAGAAAGCTAGTTAGGTAATTTGGACAGGGTATAATCCCTAATCCTCATTAAATTAGTAGGTACGACCAGTGGGTGTGGAGATGCGACTCGTGTACATCTTGCAGCATGTATGTGTTCCTTGATCATCTGATCCAGGGGGCAGATTGCGCCGGGTCGCAAGGGTGAACCGCTCTCAGCACTGAGAAGTCCCTCCATACTAAAGGAGAGCCAGGAAGTACATGGAGGCGGGTGGAGACAAAGAGGTGCAGGCACTAGGAAAGAGTAGATGGGTGACAGTCAGGAACGGTAGAGGGGGAAGTGCCAGGGAGGCCGATCCAGGGCTGGAGCATCCCAATAAGTACGCTCCATTGAGTGATATTGATGAAACCAGTCAGGGACCAGCACTGCTGGAGCTGAGGGACTCTCCTTGCTGCTGGGGAAGAACTCCTCCAGTAAGAGTGGGGGGGAAGCGAAGGGAAAGGAAAGACAGTTTCTGGGTGTAGGGGACTCAATTCTTAGGACAGAGAGGGAAATCTGTAACAAAGACCTGAGGCGCCGAACTGTATGTTGTCTACCGTGCGCTCGGGTTCGGCACATCACAGATCTGGTGGACAGATTACTGGGAGGGGCTGGGGAAGACCTGGCTGTCATGGTGCATGTTGGCACCAATGACAAAGTCAGGGGCAGATGGAGTGTCCTAAAGAACGATTTTGGGGACTTGGGAGCTAAATTGAGGAAAAGGACCTCCAAGGTAGTATTCTCAGGAATACTACTGGTACATCGAGCCACACCAGAAAGGCAGAGGGAGATTAGGGAAGTAAACAAGTGGCTGAGGAGCTTGTGTAGTAAGGAGGGGTTTTGGTTCTTGGAGGACTGGGCCGACTTCTCAGTCGATCACCAGTACTATAGAAGGGACGGACTGCACCTAAGCAACAGGGGGAGGGCCCAGAGGTACAGATAGTCAGCGCGGAACATATTCCAGAGGGTAGTATTGGGGGCATTAGTGGTAGGTTGACTAAAGCACATAAACCCATGGTAAGTATAGTAACAAGTCCTAGTTACAATCTCGAACACGCAATAAGAGGATAGTATGCGTCCGGTCCAAACTACGTGGCATGTTCACCAATGCCAGGAGAAAAGCGGACAAGATGGGTGAACTAGAGATACTGTTGTATGAGGAGGATTTGGATTTTGTGGGAATTTCAGAGACCTGGTTCAACAGCTCTCATGATTGGCTGGCAACCATTCAAGGGTATTCCCTTTATCACAGGGATAGAGAGGGTAAAAAAAGGGGGATGGGTATGCCTATATATCAAGAATAATGTACAAGTGAATTGAGAGATGACATCACTAAGGGAGCTAGGGAGGAGGTGGACTCCTTATGGGTAGAGCTCCAAAGGGATGAAGCTAAGAGGGAAATAATATTGGGAGTATGCTATAGGCCCCCTAAACTGAAGGAGGAGGGGGAGTTGGATTAGCAGCCAGGATGGAAAGTGTTATCATGATGGGGGATTTTAATTATCCAGACATAGACTGGGCGGAGGAAACCATGCATTCATCTAAGGCTCGCCAGTTCCTAAATGTCTTGCAGGACAATTTCATGGTTAAGATGGTAGAGGCACCAACTAGAAATAAAGCGTTACTGGACCTACTGATTTCCCACAATACAGACCTGATCACGGATGTGGAAATACGGGGCAATTTAGGAAACAGCGATCACAGGTCAATTGTCTTCAGTATAAATCACACAAATAGGAAACATCAGATTCAACAAGGTGTTGAAAAACATTTCTCTGTGATTTTGGTCCATAGTGACATGATAACATCACGCAGTTACTTCAGATTTGTCGGCTGCACATCCATGATGCAAATCTTCTGTTTCACCACATCCCAAAGGTGCTCTATTGGATGAGATCTGGTGACTGTGGAGGCCATTGGAGTACAGTGACCTCATTGTCCAGTGGTGAGATGATTGGAGCTTTGTGACATGGTGCATTATCCTGCTGGAAGGAGCCATCAGAAGATGGGGACACTGTAGTCATAAAGGGATGGAGATGGTCAGCAACAAAACTAAGGGGCCGAAAGTGTGCCAAGATAATACCCCCCACACCATTACACCACCAGCCTGAACTGGTGATACAAGGCAGGATGGATCCATGGCTTTCATGTTGTTTACACCAAATTCTGACCCGACCATCTGAATGTCGCAGCTAAAATTGAGACTCATCAGACAAGACAAAGTTTTTTTCAATCTTTTATTGTCCAATTTCAGTGATCCTGTGTGAATTGTAGCCTCAGTTTCCTGTTCTTAGCTGACAGGAGTGGCACCCTTGTGGTCTTCTACTGCTGGAGCCCATCTGCTTCACGGTTCAGTGTTTTGTGCATTCAGAGATGGTATTCTCTATACCTTGGTTGTAACAAGTGGTTATTTGAGTTACTGTTGCCTTTCTATCATCTCAAACCAGTCTGCCCATTCTCCTCTGACATCAACAAGGCAGTTTCCATCCACACAACTGCCGCTCACTGGATATTTTCTCTTTTTTTGGACCATTCTCTGTAAACCCGAGAGATGGTTGTGCATGAAAATCCCAGTAGATCAGCAGTTTTTGAAATACTCAGCATGTCTGGCACCAACAACCATGCCACGTTCAAAGTCACCCTTTCTTCCCCATTCTGATGCTCGGTTTAAACTTCAGCAAGTCATCTTCAACACATCTAGATGCCTAAATGTATTGAGTTGCTACCACGTGATTGGCTGATTAGCAATTTGTGTTACCAAGCAATTGAACAGGTGTACCTAATAAAGCGGCCAATGAATGTATGTCACCCACATGGGATTGTTATTTTTTTTACTTTTCTTCAACAAAAGTGGAGTTACACTTTAAATAAAAATACATTTTTAATAGGGCATACTCTTTTAGGATTTATATGTGTCCTGCAAACCAGAAGATAGATAAGTTGGCTTCCTACAGTTTCCCTTCTCTCTGGAGAAATGACAAGAGCCTGTTGATAACCCATTTGTATTTTCATTTAAATGAACCCCTTGGAATTATCTCTGTGCATTATCTTTATTGTTTGAAGGATGCTCAGAGGGAAGATCTAGCACCACTTATTTTCTATTCAAGCCATAAGTTCAATGGAGGACATAATGATGCCCCAGAAGATAACTTCACAAGAGTTCGGCATACTGATTGTGTTTGGAAACGGCTTGCTGCTAACCATATGCTGATAGACAATCATGGAAAGAACAGAAACTACCTTGGGGTTAATTTAGCTGTACTCACAATACCGCAAAAATAATCAGAAAACGGCTCTCTAATTGGGAGCCACTTCATACGCAAGTCTGATTTACAATGATTAAAGGTTTTCTTGCGCTTACTCTGTGCACCTTGATTTTTACTCATGTTCTATTTCCTCCCATAAATAACACCTATGGGTATGACGATAGCTTAAAACATGGTGTACATCAAATTGTTATATTGGTCATGGAGTGGTGTACTGAGAATGACAAGCGTATTAAAATTTGGATTAACCACTGGGCACTTAAAGTGGAAGTAAACCCTCCTATCGTTTTCAGACAAGGAAGCTGTCATCTTTGCCTCTGTTTAATCTACAACTGCCATGATGCTGCACATGTGATCAGTTATGACACAAGCATAACTGGTCGTTTGACAGTTTGGTTGAGAGCGCAACCAATGGAAGTGTTATATTTCCGGCATGTGCCGGAAACTGTTTTATGGATGGGTTTACTTCTGCTTTAAACCCCCTTCCTAACCAGACCAATTTTCAGCTCTCAGTGCTCTAATGCCGCGTACACGCTGTCGGAATTTCCGATGGAAACCGTCCGATGGGAGCTTTTCATCAGATTTTCCGACCGTGTGTATGCCCATCGGTCTTTTTCTGTCGGCCTTTTCGACGGACTTTAGATTGAGAGCCTGTTCTTAATTTTTCCGACGGAAAACCTTTCTATCGGATTTTCCAATCGTGTGTATGCAAAATTCCGACCCATGCTCGGAAATAATTTGACGCATGCTTGGAAGCATTAAACTTCCCTTTTTTAGTGCCGTCGAACGTGTTGTATGTCACGGTGTTATTGACCGTCGAAATTTGGTGTGAGCGCGTGCAGGCAAGACAGTTTGAGCGGAATTCCGTCGCAATTCCGACGGGAAAACCATCAGAGCTTTTTCCGACGAGAATTCCGATCGTGTGTACGCGGCAATACACTTTGAATGACAATTACTCAGTCATGCAACACTGTACCCATATTAAATTTTTGTCCTTTTTTTAACACAATTAGAGTTTTTTTTTGGTGGTATTTAATCACCGCTGGGTTTTTTATTTTTGCGCTATAAATCAAAAAAGACTGAAAATTCGGTAAAAAAATAAATTTTTTTTTTTTGTTTCTGTTAAAATGTATTGGCAGAGTATTGGCGAGTATTGGCAGAGTATTGTAGAGTATTGGCAGAGTATTGCAGAGTATTGGCACTGAGCAGCCCACAGCGCTGCTACAAACGATCTCTCCCCCTCTCCCCTCACACTGTACAGATCGGTAGAACCGAGCGAGGAACCGCACTGACATGACCCTGGTTTGTTTACAAGTGATCGCTCTGAGCAATCACGTGGTAAACGGCCGCTACCAGTGGCCATTTACCGTGATCCGTGATGTCCGGAAGACCCGGCGGTCACAGATATTTCTGGGAGCGTGCCCCAGGGGGGGCGCAAGAGCAAGATTCTGGGAGGACGTCCATGGACGCCCTCCCAGAATAAGCCGACCGCGCTGTAGCCGTCTTTCGGCTATGGCCCGGTCGGCAAGTGGTTGAAGCTCTCAGATTTTTTGGACTTTAACCACTTCAGCCCCGGAAGATTTGGCTGCTGAATGACCAGGCCATTTTTTGTGGTTTTTGTCGTGCGACGTTGCACCCAAACAAAATCGACGTCCTTTTTTTCCCACAAATAGAGCTTTCTTTTGGTGGTATTTTATCGCCTCTGCGGTTTTTATTTTTTTGCGCTATAAACAAAAGTTTGACAATTTTGAAAAAAAAAAAACACAATATTTTGTACTTTTTGCTATAATAAATATCCCCTTTTTTTTTTTTTAAAAGCTAATTTTTTTCTCAGTTTAGGCCGATATGTATTCTAATACATATTTTTGTTAAAAAAAAAAAAACGCAATAAGGGTATATTGATTGGTTTGCGCAAAAGTTATAGCGTCTACAAAATGGGGGATAGATTTATGGCATTTTTATTATTATTATTTTTTACTAGTAATGGCGGTGAGCTGCGATTTTTATAGGGACTGCGACATTATGGCAGACATCGGCCACTTTTGACACATTTTTGGAGCCATTGGCATTTAAAAATGCACTGATTACTGTAAAAATATCACTGGCAGGGAAGGGGTTAACACTAGGGGGCGATCAAGGGGTTAACTGTGTTCCCTAGTGTGGTTCTAACCGTAGGGAGAGGGGACTGACTATAGGAGATGAGAGATCGTGATTCCTAGCTATTAGGAACTCACAATCTGTCATTCCTCACAGAACAGGGATTTGTGTATTTACACACACACGTCCCTGTTCTGCCTCTCGTGCCCGCGATCGCTCGTGGCCGGCGGTCATCGCGACCGTCGGCCACGAGCATTGGCACCCCCGAAGTGCGGCGCGGGATTGTGCCGACCTGCCGCAGTATAATGACGGCGGCTGGTCGGCAAGCGGTTAAAGCAGATATACAGTACCTTGAAAAAGTTTTCATGTTACAACGAAAAACGTAAATGTATTTTGTAGACGCTGTAACTTTTGCGCAAACAAATCAATATACGCTTATTGGGATTTTTTTACCAAAAATATGTAGAAGAATAGATATTGGCCTAAACTGAAGAATACATTTGTTTTTTTATATTATTATTTTTTTGGATATGATAGCAGAAAGTAAAAAAAAAAATATATATATATATATATATATTTTTTTTTTTTCAAGATTGGCGGTATTTTTTTGTTTATAGCGCAAAAAATAAAAAACACAGAGGTGATCAAATACCACCAAAAGAAAGCTCCATTTGTGGGAAAAAAAGGATGTCAATTTTGTTTGAGTACAACGTCGCACGACCGCGCAATTGTCAGTTAAAGTAACACAGTGCTGTATCGCAAAAAATGGCCTGGTCATTAAGGGGGTAAATCCTTCCGGGGCTGAAGTGGTTAATCTCAGTATAAATGCAGCTGTTCTGTGAAGCCTTCAGAGGTTTGTTAGAGAACCTTAGTGAACAAACAGCATCATGAAGGCCAAAGAACACACCAGACACGTCAGGGATAAAATTGTGGAGATGTTTAAAGCAGGGTTAGGATATAAAAAAAAATATCTCAAGCTTTGAACATCTCACAGAGCACTGTTTAATCCATCATCCGAAAATGGAAAGAGTATGGCACAACTGCAAACCTACCAATACATGGCCGTCCACCTAAACTGACAAGGAGAGCATTAATCAGAGGAGCAGCCAAGAGGCCCATGGTAACTCTGGAGAAGCTGCCGAGATCCACAGCTCAGGTGGGAGAATCTGTCCACAGGACAACTATTAAGCCCCATACACACGGTCGGATTTTCCCATGGATTCTGTCCTATCGGACAATGTTGTCGGAAAATCCGACCGTGTGTAGGCACCATCGGACAGTTTCCATCGGATTGTCCGACGGACAAAGTCCTATCTCCTGCTGGATAGATTTTTCGACAACAAAGTCCGATCACACCAAATCCGATCGTGTGTATCGAATTCCTGACGGACAAAGTGGCACGCATGCTCAGATCACATTACAAGACCAAAGCTATTGGCTACTAGCCTCTACGTAGTCCCGTCGTACGCAACAAACCTCACCACGTTCAGAATGATCGGATTTTCCGACAACTTTGTCCGACCGTGTGTACGCAAAACCAACATCGGACAAAGTACGACGGACATGATCCGACGGACCTGGTCCTCGGATAATCCGCGCGTGTGTATGGGGCTTTAGTCGTGCTCTCCACATATCTGGCCTTTATGGAAGAGTGGCAAGAAGAAAGACATTGTTGCAAAAAAAAACATAAGAAGTCCTGTTTGCAGTTTGCGAGAAGCCATGTGGGGGACACAGCAAACATGTGGAAGAAGGTGCTCTGGTCAGATGAGACCAAAATTGAACTTTTTGGCCTAAAAGCAAAGCGCTATGTGTGGCTAAAAACTAACACTGCACATCACTCTGAACACACCATCCCCACCGTGAAACATGATGGTGGCAGCATCATGTTGTAGGGATGCTTTTCTTCAGCAGGGACAGGGAAGCTGGTCAGAGTTGATGGGAAGATGGATGGAGCCAAATACAGGACAATCTTAGAAGAAAACCTGTTAGAGTCTGTAAAAGACTTGAGACTGGGGCGGAGTTTCACCTTCCAGCAGGACAACCACCCTAAACATACAGCCAGAGCTACAATGGAAATGGTTTAGATCAAAGCATATTCATGTGTTAGAATGGCCCAGTCAAAGTCCAGACCTAAATCCAATTGAGAATCTGTGGCAAGACTTGAAAATTGCTCGTCACACTTTTCACATATTTATTTGTAAAACATTTTGAGAACCATTTATAATTTTCCTTTCCACTTCACAATTATGTGCCACTTTGTGTTGGTCTATCACATAAAATCCCAATAAAATAAATTTTAGTTTTCTGGGTGTAACATGACAAAATGTGGAAAATTTCAAGGGGTAAGAATACTTTTTCAATGCACTGTAAAGTAACATTTCATACACACTTTAACGTGTTCATGTAATTTAAAAAGCCATTATCAATATATTTAGATTTGCAGAATTCATTAAAATAAAACTTGATGATGCTGCCATGTAGGTCCTTGTTCAGGCATTTCCAGTTGTAAAGACTCTGCCTTTGTCTCCCAGTTGTGCTCCTCTGTTGTCACACTGTCACATGGGCTGGATGTGGGTGCGGGTGAACCGTGCCTGCTGCACACATTGTTCCTATTATAGCTTTTCCCTCGCCGCTCCGGGGCCTTCTCCTCCCGGCCAAACAGGAAGTGGGTCCTAAGACTCCCTAGCCAATCAGGTCTCAGGACTCGCTTCCTGATTGGCCTGGAGGAGAATGAGGAAAATAGCGAATATTAATTTGCTATTGTCACACAACTGGCTGGGCTCAGGGCGCAGTGCTCTCCGCCCGAAGACCACCCTTTTTTTAAGCCAATATAAGCCTACGGCTCTAATCATGTGCTTCAAAAAAAAAAAAAAACCATTGGAATCCATGTGTCCGGCACCCTACATGTATATTAGGGGCCGGGTGCATGGATTAAGGGGGCAGCGCCCCTGCGCCCCTTATGGATGGCTGCCACTGGTCCACTGTGGTTACGGCAAGAAAACCTATCATAAAATTGCTATGTAGCAAGTGTAAAAAATGTAAAAAAGGAAAAAGGGTATTTATATATTTTTTTATATATACCGAATATACTTGAGTATAAGCCGACCCGAATATAAGCCGACGCACCTAATCTTACCACAGAAAACTGGGAAAATGTATTGACTCGAGTATAAGTCTAGGGTGAGATACAGTGGTGTGAAAAAGTGTTTGCCCCCTTCCTCATTTCCTGTTCCTTTGCATGTTTGTCACACTTAAGTGTTTCGGAACATCAAACCAATTTAAACAATAGTCAAGGACAACAAAAGTAAACACAAAATGCAATTTGTAAATGAAGGTGTTTATTATTAAAGGTGAAAAAAAATCCAAACCATCATGGCCCTGTGTGAAAAAGTGATTGCCCCCCTTGTTAAAACATACTATAACTGTGGTTATCCACACCTGAGTTCAATTTCTCTAGCCACACCCAGGCCTGATTATTGCCACACCTGTTCACAATCAAGGCATCACTTAAATAGGAGCTGCTTGACACAGTAAGGTCCACCAGAAGATCCTTAAAAGCTACACATCATGCCGAGACCCAAAGAAATTCAGGAACAATTGAGAAAGAAAGTAATTGAGATCTATCAGTCTGGAAAGGGTTATAAAGCCATTTCCAAAATGGCAAAGACATGGAACAGCGGTGAACCTTCCCAGAAGTGGCCGGCCGCCCAAAATTACCCCAAGAGCGCAGCAACGACTCATCCAAGAGGTCACAAAAGACCCCACAACAACGTCCAAGGAACTGCAGGCCTCACTTGCCTCAGTTAAGGTCAGCGTTCATGCCTCCACCATCAGGAAAAGACTGGGCAAAAATGGCCTGCATGGCAGAGTTCCAAGGAGAAAACCACTGCTGAGCAAAAAGAACATCAAAGCTCGTCTCAATTTCTCCACAACACATCTTGATGATCCCCAAGACTTTTGGGACAACATTCTGTGGACCGATGAGACAAAAGTGGAACTCTTTGGAAGGTGTGTGTCCAAGTATATCTGGCGTAGAAGGAACACTGCATTTCAGAAAAAGAACATTATACCAACAGTAAAATATGGTGGTGGTAGTGTGATGGTCTGGGGCTGTTTTGCTGCTTCAGGACCTGGAAGACTTGCCGTGATAAAAGGAACTATGAATTCTGCTGTCTACCAAGAGATCCTGAAGGAGAATGTCCGACCATCTGTTCGTGTACTCAAGCTGAAACGAACTTGGGTTCTGCAGCAGGACAATGATCCTAAACACACCAGCAAGTCCACCACCGAATGGCTGAAGAAAAACAAAATGAAGACTTTGGAGTGGCCTAGCCAAAGTCCAGACCTGAATCCTATTGAGATGTTGTGGTATGACCTTAAAAAGGCTGTTCATGCTCGAAAACCCTCTAATGTAACTGAATTAGGACAATTCTGCAAAGATGAGTGGGCCAAAATTCCTCCAGGACGCTGTAAAAGCCTCATTGCACGTTATCGCAAACGCTTGGTTGCAGTTGTTGCTGCTAAGGGTGGCCCAACCAGTTATTAGGTTTAGGGGGCAATCACTTTTTCACACAGGGTCATGATGGTTTGGATTTTTTTTCACCTTTAATAATAAACACCTTCATTTACAAATTGCATTTTGTGTTTACTTGTGTTGTCCTTGACTATTGTTTAAATTGGTTTGATGTTCCGAAACACTTAAGTGTGACAAACATGCAAAGGAACAGGAAATGAGGAAGGGGGCAAACACTTTTTCACAC
Source organism: Lithobates sylvaticus (assembly GCA_028564925.1). Taxonomy (NCBI): domain Eukaryota; kingdom Metazoa; phylum Chordata; class Amphibia; order Anura; family Ranidae; genus Lithobates; species Lithobates sylvaticus. Next base: position 29,548,223 of record CM053036.1, on the reverse strand, counting down.
CACTGTATGCACAGCTACTGTAAGTGGAAAAGAGGGTCAAAAATTCCCATTTGCAGCCTCACTGTGCCTATTTGCAGCCATAGGTCCCCCAAAACTTCAAACTCGGTAGTTAAGGGTTCCTAGATGCCCCCTATCTGCAGCCAAAATTTGGGGTCTCTGGACCCAAAGGGTCCCGAAATGACATTGCTGCAGATGGACACAGTTGACCGACTTTGGGGCCTGGTATCTTGGGGCCACTTGGTGCTAGGAACCCTAAATTTGGTGTGCAAACCCTGTGGAACTAGTACTAAAACATATCCATACGGGGCCCCAAAGTCGGGTCGGAAAATGTCAAGCACTTTTCTGCAGCAGAGAATGACATTTTCCGAACCGACTTTGGGGCCCTGTACCACGGGGCCACTTAGTGCTAAGAACCCCAGCTTGGATTTGTTATAGTGCTAGTTCCACTGGGTTTGCACACCAAATGTGGGGTTCCTAGCACCAAGTGGCCCCGATATACGGGGCCCCAAAGTCGGTTCGGAAAATGTCATTCCCTGCTGCAGAAAAATGCTTGACTCGAGTATAAACCGAGGGGGGCATTTTCAGCACAAAATAAATGTGCTGAAAAACTCGGGTATATACAGTACACCCAAATGTTTGCGTTTCATTTCTATTTCAAACTGAATGGGTTGTTTTACAAGGTAAGGATTCACATATGCTTTAACCGCTTCAATACCCGGCCATAGTCATATGACGCCCACAAGGTGGATCTACCATCCTGGGTGGGCGTCATATGACGTCCTCGGATTCCCGGCCACCTGGGGGGCGCGCGTGCGCGCCCGCGGCATCGCTCGGGACCCGGTGCGAGTGCCCGGCGGCCGCGATGTCCGCCGGGCACCCGCGATTGCCCGTTAAAACAACGGGACCGGGCGGGACCGTGGAGCTGTGTGTGTAAAAACACAGCTCCACGTCCTGTCAGCGGGGAGGAGACCGATCATGTGATCCCAGTACGGAGGATCACATGATCGGTCTCCTCCCCTTAAGTCCCCTCCCCCTACAGTTAGAATCACTCCTATTAGGGACACACATTAACCCCTCCAGCGCCCTCTAGTGTTAACCCCCTTCCCTGACAGTCACATTTACACAGTAATCATTGCAATTTTATAGCAACGATCGCTGTGTAAATGTGAATGGTTCCAAAAATGTGTCAAAAGTGTCCGAAGTGTCCGCCGCAATGTCGCAGTCACGAAAAAAAAAATCGCAGATCCCCGCCATTACTAGTAAAAAAATAAAAATAAAAATTCAATAAATCTATCCCCTATTTTGTAGACGCTATAACTTTTGCGCAAACCGATCAATATACGCTTATTGCGATTTTTTTTACCAAAAATATGTAGAAGAATACGTATCGGCCTAAACTGAGGAAAAAAATTGTTTTTTTTTTTAAAAATGGGATATTTATTATAGCAAAAAGTAAAAAATATTGTGTTTTTTTCAAAATCGTCGCTCTTCTTTTGTTTATAGCGCAAAAAATAAAAACCACAGGGGCGATCAAATACCACCAAAAGAAAGCTCTATTTGTGGGAAAAAAAGGACGTCAATTTTGTTTGGGTCTAACGTCGCACGACCGCGCAATTGTTAGTTAAAGCGACGCAGTGCCGAATCGCAAAAAGTGCTCTGGTAAGGAAGGGTGTTTAAAAGCCCTGTATTGAAGTGGTTAATGGACTGCTTTGGACATATACAAAGTATATTAAATACAATGCATACTCAACTCAAGACTTAGAATAAACACTTATGCCCCGTACACACTGTCGGAAATTCCGACCACAAAATCCGTCGGATTCGTTCCGACGGATTTTGTCCGACACTGGTGTTGCATACACACGGTCGGACAAAGTTGTCGGAAAATACGATCATCCTGAACGTGATAACGTTCGTTGCGTACGACGGGACTACGTAGAGGCTAGTAGCCTATAGCTTTGGTCTTGTAATGTGATCTGAGCATGCGTGGCACTTTGTCCGTCGGAATTCGCTACACACGATCGGAAAAAGTCCGACAGGACTTTGTTGTCGGAAAATTTGAGAGCAGGATCTCAAACTTTTTCCGTCGGAATTTCCGACAACATGGTCTGATCGGACATTTTCCGTCGGAAAATCCTATCGTGTGTACGGGGCATTAGTGTAGCAAAGGTGGAGACACTGTCAAATGGTCCCTCAAGGTACCTGGACCTTGTACCCATATTACAGATAACATAAAAATACTACAAATAAAACACTACTATTATAGTACTATAATAACTAGAAGATCAAACCAAAACTGGAACATTGGACCCTGCTGAAAGTATTTCTAAAAGCTCAAGGTTTTTTAATCATAATGCATTTTTTGCACTGTTTATATGAGCACTCCTTTATGTGAGGGAGATTTGATATATTCCAGGAAAAATATGCATAAAAACACGAGTCTCTATAAAGGGTAATGAAAAGAAAAAATATGTCCCACTTGGGATGCCATAGGCAAAGATAATCAATTAAAATATGAATGAAAAAAAAAAAAAAAAAAAAAACAGAGTAAGAGGAAACTGCACATAACCATCGGAGAAGAGAAATGAACAGAGGGAGGGAAGAAAGGGAAGGGAGGGGCTATTTGTGAGAAGGGGGCTAGGAAGCAGTGGGGGGTGGGGTTAAGAAGTGGAGGGGAAGAGAAAAGGGAAGGGAGAAGAAGGTGGAAGAGAGGAAGAAGGGAGGAGAGGAGATACAGTGGCGGATCGGGCATTGAGGGGCGCAATGGGGGGCGCATGGATGCGCATGGATACCCCTCTATCCATGCGCCCGGCCCCATTCAGTACGCTGGACGCATGGACTTCTATGGTGGGGGCAGGAGGGGGTGTATTTTTTTTTAAGCACCTGATTAGAGCCTGAGGCTCTAATAGGCTTCAAAAAAGGATGGGCTCGGGGTGGAGAGAGTGCACCCTGATCCCACCCAATTGTGTGACCATAGTGAATAAATATTCGCTATTTTCACACCGCATTGCCTCCCCGCCAATCTGGAGGCAGGTCAGTGAGACATGTTTCCTGATTGGCCAAAGCACCAGGTATCCCTATTGGATGCTCAGCGCTTTGATGGAAGTGGGACAGAGCGGAGGAAGCTGACTGGAGAGGAGACAGGAGAGAAGAAGACACCCAATAAACGCCGGCCCTCCTGCATGGGGTGTCCCGCGATCCATCCAGTGGGGAGGTGTAAGTGGGGTGTCCAGCGAACCATCCATGGGGGGGAGGTGTGAGCGCGGTGTCCAGCGAACCATCCGGGGGGGTGTGAGCGGGGTGTTTCAGCGTTTGAGGACACAGTGGCAGCGTTTGATGGGCACAGTGGAAGCATTCGATGGCACAGTGGCAGCATTTGATGGGCACACTGGCAGCGTTTTATGGCACAGTGGCAGCATTTAATGGGCACAGTGGCAGCATTTGATGGCACAGTGGCAGCGTTTGGGCACAGTAGTTGCAATTGATGGCACAGTGGCAGCATTTGAGGGCGCAGTGGCAGCGTTTGATGGCACAGTGGCAGCGTTAGATTGGCACAGTGGCAGCATTTGGTGGGCACAGTGGCAGCATTTGGTGGGCACAGTGGCAGCGTTTGATGGGCTCAGTGGCAGCATTTGGGCATAGTGGCAGCATTTGATGGGCATAGTGGCTGCAATTGATGGTACAGTGGCAGCGTTTGATGTGCACGGTGGCAGCATTTGGTGGGCACAGTGGCAGCATTTGGTGGGCACAGTGGCAGCGTTTGATGGGCTCAGTGGCAGCATTTGGGCATAGTGGCAGCATTTGATGGGCATAGTGGCTGCAATTGATGGTACAGTGGCAGCGTTTGATGTGCACGGTGGCACTGTTTGATGTGCACAGTGGCAGCAGTTGATGATTTTTTTTTTCTACATTTTGAGCACAAGCCGCCACTGAAGGAGAAAGAAAAAGGAAGAGGAGAAAAAAGAGGAAGGGAGGAGAGAAGAGCAGTAGGGAAGATAATCTATCTGTACAATAAACTTCTTTCTTTTCCCATGAGCCTGTTTCACTTTGTAAACTGTATTTGCCACCAACACTGACATTTTATCCCTCTTTGTCTAGCAGACCTTCTTTTCCCTCTGAGGAAGACCCTGTTTGGGTTGAAACGCGTCAGGGATATTTTTCATGTTTACGACAGATTATGTACTGTTGTTTTGTGAATATCAGTCTGCATACTGTATATCCATGTTCCCCCTGTATTTAAATGTATAGTATTCTTCTGTTTCCCATTGGAGCTCATGTTTCAATTCAATGATTCTTATCATTTTTTATAAATAAACTTCATATTTTTTTACCTACAAAACTCTGACTTTCCTTCATTGTACGCTGCCAAAAAACCCCAATGTGGGGGATTGTCCCTTTTTGTTCTTATTCTTTAGGGGTGAGCAGCACTCTTTTTTGACCTGTAGGTCTGTGTCTTCCCCTTTGCGCTAAACTTCTTTCTTTTAGCCCCCGAACACACGGTCGGAAATTCTGACGGAAAATGTCCGATCGGACCATGTTGTCGGAAAATCCGCCCGTGTGTGGGCTCCATCTGACTTTTTCCGTCGGAAAAAAATTTGAGATCCTGCTCTCAAATTGTCTGACAACAAAATCCGATCTGACCTTTTCCGATCATGTGTAGAGAATTCCAACGGACAAAGTGCCACGCATGCTCAGATCAAATTACAAGGCCAAAGCTATTGGCTACTAGCCTCTACGTAGTTCCGTCGTACGCAACGAACTTCACCACGTTCAGAATGATCGGATTTTCCGACAACTTTGTCCGACAGTGTGTATGCAACACCAGTTTCAGACAAAATCCGTCTGACAAAATCTGACGGATTTTGTGGTCGGAATTTCCGACCGTGTGTACGGGGGCTTACTTGTGAGCTGCCTGCATTTAACCTGCTGCGGGTGGGTTTTTCATTCCTATAGACTTGCATGGGAATTCAACATTTCCTTGGGGGCAAACAAAAGCCCATTGGCAAATGCCCTAAGAACGCCAACCAGTGTTGCTGGATGTTGGTAGCCTTGAAGTCCTCAGCAACGCTGGAAAAATGGTTGACCAGCAGGTGAGATCCAAACCAGACATCTCCGATGAGCAGTGGGAAGGCAATGTAAAGGTTTCCACATTGTCTCTAAAGGTGGAACGAATCGCAAGCAGAGACCATGTGCAAGAACCCATAGCAGCCAATCAAATCTTATGTTTTTATCTGAGGAGCAATGAAAGGTGATTGATTGTTAGTAGTTACTACCCATTCCCCCAGTGTTGTTCTCCCTAATACAAAAGACCTATGTATAATGTAGGAGGAGAAATTATAGACTGATTGTTTTGATAATTGCATACGCTGCTAGTTCCTGCATTATAACCTTGATTATACAAGACACTAATGAGGAATATGACAATGCATAATCAAGAAAGGTTAATTAGATCACCTTGAAATGACAGTATATTTAATAAGTAGCATTCAAATTAAAAGAAAAAAAGTTTAAGTTTAAAAGGTTCTATTGCACTTGTGTCTGAAGGTCCTCATTTTTTCAGGTCATAGTGTAATCTAGTTTCAGTTAGTCACAAAATATATAGTTAGGGGTAAAGTTAGGACATGGCCTAAGAATGCACGGAGGGGGTGTATTAAAGAGAAATTGAATAGCAATTCACCCAGTGAAAGTGCATGTACATCCGTTCTGTGCAAAAAATGAATGTTATTAGGCTATTTCCCTTGCTAGATGAATGATTGTCATGGATTTAAATGGATAATGCTGCATGTGGCCCCTAGAGGGTGACAAGTACCATAGGAAATTTCTAGGATTTTTAGCACCATCTAGTGGTCAAATGCAGTATTTACTATTGTAAATCAATGAAAAACTTTCAACCGATAGAGAAAATAGCCTAATAACATTTGTTTTTTCCCTGTTTAAATAAAATGAATATACATGCACTCTGCTATGCTATGCAATTTTTTTTTTTATAAGTATACCCCTGTCAATCAGTTCCCATATTCATAACTTGGAAAACCATTTGGTGTATGGAAATACCCCAGTGCATTTCAACCCAGGAAAATGATGGTCTTCTTCAGGGGGTTCTTATATTTCCTTTCCATCAAATAAATGCGTTAGAACAAGAGACTTTCTTTAAAACCATCAATCCTTTTCAGAGGTGATCCCGGAGTCCGCTGCATAGTCATCCACATCCAAAACCCCCATTGGGATAAGTGGCCAGAAACCCGCAGGGCCTACAAGTGGTCACGGGACAGGGAAGCCCCCACGGGGAATCATTCTTTGTTAATAAAATCCATATTTTTTAGGGCTGTTTCTGATTAAAATTTTCATGTTTGATTAATCTTTTTTTTTTAAATCGATTAATCGACTAATTTTCGATTAATTATAACGCTGTCAGGGCTTTGCCCACACGGCGCGGACTAATCGGCATGTGCGCATGCGCACAGGCGCCGCTGGAATGCCCAGGCATCAGCGCGGGTGTGCGCGCCGGCAGGAGTCTCGTGCGCGCGCGCGCGCACGGCAAGCGCGGGCGCGCGCATCGCGGGCGCACATGTGAGCGCGTTGGCGCCGTTTGGCGCTAGTGGCCCTTTTTAAGAAGTGGCAGTTGCACCTGGGCGGTGCTGTCCGTCTGCAGCTGTACCCTGCCTTAACCTGTTCTTTAGTCTGTGTATCTCTGATCTCTGACCCGGCTTCCCGACTCTGCTGCCTTCTCCAACCCTGATCCCGGCTTGTCTGACTCTGCTTATACTGATATCTGATCGCTGACCCCGGCTTGTTGACCCTGCTTCTGCCTGCTCCCACTCACCTGCCTGCCAGTGTACCAGACCCGGCCTGCCTGACGACTCTCTGCCTGACCCCACACATGCTGTGTGCTTCCAGAGCTGCTGCTGTCATCTGGGGACCACCCTGCATCCGGGTGCTGGGCTTCTACCTACCAGGTCCCGCTGTTCCTGCTGCCAGAGGACTTCTGCCTGTCTCCAGCACCTGCTACAGCATCCAGTCCAGGCACTCCTACTCCGCTGCGCTCTCGGGTCCACTGTTCCCATTCCAGTGGCCCCTGAACCAGAGCCGTAAGAGAGGCCTCCTCCCAGCAAAGTCAGGCTCTCCACCCAGGTACCTAACAGTACGGACAGCCATGACTGAGCCTGCGGGAGAAGCCTCTCCCATGAAGGACATCTGCTCACACCTGGCAGCCCTCACCCAGGCGGTGCAATCCCTCCAAGATGGGTATACAAGATTGGAAGGACAAGTACAGCAACTTGCTGGCACCAGCGCTGCCAACGCTGCGGCTCCTGCACCTCCTCAGTCCCCTGCACAGCCTGCCACTCCACCAGCAGTGGTAATGTTACCGCCTGAACCAAGGGTGCCCATCCCAGATAAATTTGCAGGGGACCGTTCCAAGTTCCGGATCTTCCGCAATGCCTGCCAACTATACTTTGCCCTACAGCCAAGAACTTTTTCCCTTGAAGTTACCAAGGTGGGGTTCGTGGTCTCGCTGCTTCAGGGCGAACCCCAGATCTGGGCACACCGACTGCTGGAAGGAGGGAGCGTACTGACCCAGTCCCTCTCATCCTTCTTTGAAGCCATGGCACAACTGTACGAGGACCCCCAGTTGACCACCACAGCTGAATCTGCTTTGTATGCGCTCCAGCAAGGTCGCAGAATGGCCGAGGACTATGTAACGGACTTTAGACGCTGGAGCGCAGATACCCAGTGGAATGATGCTGCACTAAGGCACCAATTCCGTATGGGCCTCTCCGATGGATTAAAGGACGAGCTCGCTCGGGTGGGTACCCCGGACACCCTGGAGGACTTAGTAACTCTGAGCATCCAGATCGACCGTCGGCTTCGGGAGCGCAGATTGGAGAGGTCTGCTCAAGTTCATCGGCCAGCTTGGATGACTGCAAGAGCTCCACTACCTGCCACCCGCTACCTACCTACCCATCCGTTAGGGCCTAGTCATCCCACTCCTGATGTTGGCGAACCCATGCAACTGGGCCTTATGCGACCTACCCTGTCCCCGGAGGAACGTGTCCGACGTCGGCAGTTGAACTTATGCCTGTACTGCGGTGGCTCTGGGCACTTCGTGAGCAGATGCCCGGTGAAGACACGTAAGTGCCTCTCCTCTGTCTCAACCAGTCCTGTGTCTTTGCCGGTCCATGCCACCCACATCGCTCTCTTTCTGTCGTTTCAGTTCCTGGGAAGGACGGTTCACACCAGCGCTATCCTTGACTCAGGAGCCTGTACCTGCTTCATCGATGCCACCTTTGCCAGTCTGCACAACATCCCCCTCCAGAAAAAGGCCCACGGACTATCTGTGTTTCTCGCTGACGGCTCCCGCATTAGATCAGGCCAAGTTACTCAGGAGACCCTTCCTCTACTCACCATCTCCTCGCCTCACCACAAAGAACTGTTAACCCTGGACGTGATCTCGTCCCCCCTGTTTCCCGTGATCCTGGGTATCCCCTGGCTGCAGACCCACGATCCTACCATCAACTGGTCCACAGGAGAGGTAAAGTTTCAATCCCCCTACTGCCTGGAACATTGCCTACGGGAGACCCCGGCACCTCCTGCCACGCTTTTCTGTCTGGACTCTGATCTAAACCTTGACCAAGTGGTGCCAGAACCTTACCACGAGTTTCTGGATGTCTTCAGTAAATGGGGGGCAGACTCATTGCCTCCACACCGTCCCTACGACTGCCCCATTGAACTTTTGCCAGGGGCCGAGATCCCTTTTGGGCATATTTTTCCCCTTTCCGAGAAGGAGCAGGAGGCCCTGAAGGTCTACATTTCGGAGAACTTAAAGAAGGGGTTCATACGACACTCCACATCACCAGCAGGCGCCGGTATCTTTTTTGTAACCAAGAAGGATCAATCACTCCGGCCCTGCGTGGACTACCGGGAATTAAACAAAATCACGGTTAAAAACCGCTATCCTCTTCCCCTGATACCAGAACTGTTCCAGAAGTTGAGAGCCGCTACTATCTTCTCTAAATTGGACTTAAGGGGAGCCTATAATCTGGTTCGCATCCGATCAGGGGATGAGTGGAAGACCGCTTTTCGTACCCGCTTTGGGCACTATGAGTACATGGTCATGCCCTTCGGCCTCTGTAACGCCCCAGCCACATTCCAGCACCTCATAAATGAGGTCTTCAGGGACTTTTTGGACATCTTTGTCATCGTCTACCTGGATGACATCCTGATCTTTTCCAGATCGCTGGAGCAGCACCGGGGGCATGTGGGCCGAGTTCTTCTCCGCCTCCGCCAACACGGACTCTATGCCAAAGCAGAGAAGTGCATCTTCGAGCAGCGGAACATCCAATTCTTGGGCCTGGAGATCTCCCCAGCAGGCATTAAGATGGATCCACAGAAAGTAACGGCTGTTCTGGACTGGCCGGCACCCTCTGACAAGAAGGGTGTGCAGCGTTTTGTGGGCTTTGCGAATTTCTATAGGAAGTTCATCAAGGGGTTTTCTGCCATTATCGCACCAATCACACAGCTGACAAGGCAGAATGTACGTTTCCACTGGGGTCCGGAGGCTCAGGAGGCGTTTTCTAAGCTCAAGACACGTTTCACCTCCGCTCCCATCCTTAGTCACCCTGATCCGTCTCTGCCGTACCTCTTAGAGGTAGATGCCTCGGAGGTAGCGGTGGGAGCCGTGGTGTCCCAGCGCCAAGGTAACAACGACTTACTGCACCCAGTGGGCTTCTTCTCCCGGAAACTCTCCCCCGCGGAGAGAAACTATGATGTTGGTGACCGAGAACTGTTAGCCATCAAGTCAGCTTTGGAGGAATGGAGATACTTGCTGGAGGGTGCAGTTCACCCTGTGCTGATATATACGGATCACAAGAACCTCGAGTATTTGAGAACAGCAAAACGACTGAAACCCCGACAAGCCTGCTGGGCCCTGTTCTTTTCACGCTTCAGTTTCCATATAACTTACCGCCCGGGATCCAAGAATGTGAAGCCTGATGCGCTTTCCGCATGTATGACTCTGCTAAAGACTGCACACCTCCGGACACTATTCTTCCTGCAGGCAGTTTCCTTCTGTTACAGCCGGACCTACTGTCCCAGATCAGGGAAGCATCTGTGAACCCGCTCCTTCCTCCAGGGATTTCGTTAACCGCCAGAGAAGGGCTCCTATGGAAAGATAGCCAGGTGTTTGTTCCTGAACCCATCCGGGTTAAAGTACTAGCCCTTCTGCACTACCACCCACTAGCAGGACACTTTGGGGCCCGCAAGACTTTGGAACTGGTACAGCGCACCTTCTGGTGGCCTGGATTGAAAGAGTTCTGCACCAAATACGTTAATTCCTGTTCAGTATGCTCCAGAAGCAAGACCACTAGGGGCTGGGCCTGGGGTCTACTAAAACCCCTTCCTGCGCCTGACCGGCCCTGGCGTATGATTACTATGGATTTCATAGTTGAGCTTCCACCCTTTGAAGGCCACACGGCCATTTTTGTAGTCGTTGACCGACTTTCAAAGATGGCCCATTTTTTGCCCCTCAAGGGAACCCCATCCGCAGCAGAGACAGCCCGTGTGTTCATTAGAGAAATTGTCAGATTACATGGGATACCCGCCAACATAGTTTCTGATAGGGGAGTCCAGTTCACCTCCCGATTCTGGAGGGCCCTATGCGAGAGTCTGAAGATTGAACTGGCCCTATCCTCAGCCTACCACCCCCAAACTAATGGGCAGACGGAGCGCACGAATCAGACTCTCGAACAATACATCAGGTGTTTTACCTCCTTCGTGCAAGACGATTGGGTGTCTCTGCTGCCCTTAGCGGAGTTTGCATACAACAATGCCAGCCACTCCACCACAGGACAGTCCCCGTTTTTTGCTAATTATGGTTTTCATCTAACATTTCTCCCAGACTTTCTTGCAGAATCCTCCGTTCCAGCGGTCCAGGATACGGTGACCTTTCTCAGCCGCAACAGTCAAATCCTTCAGGAACCCATAACAAGGGCCCAGGCGGACAGTAAGAGATTCTTTGACCTAAAGAGAAGGGGAGAACTTGACTTGCAAATCGGGGACCAGGTATGGCTTTCCTCTTCTAATTTAAAGTTAGCCTGTCCCTCTAAGAAGTTGGCACCCAAGTTCCTGGGCCCCTTCCCTGTAAAAAGGAAAATCAATGAAGTGTCTTACGAATTGTCCCTGCCTGACTCTATGAAAGTGCACCCTGTTTTCCATGTTTCATTGTTAAAACCTTCGGTAACCAACCCCTTCCCCAATAGGGAGACCGGACCCCCTGCGCCTGTCCTTATAGATGGAAACGAGGAATACAAGGTTGAGGCCGTGCTAGACTGCAGAAGGCGTCAAGGGCGGAGACAATTCCTAATCAAGTGGAAGGGCTATGGCCCAGAGAGTAACTCCTGGGAACCTGAGAACAATCTACATGCCAAGAGACTGATCCGGGCCTTCTTCACTTCTCATCCTGAGAAAGACGATCAGTTGGGCACCCGGAGGTTGCCCCTTGTGGGGGGGCAATGTCAGGGCTTTGCCCACACGGCGCGGACTAATCGGCATGTGCGCATGCGCACAGGCGCCGCTGGAATGCCCAGGCATCAGCGCGGGTGTGCGCGCCGGCAGGAGTCTCGGGGCGCGCGCATCGCGGGCGCACATGTGAGCGCGTTGGCGCCGTTTGGCGCTAGTGGCCCTTTTTAAGAAGTGGCAGTTGCACCTGGGCGGTGCTGTCCGTCTGCAGCTGTACCCTGCTTCTGCCTGCTCCCACTCACCTGCCTGCCAGTGTACCAGACCCGGCCTGCCTGACGACTCTCTGCCTGCCCCCACACATGCTGTGTGCTTCCAGAGCTGCTGCTGTCATCTGGGGACCACCCTGCATCCGGGTGCTGGGCTTCTACCTACCAGGTCCCGCTGTTCCTGCTGCCAGAGGACTTCTGCCTGTCTCCAGCACCTGCTACAGCATCCAGTCCAGGCACTCCTACTCCGCTGCGCTCTCGGGTCCACTGTTCCCATTCCAGTGGCCCCTGAACCAGAGCCGTAAGAGAGGCCTCCTCCCAGCAAAGTCAGGCTCTCCACCCAGGTACCTAACAAACGCCCATACAAACCCAACTACTTTTAGCTGATCTCCTTGCATTGCAACTCTGCATTAGTCAGTGGTAAATGTGGAATACGCTATATACAATCACCCGACACTAGTTAGTTTCCACAATCCATGACTTAACTTCACAGTTCATACAGGTGGTCATGCAAGCAGGTATCAAAAGGGTTAACACGGACCATAAACTTCTCTCACGTCTCCTTAGATCTCAGCAAGGACGCCAGGTCATGGGTAGAAAGAAAAGATCTAAGTGCTCACCGTACACACGGTTGGAAATTCCGACCACAAAATCCGTCTGATTTTTTCCGACGGATTTTGTCCAACACTGGTGTTGCCTACACACAGTCGGACAAAGTTGTCGGAAAATCCGATCATTCTGAATGTGGTGACGTTCGTTGTGCACGAGGGAACTACATAGAGGCTAGTAGCCAATAGCTTTGGTCTCGTAATTTGATCTGAGCATGCGTGGCACTTTGTCCGTCGGAAATTCTCTACACACGATCGGAAAAAGTCCGATCGGATTTTGTTGTCGGAAAATTTGAGAGCAGGATCTCAAATTTTTTCCATCGGAAATTCCGACGGAAAAAGTCTGATGGAGCCCACACACGGGCGGATTTTCCGACAACATGGTCCGATCGGACATTTTCCGTCGGAATTTCCGACCCGTGTGTACAAGGCATTAGATTTAATTTTTGTGTTCAAACACAAACTACTCACATAAAGATGATAAAAACACAGCATGTAAAGCCAACAATCATGTTAGTTCCGTAGGGCAGCAGCGGGTGACGTCATGCGTAGCTCCTCCCCCGTACGCGTTACGTTCAATCAGAACTTCAACGTCACCGGACTCCTCCCCCCTTCCCTTTGTTAGCAGACGGAGGCACTTGGGGAAGGGGGAGGAGGAGTCCGGTGACGTCGATTGTCCGTGATGTCACCGGATCTCCGACAGAACTCCCTGAAGGCCCGGAAGCCGGCGGAGAGGCGAGTACCGATCAAAAGAATTTTGATCGATCAAAAAAAATTTAAGATTAATTGAGGAATTTAGTTTTCGCAGCCCTAATATTTTTATGAAATTTCTGTGTCTCTCAAATTGCTGCTAAAAAACCCCATGAGGAATTTTTCGAATTTTTCTTCACCCCTGTCCCCTTAAACTTGTTTTTCTACTTATGGCAAGGAGTTGGCAAGGAGTTGGCAAGGAGAGCTGATTCCACCAGTGACTATGTATAGCTATTTCTAGCTCCTGGCTAGGCTGGCCACAGAAAGACAAAGTATCAATCTTTGTTCTCTTTAGAACATGGGACTTGATTATAGACCTTACATGAGACAATGACATTGAAGAGACAAGCTTGGGTAACATAAGTAACAGGCTGCTTGCTAAACTGAGCGGAGATATTATAACTTCTCACCTGTTGTGTGAAGGTGAAGATGATGATAAACAAATGCTCCATTCTATAAGGATAGGCAGGGCTTGTGTCAAACATGACAATGGTCATTATGGAGCTAAATTATTTATTGAATATTCGAAAGAAGCCAGCCTATTTCAGGAATCTGCACTCTCTTCATCAGGGGTTCACAAAAAATACAAATTGCATTGTTGAATAAGTAGATAAGCAGGTTCCACACACATTGTGTAATGGGAAAATATAAAAATAAACCTTATAGATGTAAATGTGAACAACTAAAAACAGAGAAGCTGGTACCAGAACCCTGGAAGGGGAATTGGCTGGGAGAGAGAGGGGACCTTTTTTTTTTTTTGGGGGGTGGAGGGGGGTTTTTTTTTTTTCGTTATATATATATATAGGGGTAAGGGAGGGTTTGACACTCTATGAACATATAAGGAGGACCCCCCAGGGCAGAGCCCGAGATATACTCTGGTTCTGGGTCAAGGGTCGTCTTTATCTTATTATATTTTTATTTATTTTTGTTTCCTGTGAAATTAAAATGAGAGAGTTGAGTTTGTGGTATTTAGTGTGCGGGGTTGCATGTTCTGGAAATGGATTTAAGTAAAAGATATGGATATTATGTTAGATATGATGGCTGTAGAGTGTATTCCTTGCTTCCCTTTAACCACTTACCTACCAGGCACGAACACCCCCTTCCTGACCAAGCCATTTTTCAGCTTTCAGCGCTGTCGCATTTTGAATGACAATTGCGCAGTCATGCAACGATGTATCCAAATAAAATTTTTATCATTTTTTTTCCCCACAAATAGAGCTTTTTTTTGGTGGTATTTGATCATCTCTGCGGTTTATATTTCTTGCGCTATAAACAAAAGAAGAGGGACAAGTTTTGAAAAAACACAATATTTTTTACTTTTTACTATAATAAATATCAAATTTTATTTTTTTTAAACAAATTTTTTCCCCAGTTTAGGCCGATACGTATTGTTCTACATATTTTTGGTAAAAAAAAATCGCAATAAGTGTATATTGATTGGTTTGCGCAAAAGTTATAGCGTCTACAAAATAGGGGATAGATTTAGAGCATTTTTATTATTTTTTTTTTTCTTTTACTAGTAATGGCGGCGATCTGCGATTTTTATCGTGACTGCGATATTGCGGCGGACATATCGGACACTTTTGACACATTTTTGGGACCATTCACATTTATACAGTGATCCGTGCTATAAAAATGCATTGATTACTGTATAAATGTGACTGTCAGGGAAGGGGTTAACACTAGGGGGTGATCAAGGGGTTAATATGTTCCCTATGTAAGTGATTCTAACTGTGGGGGGAGGGGACTGACTGGGGGAGGGGACCGATCGGTCTCCCTATGTACAAGGGAAACACGTTGATATCAAGGGGACATTTGGGACCGGGGATCGCAGGTGCTGAATCTGCGTCCAAAAGGCCAGTGACCCACAAGAATTTGGGGGAAGGGCAAGGGGTTGGACTATTGCGGTACAGTTAGAACAAGGATTGAAATAGAAAATAATAATAATAGAAAATGGATTTTTAATACAAAAAATGATTATATACAAAAACATGCACAATAAACATTTCGACTTAAAAGAACAGGTTACCCCTCCTATACAGTTTCACAAACAACGACACTTGATGGCAGGTCCTAGCCCGCAATCTTAACGTTTTGTTTGGATGTGGAGGGGGAAGTCTCGACCGGTTTCGCAGCCTATGCTGCTTCTTCAGGAGAGAAGTCTAGAACAGACATTGGTTTTAAAACATAATTTGCAACCAGCCTTAAAATTACAAAACATTGACAACAAATTACATCAAAAAAATAATAGATGAAGGGTGGATCAGCTCACCAGTGCGTATGGAGACCGTATCCCAATAGGTCCAGTTGTGTCTTTCCCGGCGGGTATGGGGGTATAGTATGGAATCGGCTAAGACAATGTAGTAGTATACTATTAATATTAATCCTATTATAATCAGGACTAAAAATTGGAGCACCACCACCCAGTGTGGTTATAGGGGGGAGTGTGTGGACCTCAAAGGAAGGGAGAAAGCGTGATGGAAGGGGACAGGCGAAGTGAATATGAGGAGGAGGGGGCTGGCAAGGAAGTGTGAGGGTAAGTGGTTGGGAAAGGTGGGGGGGGGGAGGGGTGACAAAAGGGAAAGGGGGGACAGGGAAGGAAAGAGTTGGAACTTCCCCCCCCCCCTACCCACCTTTCCCCCCCCCCCCCCTCGTCCTCCCCCTCCCACCCCCTTTCTCCCCCCCCCCCTTCTACCCCCTTCCCCGTCACTTCCCCCCCCCCCACCCCTTCCGTTGCCTGGTCCCCTTCCCCCTTTTTCCTTCCCTTTTCCCCCGCCCCCCCCCCACTCTTGCTGCCCTTTCACCCCCTTCATTTTTCATTAGTCCCTCACCACCTCCCCCGTCACTTCCTCTCCCCCCCCTTTCCCCCTCCCCCCCCTCCTTTTTTTTTTTTTCCCTCCCCCCTTCCTCACCCACCACCCTTCCTCCTTCCCTTCCAACTCTTTCCTTCCCTGTCCCCCCTTTCCCTTTTGTCACCCCTCCCCCCACCTTTCCCAACCACTTACCCTCACACTTCCTTGCCAGCCCCCTCCTCCTCATATTCACTTCGCCTGTCCCCTTCCATCACGCTTTCTCCCTTCCTTTGAGGTCCACACACTCCCCCCTATAACCACACTGGGTGGTGGTGCTCCAATTTTTAGTCCTGATTATAATAGGATTAATATTAATAGTATACTACTACATTGTCTTAGCCGATTCCATACTATACCCCCATACCCGCCGGGAAAGACACAACTGGACCTATTGGGATACGGTCTCCATACGCACTGGTGAGCTGATCCACCCTTCATCTATTATTTTTTTGATGTAATTTGTTGTCAATGTTTTGTAATTTTAAGGCTGGTTGCAAATTATGTTTTAAAACCAATGTCTGTTCTAGACTTCTCTCCTGAAGAAGCAGCATAGGCTGCGAAACCGGTCGAGACTTCCCCCTCCACATCCAAACAAAACGTTAAGATTGCGGGCTAGGACCTGCCATCAAGTGTCGTTGTTTGTGAAACTGTATAGGAGGGGTAACCTGTTCTTTTAAGTCGAAATGTTTATTGTGCATGTTTTTGTATATAATCATTTTTTGTATTAAAAATCCATTTTCTATTATTATTATTTTCTATTTCAATCCTTGTTCTAACTGTACCGCAATAGTCCAACCCCTTGCCCTTCCCCCAAATTCTTGTGGGTCACTGGCCTTTTGGACGCAGATTCAGCACCTGCGATCCCCGGCCCCAAATGTCCCCTTGATATCAACATTTATCCTGGATGATGGTACTTCTGATCTAACTTATCTATATTATTAAGGACTATACTCACGATTTGACATACAAGGGAAACACCATGGGTCTCCTCTCCTCTGACAGGACGTGGATCTGTGTGTTTAGTGGTGTGGGTGACCTTTGCGCTGTTAATAAACTAGAACCAATGCACAAGGAACGAATAAATATAGTGAGTGTAAAATTAAATACAATGACTGGCTAAAACTTGCCAACCACAAGTGCTAAGTGTAGAATAAATTTCTTAAAAAAGCAGCAAAATCTAATGTTTACACACACAGATCCACGTCCTGCTCAGTTACTGGGCAATCGCGGGTGCCCGGCGGACATCGCGGCCGCCGGGCACACGTATCGTGCCTCCCACGACGCGCGCGTGCCCACTAGTGGCCGCAAAGTTAGTGCCATCATATGACGGCGGCCCGGAACAAGAGATGTTTCTTGCCGCCGTCATATGACAATGGGCGGTCGGAAACTGGTTAAATAAATAAAAGATTAAATGAGAGAAAAAAATATTGGTAAAAAAAAAAAGGGCGCAAAGGACAAATTAGAAGCAATACCTAATTTATAAATATACAGAGCGATCCTAATTAATAAAGTGTACAAATCAATAAACCATCAGAAATGTGCATAATAAACATATGTGATCAAAACTTCTTGTGTGTACTCCAACACTGTGAATTAAAGTGGTTGTATACCCTACAATTCAACTTGCACCTACAGGTAAGCCTAGATTAAGGCTTACCTATAGGTACAAGAAATATCTCCTAAACCTACCTACACGGTTTAGGAGATATTTGAAAAGAACGTTTTACAACGTTGTCTACGGCGCATGCGCACCGTAGACAATGGTGCATTTACAGCAGGCATGTCCAAAGTCCGGCCCGCGGGCCAATCGCGGCCCGCGTTCCGGTTTTGAACGGCCCGCCTGTTTATCTGGACATGTATATCTTTTGTGGCCCCCAACGATCTCCCAGCGCCGGGGCCACAAAAGATATATATGTCCGGATGCCTTGGAGGGGACAGGGAGGAGGCGGGACAAGAGCCGTGCACACAGGAGTATTTCCTGTTTACACGACAGCCTCTATAATAGGAAGTCCCGTCTCCAGCACTGCCATTGGACGGCTGTTCTGTCCATCAAAGGAGGCGGGACCTTGTATTAAAGAGGCCGCAGAGAAAACAGGAGTTTCTCCTGTATGTTATCTTTTGGTGCTCGTCCCGCCCCCTCCCTGTACCCTCCGAGGCGGCAGATGGAGGGGCATAATTCAGGCTGCACTGCACAATGGTGAGTCTGCATTCCTGACAATGATGGGGGCTGTGTATTCCTGACAATGATGGGGGCTGTGTATTCCTGACAATGATGGGGGCTGTGTATTCCTGACAATGATGGGGGCTGTGTATTCCTGACAATGATGGGGGGCTGTGTATTCCTGACAATGATGGGGGCTGTGTATTGCTGAGAATGATGGGGTCTGTGTATTCCTGACAATGATGGGGGCTGTGTATTCCTGACAATGATGGGGGCTGTGTATTCCTGACAATGATGGGGGCTGTGTATTCCTGACAATGATGGGGGCTGTGTATTCCTGACAATGATGGGGGCTGTGCATTCCTGACAATGATGGGGGCTGTGTATTCCTGACAATGATGGGGGTGGGGGGTGCTGCATTCCTGACATTCCTGACATTCCTGACAATGATGGGGGGGGTGCTGCATTCCTGACAATGATGGGGGCTGTGTATTCCTGACAATGATGGGGGCTGTGTATTCCTGACAATGATGGGGGGGTGCTGCATTCCTGACATTCCTGACAATGATGGGGGGCTGCATTCCTGACATTCCTGACAATGATGGGGGGCTGCATTCCTGACAATGATGGGGGCTGCATTCCTGACATTCCTGACAATGATGGGGGGGGTGCTGCATTCCTGACAATGATGGGGGCTGTGTATTCCTGACAATGATGGGGGGGTGCTGCATTCCTGACATTCCTGACAATGATGGGGGGCTGCATTCCTGACATTCCTGACAATGATGGGGGGCTGCATTCCTGACAATGATGGGGGCTGCATTCCTGACAATGATGGGGGCTGCATTCCTGACAATGATGGGGGCTGCATTCCTGACATTCCTGACAATGATGGGGGCTGCATTCCTGACATTTCTGGCAATGGTGGTGCTGCAGATGGGCACTGACCCTTATTTTGCTTCATATTTCTTTATTTAAAATTGTATTTTTTGCCTAAATCTTCCCTCTTAAAGTGAAGGTGCGTGTTATACACCAATAAATACGGTATATCCAAATAACACGCCTGAGATCATCTCTTTACTCACACACAGCCACAAAGGCAAGAGAATTCTTGTTGGGCAGTGTGTCAGTACTCGAACGAACACACAGACTGAATTTTAATGGTTCAAACAATGTCAGGAAAAAAGGTCGGCCCTCACGCATGTTCGCTTCATCAAATCTGGCCCTCTTTTGAAAAAAGTTTGGACACCTCTGATTTACAGGGTTAATCCCCATCTTCAACTGCGGCTCACCGCAGTTGAAGTGTCCCGCGCGCATGTGCGGAGCGACGTCCTTGCCGCTCTGGCCAATCACAGCGCCGCAGCGGCGCTGTGATAGGCCGGATCGGCGATACCCGGAAGGGTATCTGTTTAGATATGGATGCGGCCGAAGGGGGAGAAGAACACGGCGTCGGGGCCCCGATCTAAGGTAAGTGATGCATAATGAGCTAGTATGCTAGTCATACTAGCTCATTATGACTTTGTCTTGCAGGTAGTTAACAAAAAAAAAAAATTTAAATGGGTATACAACCGCTTTAATATAAAGTGCAAATGTGCTTCAGAAATCTTGCTCATAAAAGTGCTTCACCTGAAGTGATAACAAAATGCGCTCACCAGACAGAGAAATCCTCGATTCAATGGTATATCTCCTTCAGATATCTCATTCCAATCAGACATTCATGTTTAGGGGAAGCTGCATCCCAATCCACTATGCAGATTTTAAACATAGGAATCTTCACCTTATGCATTCTCCACTGTATATAGCCAACTTGCATCAAGTGTGTCTGTGAAATAGCTCCACCACAAAGAGCCACAGAAGGTAGGATATAGTGGGCGTGATCAGCTGTCAGCCAATGACAGCTGATCATGTGATGTAAACAGAGCCGGTAAGCGGCTATTTTTTCTCCTCACGCTGATAACCCCTTCCCTGCCAGTGACATTTTTACAGTAATCAGTGCATTTTTATAGCATTGATCGCCGTATAAATGCCAATGGTCCCACAAATGTGTCAAAAGTGTCCGATGTGTCCGCCATAATGTCACAATTCCTATAAAAATCGCAGATCGCCGCCATTACTAGATAAAAAAACGAATTTCTATAAATCTATCCCCCTTTTGCGCAAACCAATCAATATACGCGTATTGCGATTTTTATTACCAAAAATATGTAGAAAAATACATATCGCCTTAAACAGAGGAAAAAGTGGAGTTTTTCAGAAATACAAAGAAAAAAAAAAAAAAAGAAAAGAAATACAAAGAAAGAAAGCATAATATAGAACATAAATGTCACATTCGTATACACAGTCAAGGAAAGTATATCTTTGAAAATGGTGTCTGACTTGTGAAAAATAACAGTCATTGTAAACGACAAGAAAACGAAAACATCAATTCAATTCAGTGTTTTATAGAAAGGATTAGTACAAGGAAAATTGCGCTGGACAATATGCAAAAAAATTAAAAATAAAAGATATAAATCAATTAGCAGCAACACCAAGTGCGATATAACACAAAAAATGTAGACATGTATAAAGTTGCGCTGAAATAAAAAAAACTTAAACAAAAATAAATATACCATCTATGTGTTACTTAAAAAATGAATCATAAGTAAAAAAGATGTGCCAAAGTGAACCAAAAAGTAAATAATAAGAGGATAGTGTCTTATATATTCCAGAAAAAAGACCTGCAACAAAAACTTTTGACCAAAAAAATTCAAGGAAGTATTTTGTGCATAGACAAATGAAGTCCAAACAAATTGGTGACAGGCGAAAATGAAGTGACTCTTGTGTTCAGATAATCCCACCACCATCTGTAATGCTCGCTTACCAGCTATCAAAGGTTTGAAGACATGTGGCTATTGCCCAGCCAGGGCCTTTTCCTCACAGCCGGTAACACCGATTCTGTTGTCCTTTATGAAGGAATATCATCAGCAGCTCCTGGGCTGGGAGATAGATCCGATAGATGGTAATCACTGTTACCAGCTCTTCAATGACGCACACTGGGCAGAGTGGGGACTCGTTCATGGAACACAAAAAAATGCCAGAAAGGGGATCATAGATAAAACCCGTTTGGGCAATTTATTATAAAAATAAAGCACTACAAATGTGCATAGATAAAAAAACTCTTAAAATATATATGCGGCCGGCCGGCTGCAGTACTGAACGCCCGTACCTAGTAGCGGGACGTTTCGCTCGCGGTGACGTCAGCACGTCGCTCCTCCTACGATGTTTCGTCACAACATGGACGTATTCAAGAGGGCACATTCCTGTGCCCCCATGAATACGTCCATGTTGTGACGAAACACTAGTAGAGTGTGCTTTTTCTTTTATTTATTTTTTTAACCGCTTCCCGACCGCCCACTGCATATATACGTCAGCAGAATGGCACGGGACACCAGCGGCGATCGGGTCCGCTGGTCCCGCGGCCGTGGTCACGGAGCTCCCGACCGGGTCGCGAGCGCACCGCTGGCGGCGCGCTCCCGACCCACGGGCAGGCATTTAAAGGGCCACGTACAGGTACATGGTTTTTCCTGCCCGTGGGTCGGGAGCGCGCCACCAGCGGTGCGCTCGCGACCAGGTCGGGAGCTCCGTGACCATGGCCGCGAGACCAGCGGACCCGATCGCCGCTGGTGTCCCGTGATCGGGTCACAGAGCTGAAGAACGGGGAGAGGTTTGTGTAACTCTGCCTGTCATTGATTGGCTGTTCCCGGTCATCGGGAAAGCCGATCAATGACGTCAGACGTCAGCCCCGCCCCCTAATGTAAAAAAACACACACACGTCACAGCCCATAACCCCTCCCCTCCCCCTAGTGGTTAACTCTTTCACTACAACTGTCATTTATACAGGAATCAATGCATTTAAATAGCATTGATTGCTGTATAAATGACAATGGTCCCAAAAATGTGTCAAAAATGTCCGATGTGTCCGCCATAATGTCGCAGTCACAATAAAAATCGCTGATCGCCGCCATTACTAGTTTTTTTACCAAAAATATGTAGAAGAAGACATATCGGCCTAAACTGAGGAAAAAAAATGTTTTTTTATATATTTTTTGGGGATATTTATTATAGCAAAAAGCAAAAAATATTGAATTTTTTTCAAAATTGTCGCTCTATTTTTGTTTATAGCACAAAAAAATAAAAACCGCAGGGGCGATCAAATACCACCAAAAGAAAGCTCTATTTGTAAGAAAAAAAGGACGCCAAATTTGTTTTGGAGCCACGTCGCACGACCGTCGCACGACCGCGCAATTGTCAGTTAAAGCGACGCAGTGCCGAATCGCAAAAAGGGGCCTGGTCCTTTGGCTGCCAATTGGTCCGGGCTGAAGTGGTTAAATTATATTTATTATAGCAAAAAGTACAACATTTTTTTTCAAAATTTTTTGTTTATAGTGCAAAAAATAAAGACTGCAGAGGTGATCACATACCACCAAAAGAAAGCTCTGTTTGTGGGAAAAAAAGGACGTCAATTTTGTTTGTGGAACAACACCGCACAACCACGCAATTGTCGGTTAAAGCGACACAGTGCCGAATCGCAAAAAATTGCCCGGTCATTCAGCAGCCAAACCTTCCAGAGCTGAAGCGGTTAATTGGGGGCACAGACAGCAATCAAGACATGACAGGGGTTCTAATACCTTTCTACCCTATACAAAAAAAAAAGTTTTTTGTTATAGTTTAACTTCTTTTACCTCCCTGCCCTTGTTTGGATCATCTAGATGTATTCTTTATTGATACATAAAGGATTTCATACTTCTGCTTCTTTGGACTCCAGCTCATTTTTGTAGCCCCCTAGACTGATAAAATATTGCAAACCTGACGGTTTTTTTTTGCTTTATGAAAAACCAAAGCCAAGAACAATGTGTCTCCAATGCAATACAAAAACCATCCTATTTATAAGCATTTTATATGAGCCATTCGAAAAATGGCTAAAAACACACAGAGGTACAGTTGTAGAGATCAGCGAGCAGAGCATCTCTTTGTATTATATACATCTAGACAGGTGTATGCATGTAGAAGAGGGAAAAGCTGAACCCATTCAGAGTTATCCATCGTGAGAGTTATCTTTCCTAATAAAACACCCATAAACCTTTGCAGCAGCAGAAGGTATACTGTATGTTTCATGGGATGGTGTTCCACCAAGAATATTTCCAAATTTTCATGATGAAATAAATGCGATTTCAGTGAACTTTTTCCACCTTTTTACGGTAAAGTTGAACTCCTGCCATGCAGCTTATTAAACGGGTGAAATTCATATACTGTGTGTTAGCCCCCATACACACGGTCGGAAATTCCGACGGAAAATGTCCGATCGAACCCTGTTGTCGGAAAAAAATCCGCCCGTGTGTGGGCTCAATCTGACTTTTTTCGCCCCCCCCCCCCCCCCCGTATTCTTACTGAACCCCTTCATTCAGCGGGAAGAGCTGTCTCTCTCCACGGCACCCGTCTCTTGATTGGATAGATTCAAAGAAGCGCAGCCATTATTGGCTCCCCTGCTTCTGTCAATCAAATCCAATGACGTGGGCACCGGAGGGTGGGGGCGAGTCCCGGCATTTTCTGTGTCTATAAGACGCAAAATGCTGGACTCGGGAGCGCGCCCGCAAGGTAACCCACTAGGGAAAGCACTCCTCCCGAGAGGGTTATCAAAATGTGAGGGAGAAGCCGCAAGAGCCACCGGGGGACCCCAGAAGAGCAGTTGGGGCCACTCCAGTGGAGGTACAAAAAAAAATGTGTCACTTTTAATACCTAATGTATATGTAAAAACATCCCCTTGAAATAGAAAAAAAGCCAAGACAGGACCTCTTAAATATGAGATCTGGGTCAAAAGCCCTCAGATCACATATTTACACTAATGCCCCTAATGCCCCGTACAGACGTCGGAACCTCCGACGGAAAAAATTTGAGAGCAGGATCTCAAATTTTCCGACAGCAAAATACGATCAGACTTTTTCCGATCGTGTGTAGGGAATTCCGACGGACAAAGTGCCACGCATGTTCAGATCAAATTACGAGACCAAAGCTATTGGCTACTAGCCTCTACGTAGTTCCGTAGTACACCACGAACGTCACCACGTTCGGAATGATCGCTTTTTCCGACAACTTTGTCCGATAAGAGGTGTAAAAAAAATAAAAAAATAAAGGCCTTTACAGTCACTTTAACTGTTGAACCTGCCAAAGAGTTTGCAATTGTGTGCAGCCCAGCTTGGCTGCCACTGCTGTCAATCAAAGTCAGTTAGCCAATCAGGAGTGCGGGGGAGGCGGGGCCGAACTGCGGCTCTTTGTATGAATGGACATACAGAGCTGCCGTTTCACACGGATGCCAGAATAAAGAGCTGCTTGCTGTGGGGGGCACTCAAGAGGAGGGAGGGGCCAAGAGAGCCGGCGTGGGACCTGAGAAGAGGATCTGGGCTGCTCTGTGCAAAACCACTGCACAGGGCAAGTAAGTATAACATGTTTATTATTTTTGAAGAAAAAACAAAACACAAGACTTTAGTATCACTTTAAAGTTAAATTCAGGGCACAAACACTTTTATTCAAATACATTCCTCAATAGAAAAAAAGGATACAAATCGACTTTGTGTGCACCAAATGCCTTTGCAAAAGCAGATATAAATTTGTAAAGTAACTGTGACATCAGTAGGAGGTGATGATGTCACAGGAGGTGGTCCTGCTACAGGATGCCTGCAGGAGGGGGCGGAGACAAGACCAGTCTCCCTGCTCACCAGACAGAGGTGACGCTAGCAGTTCACTGTCCAATGAGCAGGTTGGGAGCAGAAGGAAAACATAGGAAGCTAAATTGTTCCAAAACTAAAGACTGGGTTCTACTAGAAGACTCTTTCACTCCCATTTCGTTAGCTGTATCCCCCTGGATATCCCAAAAACACGTTTCTCCAGATCTACGCACTCACCCTTTGATATCTCCAACGTTAGACTCTTTTCACGCATCTTGTCACAAACACAAAATCTCCTCTCAGCTCGGCCCGATGACCCCACTCGAAGGCAACCCAGCCTTTACCCCAGGAACCCACGCATCATTCTTAGCCAACATCTGGCCACACTCACATGTGCGAACGGGACAATTCTTTGACGGCAACCGACTCCTCTCTTATGAGGAGGTTTCGGCTAAGTCTCCATTAGGCCGATTCCCATTCTGGACATATATACAGATACGTAACTTCCTCCTCACCGCCACATTGGATACACAATGGTCTAGACCCCTTACCCCCTTCGAAACACTGTGCCTACAGACAGAACCTCAACGACACCTTATCTCATATACGTACACTCTTTTTTTCTCAACAACCGATCCCGCTCTGGATTGGAGCAGGCTTGAATGGGAAAGGGATACTTCCTTGACCCTCACCCAATCTGATTGGGAATCCATTTATACTTTTATACACAAAGGGTCCATCAACACTACAGCTCAGGAAAATGCATACAAAATAACAACCAGATGGTATAGGACCCCTATGAAGCTACATCACATGTTCCCTGATTCCCCCCCGCAATATTGGAGATGTAATGCGGACCTCGGTACATTCATACACATTTGGTGGACATGTCCCAAACTACAACCGTTTTGGTTGGAGGTTCACAGGTTGATCAGACACGTAACCACCTTTGAGTTAGCTTTCACGCCGACTCAATTCCTGCTCAACCTTCCCTCGATCTCTAGGAAGACATACTTTCGTTCCCTCTCCATGCACATGGTAAATGCTGCAAAAATGTGTATCCCAGCAAAATGGCGTTCCCCAGATCCCCCTACAATTGCTGACTGGTTTCGCAGAATAGCCAAAACGGCGGAACTAGAAAATCTAATCCACCAAGCACGAGACACGCCGACCAAATTCACCAACACCTGGGCCTGCTGGCACCACTTTCTCACGACTACTGAATACCAAAGATTCATATAATGTACTATAATCGGGTGCGGTATTGGTCGGCAGACAATGCCCCCTCCCTTCCCCCCCTTGCCTATTTTCTTTACTTTTTAACTCCCCTCCCTTCTATATCGTTCACTCCTCTTCCCTTTGACACAATAGATTCCCTCACAGTTAGATATCTCTTCCTTGACATACCAGTCCTTGTCTTTTTAGGCTGGTAACCAACACTCACATATGAATGTTCCCTAGCATGTCGCTCGAAGTACCTCATACGACTCCTACTGACTCATTCCTATTCGCATACTTCCACCTGATATCGATACGAGTCACTTCACTCAGTATACGACATCCATGCTCTCAAATGTACTATACCTGATGTTCATTGTTCTGTTTACTCTATACTGAACCTTACTATGTTTACTTACGTTACTATAACTCCTCGGAACTACTCCTTGTTTATATATGCAAATAAAGCTTACCTATATTCATTCTTTTGATGCCCTACGTTGCGGCTGCGTCCGCACTTACACAGTTTATATGATTCTTTGTATTATCCTTTGTACTTCTGTTTGAATTGTTAAACAAAATAAAAATCTGTTTTAAAAAAAAAATAAAAAATTGTTGATCCAGGGAGATGAATTGCTTGATTAGTTACTACGTGCGTCACCGCATTTGTGAGGCCAGGCATTGATGTTGGACAAGAAGGCCTGGCCCGCAGTCTCCACTCTAATTCATCCCAAAGGTGTTCTATCAGGTTGAGGTGAAGGCCAGTCAAGTTCCTCCACCCCAAACTCGCTCATCCATGTCTTTATAGACCTTTCTTTGTGCACTGGTTCAAATCATTTGGTGGAGGGGGGATTTTGGTGTGGGGTTGGGCTTGGCCCCTTAGTTCCAGTGAAGGGAACTCTTAAAGCGCCAGCATACCAAGACATTTTGGAAATTTCATGTTCCAAACTTTGTGGGAACAGTTTGGGGATGGCCTCTTCCTGTTCCGATATGACTGCGCACCAGTGCACAAAGCAAGGTCCATAAAGACACGGATGAGCGAGTTTTGGGGTGAAGGAACATGACTGACCTCAACCTGATAGAACACCTTTGGGATGAATTTGAGTGGAGACTGCGAGCCAGGCCTTCTCGTCCAACATCAATGCCTGACTTCACCAATGCACTTCTGGAAGAATGGTCAAACATTCCCATAGACACACTCCTAAACCTTTCAACCTTCACAAATAAATAAGCTATTATTGGGACACCAAACATAGCCAAATAAACTGTAAAAAGGATATCTGAATTAAGCTTATCTATTTCCCATGAACTGTTTCTCAGAGCTGCTTTATGCCAATGATCTCCAGCAAGGAGAGGGCTCCAGATTATTGGAAGAGGCGATTCTAGATCCTCCAGAAGTCCTAACTGTACCGTCTATTAATCATTCATAAATCACCAAGCCAGAGCTACTCCTAATTATAGATTTCCCTTTGAAATGGGAAATCAAAGTGGAGCGAGACTGCAAACATTCCACTTCATCAAAAGCCGTTGCCTATAAAAGAAGCAATCAGATAGCTACCGGATTATGGCTAAAATCATTATGACAGAACCAATTTTCTTCCCAAGGACAAGATTTGCAGCAACTTTTTCAAATCGCCCAGGAAATGCTTTCGTCTTCGTGGCTCCTAAGCTCATTATAGGACACCTCTCATAATGTCGCAAAAGGCATTATGGGTAGGATTGAATAATTAAGAGATATCTCCAGTCACTGGCTTCTGGCATCTTATATTTCTCAGGAGCAATAAATGTGTTGCACCTTAATATCTGACTGACTATCCCCCACTATGAAGTTTTTCCTCCTGCTTACATCATAACATAAGTGCAGTGGCAGCCCGTCCATAAGGGGCACAGGGCTGCCACACCCCCCCCCCCTAATCTCTATGAGCCGGCCCCTAATCCCCATGCAGGGAGTTCTACGGGTTTATTTTTTAATTTTTTATGAAGCACATGCTTAGAGCCAGAGGCTTTCGTTTAGGGTTGCCACCTGTCCAGGATTCACCTGGACAGTTCGGGTTTTGAATCATGTGTCCGGGTTTCAGTCCATCTGAAACCCGGACACAATATTCAGACAGGAATGTGGCTCAGAACAGGGCCTGATAGGAGAGTGAGAGGGCACTATGTGCACAGCATTACTATTCTCTTTGGAGTGCCCAAAGGTGCCCCAAGTCTGTTACAATCCCATAGTGTATATTAAAAAAAAAAAATGTTGCGGTGCGCCGGTTAAGTGTTCGGGTTTGGCTTGAAGGAAAAGTGGCATCTCTACTTTAGTTGGCTTTAAAAAAGTTGGGCTCGGGGAGCAGAGCACTGCCCCCTTTGCCCACCCACTTATGACAATAGTGAATCAACATTCGCTAGTATCTTCCTGCTTCTCCTCCCGGCCAATCAGGACAGGAGGCGAGACCTGAGTCCAGATGGGCCAGGAGGAGAAGCGACCGGATTGGCCGGGAGGAGAAGCGGGGGAAGCCACCGAAGTCACCCGTGACCTGGATGGGGGTAAGTGCGGGGGGCTTGCGAGCGTGGCTGGCGAGTAGGGAGGGTGGGTGGGGGGTTTATTTGCCGCCACCCAAATAATGGAGCACCAGCCGCCACTGGCTTAGAGTTAAGTGAAGAAAGAGTCTGACTATTACAACAAAAGAGTCCATAAACTAATTTTAAAAAATCCAACAAATTAGCTTAAGTGATAGATATAGATATATATATATATATATGTAGTGCACTACTACCTTAGGAGCTGCTGGGTAGTTCATTACAGTACTGCTGGTTTAACCCCCGCTCTTCCACCCCATATCAGTCACAATAGACGTGGTCGAACAGGGATGAACAAGGAAACATTTATTTTCTGGTGGTGGTCCGTCCATCAGTAATGCAGGAAAGTGTGAGCTGCCTTCTCTTCTGGTTAGATTTTTTTTGAGTAGGTAAGACCCTTTCCCTTGGCAAACTGGCCGGTGCCCCTCTGAAAGACACCTTGGTATTTTGGAATGCTGGAAGTCCCAGGCCTCACCTGCCTTTCTCGCCTCCCAGGCCAGTTCAGGAAAGTCCAGGCGCCCCCGGTCTACTCCGTCCGCTTTGCAGCTACTTCACCCTTCTTGAGCAATGGTCCATCCCAGCCGGGATGCCTGGCTTCTTTCCCCAGGGTATTTAGTGCAAGTAGTAGGCTTGAACCATCCAGCTCTGAGGTCTCTTAACCCTCAGGCCTTCCAGTTAGTGTCCTATGCTTTCCGGTGCTGGGGTCTCTGAACCCCCAGGCCTTCCAGCCTTTTCCTGAAGGTCACATTGTGAAGCTTCTTTGGACCTAGTCTCTTCCAATCTCCTCCCAGGAACCATGTGACCTTGGTATATATGTATGTCTGCCCCTGCCCTGCTCACCTCTGGCAAGTACGAGAACGCAGTCTGGCTGGATGCATTGGGAGAGGGTACTTAAGGTACTGAGATCACGTGCTTCTGGGTTCCGGTCCAGAAGATCTTTCTGTCTGTTTGGCCCTGGTCCTCCTGACCAGCCCTCGGGGCCCTCATGGCCTGGGGTGCGGATCCATCCTATTCCGAGTCTCGGGGCTGGCTGGCCCTAGGCACAGTAACTGGAAGGAGAATTCTATGGTGGTCCGATGCCTTTGGAGATGCCCAGCAACTGAGAATGCAACCGGGGGAGGACTCTTCGGAAGAGGGCCATGCAAAAGGCTGGTTCGCCAGCAAGAGCCTGGGAGCCAAGTTGAAAGACACTTGCTCCTCAGCCACTTCTCTGTCTGTCCATTCACACGTGGAGTGCAGCTTGACCCTGCCCCTGCTCTCCCCTTATTGACTAATTGGCTGTGATTGACAGGAGCTGAGCCAATGAGGAGGAAGAGAACTGGGAGGGCTGCTGCTCTTATGCACAATGCTAGATCAAGGTGGGGCTCAGATAAGTATTGGGGGGGGGGGCTCAAGGTTTTTACCTTAATGCATAGAACGCACTGCCAGAGGCGTTGCTAGGGGGGTGCGGGGGGTGCGGTCCGCACCCGGGTGACACCCGCTAGAGGGGTGACACCCTCCCTGTTTTTTTTTTTGTTTGTTTTTTTGATTTTTTTTTTTTTTTTTAGCTGCTGCAGCCCGGGTGACACCCGCTAGAGGGGTGACACCCAGGGCCGCTAATAGGGCAGTACAGCCAGCCCTGTAATTACATTTTGCTGGGCCCTATCTGGTCTACAGAGGGGCCCAGGGGGTGAGCGCAGCGCTTGGACTATTTCTCAATTTTCGGGCGCATGTACATTAAGCAGTCCCGCATATTGGGCTGCTAGTTAATTATACCCGGCTGCCACTGCCCACTGCCTTCCCTGGCGGAGTGATACTACAAGGCTCCGCTTAGCTCTGCCTCCCATGCCGACTGCCGAGACTGAGGTGAGACGACAGGCGGCTCAGTGGATGAGAGGGCGAAAGAACCTGGAGGACAGCATTGCTGCACCTGCACTGCAAAGTGAGTGGAGAACAGCAGATAGAATGCTCACTGTCTCAATTCGTTTTACACACAGCAAAGCAGGTCATGATTATCAGCATTATGATACTCACGCATGCAGCACAGTCAGCATGTGCTCTGTCATGGATCTGTCAGTGTGTCATATTGCTGTTTGGTGCTTACTTTGTTATGGCTGTACAGGGTTAAAGTTTGTAACACACAGTACAGCCATCAATTAACAAAGTCAGCACCCAAAAGCCATGTGACACTGACAAATCCATGACAGAGCAAATGCTGACTGTGCTACCTGTGTAATTTCCATAATGCTGATAATCATAAGACGCAGAGATGCTACTTTACACTTTCCTTTGGGGGGGGGGGGCAGTAAACATGTGCCTCCCAACCCCCCCCCCCCTTTAACCACTTCCTGTCCAGCAACGTACTGGCACATTGCTGGATTGGAAGGGTGATATCTTGGTCATTGCTGCAGCAATGTTCAAGATATTATTTTTTAGCCCCAATGAGTCTGCACAAAGAAAAAGCAATCCTAGTGGCTAAGAAGCCAATGGATTACTTTTTCAGGCAGTGGAAGGGGGTTTCACCACCGTTGCTCTCCCGTGCAATTAGGGGTTCCATTAAGCATGTGGGCAGCAACATCCAGTTCCTGGGACAAAGTGAGAGAAACTGATGATGTTCCTCCTACTTACATGGTCTCATGTAAGCAAGCCATTACTGGCTTAAACAAACATCTGATCAAATCGATCTTTGTTTGATCAGCTGCTTTGGAGGCCAGAGGAGAGATTTGGGTCTAATAGACCCCAGATCTCTCCAGAAAGAGGACCTGTCACTGCCCCATGCTATCAGAAGGGATGTTGTTCATCCTTTCTGATAGCAATAAAAGAGATACAAGATGAAATGAAAGATACAGTATACATTTTTTTTTTGTCTAAAAATAAAATTTAAAGCATTTTTAAACTGCCTCTGCCCCCCCCTGTACTCCTGTACTCATGCACAATCATGAACGCGTGTGCATATGTAAACGGTGACAAATCTGCAAAGGTTGGGTCAGGGGAGGAGCCTGGGGTGGGGTCAAGGGAGGGGTTAAAGGGGGCCCCGTTGGGTAGGCTGTACGGGGCCCCATGATTCCTAACAGCAGCCCTGGACACCCTCCCTGTTTTTTTTGGTTTATTTCTATTTATTTTTTTAGCTGCTGTTCACCCAGCCCAGCGCCGTTTTCGCTGGGCTGAAACAACACACCGCAGCAGTGCCTGGTGTCCTCCTTCCTACCTCCTTCTTCCAGCCTCAGCCTGTCTGTCACATCTCACAGAGTGCAGACAGGATGATGACGTGACGTCACTACACAGTGTCTGCGCTCCGCCCGGGCGGCACGGCAGCTGCAAGTTGTGAAGCTGCCCTCCTCTCCAGACGCCCGGCGCCTAAATTATAAACAGGTGCAGGGGGGGGGGGGGGGGGGGGGGGTGTCCTGGTGTCCGAGCCAGCCCAGCCAGGTTGAGTTCTGTGTGTGTTTGGGGGGGGGGGGGTTTCCATGGTACCGACACAGACACGCCACCAAAGAGCTGGTGGGAGGAGGGAGGACTCTCAGTGTCTGGCACCCTGGCTGACCTGTTATGGCTATGCAAGTATGATAGGGGGGGGGTGCAAGGTGGTCTGCTACAGCTATGGATAATATATATGGATAATGGATATATTAATGGATATATGGATAATGGATATATATGGACAATGGATATACCGTATATGGATAATGGATATGTATATGGATAATGGATATATATATATATGGATAATGGATATATATGGATAATGGATATATATGGATAATGGATATATATGGATATATATGGATAATGGATACATATTGATAATAAATTATTGGGGGGGTGACACCATGTTATACCGCACCAGGTGACACCAACCCTAGTGACGCCACTGCGCACTGCTACTTCAGCTCTTATCTTTTGGGGTACCTAAAAGAACTTATAGGGTAAGCTCACTTTCAAAAAAAAAAAATAGCAAAAATTTGAAAGGTATGGCTTCTACAATTGCTGCATAAGCCTTGTTGTAATTTAACGTTACTAAAAATTACCTTTATTTTTAAATCTGAAGCTAGTTTAATCTTCTGTAAAATTCTGTGCAATATGACAACGTGGACACATTCTGTATACTGTTAGTGTACAGAATGTGCCCAGAAATGTAATTTTCTGCTTGCGTGATTGGCTCACTGATTTCCCCAGAAGCCTGCACTAAGATGCAAGTCAAATATTAGGCACCCCTGCAATAGGAATTTCAGTTTTGATGAGATACTCCCCAGGGGTTAATTACTGTGGTTAAATGGATGCAGACACTGCAGCTTTTTCCTTGATAACACTGAGTATGCACCAGGTGATTATAATGAAGCAGTGCCTCCCATTCAGAATCAGTATCCAAAGGATAAACAGCGATTTCTTCAGAGCAACAAAAAGGTAGGAATCTGCTACAACGTTTAATAAAATCCCTGCAATGTACATAGATCACCCAGAGGGAATTGTTTATTTCTCTAAAAATAGAGCCATTTTGTTTTTTTTCTTTAAATCTAAACCCAAAAACAAAAATGTAATATATTGCAGCTTACCAATCATTGGATGTCATGGCTGCCTAAATTTTTTAGGGCTTTTACTGTGTGCAGCTTGCAAGATACTTTTATGTAAGTGTATCTGAATAAAGTGTTACTTGCTTTTACTATCACACTGACCCAGGCGCCCTCTTTCTGCTGTTTTTACTTCATTTCTAATGATTGTCAGGAACATCATTTATATCCACACAGAGAGCACCTCAAGCCAATCACCATAGAAAGGCAGATGTGTGGGTATGTTCCTGACTCATGTTAGAACAGAAGAAGTGGCTTGGGTAAGCTACAAAACGTCCTCCAGTTGAATATGACTGACTACTACTAGCTACACCATAGCCTAGATAAATAATAACCTTCATAGACATTAACCACTTGCCGACAGCTGCACACCGATATACATCGGCACAATGGCAGTGGTGGGCAAATGGGCATACCTGTACATCCCCTTTAAGAGGCGGGATTAGCAGCCGCAGGACCGGCAGCCTGGCCTCCAAGCGATCGTGACACGGAGCATCACAACGGGGAAGTGCCTATGTAAACAAGGCATTTCCCCTTCCTGGCTAGTGTCATGACAGAGATCACTGCTCTCTGTCATCGGGAGTGGTGATCGATGTCATGTGACTAGTAGCCCACCCCCCCCCCAGTTAGAATCACTCCCTAGGACACACTTAACCCCTTGATCGCCCCTACTGTTTAACCCCTTTCCCTGCCAGTGTCATTTACACAGTAATCAGTGCATTTTTATAGCACTGATCGCTGTATAAATGACAATGGTCCCAAAATAGTGTCAAAAGTGTCCGATGTGTCCGCCATAATGTCTCCGTCACAATAAAAATCGCCACCATTACTAATAAAAAAAAAAAAATAATAAAATGCCATAAATCTGTCCCCTATTTTGTAGACGCTATAACTTTTGCGCAAACCAATCAATATACGCTTATTGCGATTTTATTTTTATCAAAAATATGTAGAAGAATACGTATCTGCCTAAACTGAGGGAAAAAAAATTTTGTATACATTTTTGGGGGATATTTATTATAGCAAAAAGTAAAAAATATAGCTTTTTTTCAAAATTGTCACTCTTATTTTTGTTTATAGCTCAAAAAATAAAAACAATATTTGGGGGATATTTATTATAGCAAAAAGTAAAAAATATTGCTTTTTTTTCAAAATTGTCACTCTTTTTTTTGTTTATAGCTCAAAAAACAAAAACAATTTTTGGGGGATATTTATTATAGCAAAAAGTAAAAAATACTGTTTTTTTTTTCAAAATTGTCTTTCTTTTTTTGTTTATAGCACAAAAAATAAAAACAGCAGAGGTGATCAAATACCACCAAAAGAAAGCTCTATTTGTGGGAAAAAAAGGACGTCAATTTTGTTTGGGTGCGACGTCGCACGACCGCGCAATTGTCAGTTAAATCAATGCAGTGCCAAACAGCAAAGAGTGCTCTGGTCAGGAAGGGGGTAAAATCTTCCGAGGCTAAAGTGGTTAAAAAGTGAGGCTAACTAAGGATAATTTTTTTGACATGAGAACAGGTCCAATATAGTTGAAAGCATCTCCCATAACTCCCAGGAGCCATTTAAAGCTGATGGAACCCTTAAAAATTATCTAAGCACCTTAAATTTGCCATATATGTTAATTCCAATGTATTTTCTGGTCAAATTCTCCCTAAATGTCCATATTTTCATAGAACTGCCAGAGAAATTAAATTTTCACTTTTGATCAATAATAACAGACTAAAGAGTGGCAACCTAAAAGATTATATTTTTAGTCCTTCCACATAATCGTTATCAATAAATGCATGGGAACCAGCAGAGCAATGAACAAAGCACTAAGTATAAAGTATGGTAACACATGTAGCGCTGGCTCCTGACGAGCAGGCGCTATTATTTGTTCAAAAATTAAGTTGCCTGAGGCCACAGTTGGGCTTCAGGCTAATTTCTCTAAATTACTGGTTTCTGTACCAGTCCAGCTGGGTTGCACTGGGTTCTCCTTGAACGTAGGTGTCGCTGTCACCGCCGGCAAGAGTAGAAACGCAGTCTAGCTGGATGCATTGAATGCCATTTATCTCTTGGAACCAGCCCAGTGGGAGTGTTTTCCTGCCGTGAATTCTGGGGGGTGGTATTTAAGGTACCGACGCCATGTTGGCGGGGGTGTTATATTCTGTTGTTTTGTTTCTGGTGGTCCTCCTGACCCAGTCCCATGGCCCTCCTGGCCTGGGGTGCAGGACTATGCATCCTGTGTCTCGGGGCTGGCTGGCCCGAGGCAACGCAATTGAGAGGATAGGCCCAAGCGGATCTTGGAGCCTATTGATCCAGGGATGGTCCAGTGCCGTCTCATCTCAAGGGAGAGGCCCAGCAGCTGGAGGATCCAGGGGAGGACTCTTTCAGGAGAAGACCATGCGCAAGGCTGGTATCTCTGGAGGAGCCTGGAGACTTAGTTGAAGGACGCAACCCGGATCACATTACCTACAGTCCTGCTGGTTCGGCTGAAAGAGACTGGTATTGTATGGAATTATTCTTCAATTCTTGCTTGTGTTCACGATGTAGCAGGGGAAGGCCTCCCGTACGTCTGGGGACTGTACGAGAGCACAGAGTGGTATGAGTGCCTGGCGGGTCGTTGCCGGGAGATGACCCCGGAGGTTTGCTGAAGTGGAGTCAGTGGTCTTCCAGATGGTGGGGAGCAAACAGCAGGTGCAGACTTCCACACACAGGCACGGTACCGAGGAGAAGCGTCCGGGTTACAGGCAGAGGTTGGCAGCAAGCGGGCAACGTGGTACAGAGGAGCAGGCAGGTTCAAGTCCGGTCACAGGCAGAGGTTGGCAACAAGCGGGCAGCGTAGTACAGAGGAGCAGGCAGAAGCGGAGTCAGGGACAGGCCGAGGTCAACAGGCAGGCAGCGGACGGACAGGTGCAGGATCAAGCCGGGGGTCAGGAGGTCAAACGGGATACAGGCAGCAGGTATCGGAACACTTGGAGCTGACGATCGGACAGCCCGAGCGCCCAGTGAGCTCAGCCTAAATAGGCTGGTATTGTATGGAATTATTCTTCAATCTCTCGGTGATGCTAAAGTTTAAATTCACACGTCTCTGTGGCAGAGACTGTGTTAAATACCCCACCAGCTGCTAGGTCCAGTAAGAGGGACTTATCCGGTGGTGGCTGGATCTAACAAGAGAAACTATTGTCGTCTAGATCTTAAAAGAGAACTTGAACCCGCAGTACCAAGTTCCTGAACTCACTCCTACCCCTCTATCCTTTATTGAGAGACTTTGTCTTTGTTCTAAATAAATAACCAAAAAAAGGATTCAGTGTCAGTCTCAACATTCTCTGGACCACTTTCCACGGGATCCCCAAGACGAAGCTACAAGCAGGTGAGGTAACGGTAAGCCCAAATCAAACCAGCAGCTTCTTCGGGGGTTAGTGCTACACACATAACAAGCAATCAGAATCTATATTGTACCATTGTGGTTTCGGGAAACTTACTATTGATTGCTCATCATGGGTCAGTGTGATTTGCACAGGTAGATGGGTTTTAGCTACTCAAAACCCTTGTGAATATATGGAGGATATAGATCCGTTCTAGCAGGGTTAGAAACAAAAATCAGACCTCTTCCAAAATACAGAATTTGCTATTGTTTCAATGTTGACAAGTTTCATGAATAAATTACTACTCTTAATTCCGAAAACGCTCCCTCCCTAAAAACAGACAGCTGGAGAAATCCACAAATTTTCTAGTGGAAGCAATCCTTTAGTCAGACAGAACACAAATATTTGCTCATTATTTTTCAATTACAATGTGAATAGACAAGGATCAGTAAATAATTCTGAATAATTCAAGAAGATAGGTAGAACTGGAAGCAAAAAAACAATAACAAATAATGTTTATGTGAGTGACATAGTCATTACCCTCATGATAGTCTATCATTTCTAAAAATACAAAGGTACGCCTACACTCACACACTATTGGGATCAACATTCTTCTGGTGGAATGATGGAATGATATATTCCGTTAGGAATATAGTTCCTGAGCAGCTGATTTAATCTGTAAACTGCTAGTATTCCATGTAATATATGCCACACTGATAATGGTAATTCATACCCTAGTATAGAGACAGAATTCAAATGCATATGGAGCACCAAAAATGCCCATTCATCTCCCAGCACAGAGGTCTACATGAGATTGCATGAGCTTCACTGAAAATGCCTATTTACCTCCCAATACAGAAGTCAGAATGAGAATTATGCCACAGTAAAAATTCCCATCTACCTCCTAGTATAAAGACCAAAGTGAGAATGCAGTGTTTCTCAACCTTTTTTCAGTCAAGGCACCCTGTAAAATTTAACACAATCTTGAGGCACCCCATTCTAAAATTAAAAAAAACAAAACGAATGCCCCGTACACACGGTCGGACATTCCGACCACAAAATCTGTCTGATTTTTTCCGACGGATTTTGTCCGAAACTTGTTGTGACAGACCTAGCCGGGACACGGGCTTTTTGAGAGGACTACATGCTAGCCTCCTGCCAGCTGATCACGGGCCCCCCAAAATACACTCTCTGTATATGCATTTGGCATTAGAAATAGACTAGCATCTGACACCTTGTGTCCCATTCAATGTCATGATGAACTCAAGCCACCTGTCTATTGTGTAAATGAGGCTGGTCTGGCTTGTAAGGTGTATTCTACACACTGTCAGATGCTAATGTCGTCAACTCCAGACAGCCTGTCTGTTGCCTTGTGTAATTCTAAAGAATATTTCACCTATTGTTGTGTGTGCTAATTAACCCTGCAATTGAATGAAGGAGTCCAGTGTTTATTAAGATAATTAGCTCATGCTAATTAGGTTAGGTGTGAGTCATCTAGCTGTATATAAGTGTGACATGTCAAATAAAGATTAATTCCTGATGTAGCCTACATTGGTGTTGTCTGGTGACTGGCTAAGCTAATGGGTCTTGGATTGTGTGGTACCGGACGGAGGAAGCAGTTACGGCGGACATATTGAGTACGAGGTCCGTCACAATTGGTGGCAGCAGTGGGATCGTGCTTCCTTGTCGTGAACACATCCAAACCATCACCTGGATCCAAGGCCCGGATAGCAGAGGCACAGATACGTCATGGAAGAGGAATTCGGAAGGAGGTTGCGAGAGATGCGGATACAGCACAGAGGACCAGTATCGGTGCAGGTCCTGCTGGGATGGTATGATTCTGTTCGCCTACAACTCTGGAAAGAAGCGCTAGCCTGTGAGCAGCGACACCAGGGAAAAGTTCTCCCCTCCATCCATGTAAGGTACTGGTCGCAGTATGAAGTACGAATGTTGTTATTGGGGGAACAACCGAAGCAGGAGTGGACAGCTGAGTTAAGCAGGCTGATCCGGGCAGAAATGCGTTTGGACGAGAGCTACAGAGCCCTCCGGTGGTATGTAGCACAAGTGTGCCCGTGGACAGCGGATGACAGGCCCACGGAAGGCTTTGATTATAATGGCCTGGGATTGTTGTACTGGAGGCTGTCCGAGGACCCCGACTTTGGGAGTGATCTGGAGTGGCGTTTGGAGGAAATAATGGAGCACAGAGAGCAAAGATTGAACGTCTCGGAAGTGCTCTGGGCACAGGAAGATTTGGAGTTCCTGGCCACTCAGGAATGGGAGCTTGAGATCGCCTACATACAGCTGCTAGACACTGCTCAGCAGCAGGGTGGGGCTCCCTTTGCCTGGGACTATCAGGAAATACCGGCAGACAGCTCTGAAATCCTGGCTGAAGAATCGGCAGTGGAAAATCTGGAAATTGCCATCCCCAAAGCTGAAGTGCTGACAACCGGCCAGAGCTCGGCCAACCTCTGCTCAGCACTGATAGCATCTTCTGGGTTCCATGGACAGGAGATGGTGAACCTCTATCCCCAGACATCAGTTGTAGAGACTGGGGATTTGATAGACTTTTCTGCTGAGGAAAAACAACCTGATGAGCCTCCAGCAGAAGAGCTGGTATTAGGGCCGAACTTCACTGTGCTCTGCCCAGCACCAACGCCAGTATCCATGGAGTTGCAAGGAACTTCCCCAGCTGAAGCTCTGGTCACTGAACAGAGGGTCCAAGACCTCTGTCCCATACCTGTGGCAGTTCTGGAGGCCCAGGGTGAGGAGGTGGTGGTCACTCCCGAGCAGCAGCTCAGGACCCAAGGAGAGAATGCAATCTGCACTTCACATCTGCAGCTTGATCTGGTGTCAGTGGATGGGCCGGTGGTCTCCACTAACAGAAAACCAGCAGAAGTGCTGGCAACCGGGCAGAGTGCTACCAACCTCTGCCCAGCACCGGTAACAGCTGCGGAGTTCCAGGGAGCTGGGGCAGTCGGCCTCTCTCCCCAACAGTTAGCTGGAGCAGATGATGTAGGGAAGCTCCTACGCCCAGCTGAACTGCTGGCAACGGAACAGAGCGCTGCTGGCCTCTGCCCTCAACTGACACAGGACAGATTTCCTGTAAAGGTGGATGGGAATTCAGTCTCCACCTGTATACCCCAGGGATGCTGGGCAGTAGGCCCATATGGCCAACAGCATGACAGACTGAGCCCAGTCACCCTGTCTTCTCTCCAGCGGCTGAAAAGACTCCAGGGAGGAGGGCCAGTCCAGGCCTCTCCCCAGCGGCAGATATGTTCTATGAGAGAGGCAGAGGTTGGCTGGGTGAGTAATACTCTGTTTGAAACTATTTGGTTGGGATACTGTGTGGGTACAGGCATTAGAGGACTGGAACTATGGACTAACTTCGGAGTCAACCCGTCTGGGGTCTCCTCCTGTGTTAGTCTCCTGCCGAAAGGGGAGAAATGTGACAGACCTAGCCGGGACACGGGCTTTTTGAGAGGACTACATGCTAGCCTCCTGCCAGCTGATCACGGGCCCCCCAAAATACACTCTCTGTATATGCATTTGGCATTAGAAATAGACTAGCATCTGACACCTTGTGTCCCATTCAATGTCATGATGAACTCAAGCCACCTGTCTATTGTGTAAATGAGGCTGGTCTGGCTTGTAAGGTGTATTCTACACACTGTCAGATGCTAATGTCGTCAACTCCAGACAGCCTGTCTGTTGCCTTGTGTAATTCTAAAGAATATTTCACCTATTGTTGTGTGTGCTAATTAACCCTGCAATTGAATGAAGGAGTCCAGTGTTTATTAAGATAATTAGCTCATGCTAATTAGGTTAGGTGTGAGTCATCTAGCTGTATATAAGTGTGACATGTCAAATAAAGATTAATTCCTGATGTAGCCTACATTGGTGTTGTCTGGTGACTGGCTAAGCTAATGGGTCTTGGATTGTGTGGTACCGGACGGAGGAAGCAGTTACGGCGGACATATTGAGTACGAGGTCCGTCACACTTGTGTTGCACACACACGGTCGGACAGAGTTGTCGGAAAATCCGATCGTTTACGAACGAGGTGACGTACAACACGTACGACGGGACTATGTAGAGGCCAGTAGCCAATAGCTTTAGTCTCCGAATGTCTTTCGAGCATGCGTGGCACTTTGTGCGTCGGAATTGTCTACACACGATCAGAAAAAGTCTGATCGGATTTTGTTGTCGGAAAATTTTAGATCCTGCTCTCAAATTTTTTCCGACGGATCTAAATCAGGTGAACGGTTTAGGAATTACAACAGTTTGTATATGTGCCTCCCACTTTTTAAGGGATCAAAAGTAATGGGACAGATTAACCACTTCAGCCCCGGACCAATTGGCAGCCAAAGGACCAGGCCCCTTTTTGCGATTCGGCACTGCGTCGCTTTAACTGACAATTGCGCGGTCGTGTGACGTGGCTCCCAAACAAAATTGGCGTCCTTTTTTTTCCCGCAAATAGAGCTTTCTTTTGGTGGTATTTGATCGCCCCTGCGGTTTTTATTTTTTGCGCTATAAACAAAAATAAAGCGACAATTTTGAAAATAATGCAAAATTTTTTGCTTTTTGCTATAATAAATATCCCCCAAAAATATATAAAAAAAAACATTTTTTTTCCTCAGTTTAGTCCGATACGTATTCTTCTACATATTCTTGGTAAAAAAAATCGCAATTAGCGATTATTGATTGGTTTGCGCAAAAGTTATAGCGTTTACAAAATATTGGATA
Organism: Lithobates sylvaticus; assembly: GCA_028564925.1. Lineage (NCBI taxonomy): Eukaryota > Metazoa > Chordata > Amphibia > Anura > Ranidae > Lithobates > Lithobates sylvaticus. The sequence goes on along the minus strand of CM053036.1, from coordinate 29,507,013 downwards.
GTTTTATAGCATTTTTATTAATATTTTTTTTTTTACTAGTAATGGTGGCGATCAGCGATTTTTATTGTGACTGCGACATTATGGCGGACACATCGGACATTTTTGACACATTTTTGGGACCATTGTCATTTATACAGCAATCAATGCTATTTAAATGCATTGATTCCTGTATAAATGACAGTTGTAGTGAAAGTTAACCACTAGGGGGAGGGGAGGGGTTATGGGCTGTGACGTGTGTTGTGTTTTTTTACATTAGGGGGCGGGGCTGACATCTGACGTCATTGATCGGCTTTCCCGATGACCGGGAACAGCCAATCAATGACAGGCAGAGTAGGAAGCGCGGGGAGAGGTTTGTTTACACATACCTCTCCCCGTTCTTCAGCTCCGCTGGTGGCGTGCACGCGACCCACGGGCAGGCATTTAAAGGATCACGTACAGGTACGTGATTTTGCCTGCCCGTGCCATTCTGCTGACGTATATATGCAGTGGGCGGTCGGGAAGCGGTTAACAATCATCCATCAAGCTTCCACTTTTTAATACTTGGTTGCAAATCCTTTGCAGTCAATTACAGCCTGAAGTCTGGAGCGCATAGACATCACCAGACGCTGGGTTTTATCCCTGGTGATGCTCTGCCAGGCCTCTACTGCAACTCCTGCTTGTTCTTGGGGCATTTTCCCTTCAGTTTTGCCTTCAGCAAGGGAAATGCATGCTCAATCAGATTCAGGTCAGGTGATTGACTTGGCGATTGCATAACATTCCACTCCACTCCACTGATTTTGCAGTATTCTTCGGATCATTGTCCATCTGCACTGTGAAGCGCCAATGAGTTCTGAAGCATTTTGCTGAATATGAGCAGATAATATTGCCCGAAACACTTCAGAATTCATCCTGCTGCTTTTGTCAGCAGTCACATCATCAATAAATACAAGAGAACCAGTTCCATTGGCAGCCATACATGCTCACGCCATGACACTACCACCACCATGCTTCACTGATGAGGTGGTATGCTTTGGATCATGAGCAGTTCCGTTCCTTCTCCATACTCTTCTCTTCCCATCACTCTGGTACAAGTTGATCTTGGTCTCATCTGTCCATAGGATGTTGTTCCAGAACTGTGAAGGCTTTTTTAGATAAACTCTAATCTGGCCTTCCTGTTTTTGAGGCTCACCAATGGTTTACATCTTGTGGTGAACCCTCTTGTATTCACTCTGGTGAAGTGTTCTCTTGATTGTTGACTTTGACACACATACACCTGGAGAATGTTCTTGATCTGGCCAACTGTTGTGAAGGGTGTTTTCTTCACCAGGGAAAGAATTCTTTAGTCATCCACAACAGTTGTTTTCTGTGGTCTTCCGGGTCTTTTGGTGTTGCTGAGCTCACCGGTGCATTCTTTCTTTTTAACGATGTTCCAAACAGTTGATTTGGCAACACCTAATGTTTTTGCTATCTCTCTGATGGGTTTATTTTGTTTTTTCAGCCTAATGATGGCTTGCTTCACAGATAGTGACAGCTCTTTTGATCTCATATTGAGAGTTAACAGCAACAAATTCCAAATGCAAAAAGTCAGTCACCTGTTATAAGCAAGCCAAATGCTCTGTCCCTTGCTTGTGATAGAGACAGTGATACCTGCGTTTTTCCTGATCGAGCCCCCCCTTTGTCTGCCCTGTTTTGCTAGTTTGGATTGTGTATGACCTGGATCAGATATTGGACTTTTCCCTGAACTCAGCCTGCCTTTTGCCTGGACTGTTATAGAACCACGCTATCTGTCTGCTAACTGCAAGTAGTCTGTTTGCATAGTTCACATCTGCCCTGGCGTGGTGGCCAGGCACTATAGCATTGTGTACAAGTCCTGGGGGCAACCAAGCACTGATAGGCCTGCTTGCCTTAAGGTAAAGGGGGCTGCTATAGTTGAAGCAAACAGTAGCTAGCTATAGTGTCTGACCACCAGTGTTGGGGTAGACACGACAATACTGCACTAAATATGGACATCCATGTTTCAGTGCAAAGGCCTGAGTAAGGATGCATATGTTTTACTGAAAATGTCCATGCTTGTCCCATTACAAAAGTTAGAATCCATATGACTCAGCTTGTCCAATTACAAAGGTCAGAATGAGAATCCATATACCCCACTGAAAATACCCATTCATGTCCCAGTACAGAAGCCAGAGTGAAAATGTATATACCACATTTTAAATGTCCATCCATGTCCCAATAAAAAGGTCAGATTGAGAATGCATATGCCACACTGAAAATGCCCATCCATATTCCTGCACAGAGATCAGAGTGAAAATCCATATACCACACTGAATATGCCCATCCATGTTTCAGTGCAAAGGCCTGACTAAGAATGCATATGTCTCACTGAAAATGCCCATCCTTGTCCCAGTACAGAGATCAAAGTGCGAATGCATATGCCACAATGAAAATGCCCATCCATGTCCTAGTACAGCGGTCCGAGTGAGACTCCATATGCCACACTGAGAATGCCCATCCATGCCAGATTACAGAGGTCTGACTTAGAATGTGACTGCTAAAAATCTATGTCCCAGTATAGAGGTCTGGGCAGGAATGTTATCATTGTGACTTAAGAATGCCATGAATCCAGTACAATGGCTGGCCCTAGTATCACACTATCAAGATCATATGACATAGCCACACAAGGCACAATGAGGCCGGGGCTGAAGAAGAAGCTTGCCGTTACTCCTAGAATTGACAGCTAGAGTAGGGCATACAATTACCCTACTCTGGTAGCAGATTATTTTATATTAACGGATGAAAAGTAAGTGAAATGCAGGTGCCACTGAACAGAGGGAACAGAGATGGAACAGAGGGTACCAAGGGACAGGAGGAACACGAGTACCAGCAGGTGTTGAAAGGAGTGCTTGCAGCAGGAGATGCAGGCCCTGGCAGAACATCAGATCAGGAATAGTAGCTGTACATGAGATCCAGCCGAAGTTAAAGGAGCACTCCACACAGGCTGCGGGTTCCAGATGCGAGGCTTGTAAGATCTCCCAGCAGGTTTGAGACAGGGACTCACTGTGAGGAGCAAAGCTAATACAGATGACAGACGGATAGGCACTTGAACTAGATGTGAGAGCAGAGCCGGGAACAGCAGTATGATCACAGAGATAGCTGAGGTCAGCAGCAGGTGGCATCGAGGTACCAAGATATAAGACAGAGACGTGGTCAAGAACAGAGCCGAGGTCAGGAACTGGCAATAGAGCAAAGGCAGGATCCAAATTCAGGTCAGGGCCAAGCCAGGTCAGCAACAAGGGAACTACCAGAGTAATAGCAGGACACAGGGAACAGCTGAAAGACCAGTCAGCACTGCAACATGAGCAGGAGTCCCCTTAAATAGTCCATCTGGCACCAACATGCATTAAGTGAGTGCCCATGCTCATGCGCGCACCCCATAAGCATTCCTGTGCGCATACGCACCCCTATTCACCATTCTGACGAGAATTCTTCACGCATGCAGATTTCCATTAGCCAAATGTAGTCACTCTCTGACACATTGTGTTCTGCCGGCCAGGAAGGCTCCCCACGCTCCCACACACACAGAACACAATAGAGCTGCAGAAGGGATTCCCCCATCAAAACTAACTGTATTGATGAGGGAATCAAGTGATTTTCTTCCCCTCCACCTGTTGTGGAAGGAAAAAAATGAAATTATCTATGAGCTGCTTTACTATGTATTTATACATGAAGCCTGCAATCACTGTTTACAGATTTCATTCACACAGAAGTTGCTGTCAGTCCTCTGGATACACAGACCAGGGTCTGGCTCAACTCAACAGCCACACTCCACAGATTTTACCAGGATGGCTGTTCTTTCTCTAAAATCTGCAAGAGCAATGGGTTAGCAAACCCCACAAGCTTCTCCAAACATCCCCCATCTCTAAATTGCTAGATATTTAAAATGCAACCAATAACTCCTTAAATCTAATAAATATGTCAGGAAAGATGCTATAAATGTCTTCTTAATAATGTCAGGGTGCAATAATATTTCATATAGAGTGGTAATTTCCTGTGTCTTTATATAAAGAAGTGACATATGGTCAGGGTCAGATTTGTATGTCCTGCCCCCCCCCCCCTTTCTATTAGGCTAACTGTGTTACTGTGTTTCTACCCCAGTACAATGGCTGGCCCTAGTATCACACTATCAAGATCATATGACATAGCCACACAAGATTTGTATGTTGTATGTCCCGCCCCCCCCCCCCCCCATTTCCATGTCTTCTTGATAATGTCAGGGTGCAATAATATTTCATATAGAGTGGTAATTTCCTGTGGCTTTATATAAAGAAGCGAGATATGGTCGGGGTCAGATTTCATATACACCAGAGCCCGGTGTAGGTCAGCCCCCCAGATAGCAAGGATAACTTGCCACAAATTTGCGGCAGTGTTGAATTGTAAGTCTGTTAACTTGCTGCACATTTTCACTGGCAAGTTGTACACTTGTAGAGCACTTGAAGCACAAGTTCTAGTTGACACACCTTTCCAATTTGTAGAAAATTTGCGTGGCAGGTCTCTAGCAAGGGCAAAGTTGCGATGGTGAGTCTACAGCAAGAGCTCTGCAAGTCTACAGCATGAAAATTCTGCCACAGTGAACCCCTGTGGTGGGATGACTATTGCACAATATAACTGAACCAGAACTTGCAGCAGACTAACAGAATGTTTGCAAAGAAAGTTGATCTGCAGTTATGCAATGTGGACTTGCTGCAATTGTGCAACAAATTTGTGAAGCCCGGCAAGTCTAGCAATAGCTTTGCAAGTCCTTTCCAAACTTGCAGCACAATTGCTTGCTATCTGGGCCAGTACTAGCTCAAGCAAGTAAGTGGCAAGTTAATTCCACATGAAGTCAGAATGCCTCGTCTACATATTTGTTCCTGGACTAGTATTGAAGCCATTAGATGAGCACAACAGCCAAGCAACTAGTATTTTCTGGAGGAGAGGTCAGCAGTGGCAACATTCCTATTTCTTTCAGTCCAGGTTTCTTTGAAGAGGCTAGCAAATCTGCATATTACAACTTTTCCCAGCCTCGGAAATGAGAAGAAACCATACTTAGAGCTCTATATATCTCTATCATTATAAATTATTGAAACATTTTTGCTTAGAATTTTTGCTTAAAACCATAATACCCATAGTAGTATTTCCATTAATGAGCCAGAATTTTGGTTGAAAGCCAAACAGTGAGGACACTGTGTGGAGAGTGAACACATTTTGCTTTTTTGACTGCTGGTGATTGCAGGATTGCATTTTTAGGTTCTTTCTGGACCTTTTCCATTTTATCTTCTTAATACCCTTTTCTTCTTACACTTTTTAAACAGTTTTTTTTTTCCTTTCCTTCCTTCAGCTTACTAATTAAGGGGAGTGCCTAATTGCTCCCAGGTGTTTCAGGCCTATATAAGTTTGTGTAGAGCTCATGTGAAATTGCCAGAATTTTGGTTGAAAGCCAAACAGTGAGGACACTGTGTGGAGAGTGAACACATTTTGCTTTTTTGACTGCTGGTGATTGCAGGATTGCATTTTTAGGTTCTTTCTGGACCTTTTCCATTTTATCTTCTTAATACCCTTTTCTTCTTACACTTTTTAAACAGTTTTTTTTTTTCCTTTCCTTCCTTCAGCTTACTAATTAAGGGGAGTGCCTAATTGCTCCCAGGTGTTTCAGGCCTATATAAGTTTGTGTAGAGCTCATGTGAAATTGCCAGAATTTTGGTTGAAAGCCAAACAGTGAGGACACTGTGTGGAGAGTGAACACATTTTGCTTTTTTGACTGCTGGTGATTGCAGGATTGCATTTTTAGGTTCTTTCTGGACCTTTTCCATTTTATCTTCTTAATACCCTTTTCTTCTTACACTTTTTAAACAGTTTTTTTTTTTCCTTTCCTTCCTTCAGCTTACTAATTAAGGGGAGTGCCTAATTGCTCCCAGGTGTTTCAGGCCTATATAAGTTTGTGTAGAGCTCATGTGAAATTGCCAGAATTTTGGTTGAAAGCCAAACAGTGAGGACACTGTGTGGAGAGTGAACACATTTTGCTTTTTTGACTGCTGGTGATTGCAGGATTGCATTTTTAGGTTCTTTCTGGACCTTTTCCATTTTATCTTCTTAATACCCTTTTCTTCTTACACTTTTTAAACAGTTTTTTTTTTTTCCTTTCCTTCCTTCAGCTTACTAATTAAGGGGAGTGCCTAATTGCTCCCAGGTGTTTCAGGCCTATATAAGTTTGTGTAGAGCTCATGTGAAATTGCCAGAATTTTGGTTGAAAGCCAAACAGTGAGGACACTGTGTGGAGAGTGAACACATTTTGCTTTTTTGACTGCTGGTGATTGCAGGATTGCATTTTTAGGTTCTTTCTGGACCTTTTCCATTTTATCTTCTTAATACCCTTTTCTTCTTACACTTTTTAAACAGTTTTTTTTTTTTCCTTTCCTTCCTTCAGCTTACTAATTAAGGGGAGTGCCTAATTGCTCCCAGGTGTTTCAGGCCTATATAAGTTTGTGTAGAGCTCATCGTGAGCCTGCTCATCTTTGAGACTGGTTGAACTCTGTCCAAGTGGAACTTGTCTAAGTGGTGAGTTAAAACCAGGAGTTTATAACAGGAGGTTGTAACAGGGGTCATAGTACCTGTGCAGGGTAAGTACCTGAGTGTGGTCTGAGTAGTGTGTGTGGATTGTTAGTACCTGTGTATTGTCTTGTTGAGTATTAGTGTCAGGAAGCTAGTTGTTAGGTAATTTGGACTGGGTATAAACTCTAATCCTCATTAAATTTATAGGTACGATGCCCGGCGGGTGTGGAGAGGCAACTCGGTGTACATCTTGCGGCATGTATGCATTCCTTGATCATCTGATCGAGGGTGAATACTGCTGTGCAAAATGTAAGCACATTGTTTCCCTGGAAGCCCAGGTTCTGAATCTGGGGAAGCAACTGTCAGCACTGAGAAGTCCCTCCATACTAAAGGGGAGTCGGGAACGTACATGGCAGGTGCCGGCAGGGGCCAGCACAGAGATGGGTGGAGAAAAAGAGGTGAAGGCACTAGAAAATAGTAGATGGGTGACAGTCAGGAAGGGTAGAGGGGGAAGGGCCAGGGAGGCCGATCCAGGGCTGGAGCATCCCAATAAGTATGCTCCATTGAGTGACATTGGTGATACCAGTCAGGGACCAGCACTGCTGGAGCTGAGGGACTCTCCTAGCTGCCAGGGGAAGAACTCCTCCAGTGAGATTGGGGGAGGAGCAAAGGGAAAGGAAAGACAGATTCTGGTGATAGGGGACTCAATTCTTAGAAGGACAGAGAGGGCAATCTGTAACAAAGACCTGAAGCGCCGAACTGTATGTTGTCTACCGGGCGCTCGGGTTCGGCACATCACGGATCTGGTGGACAGATTACTGGGAGGGGCTGGGGAAGACCCGGCTGTCATGGTGCATGTTGGCACCAATGACAAAGTCAGAGGCAGATGGAGTGTCCTAATAAACGATTTTAGGGAATTGGGAGCTAAATTGAGGAAAAGGACCTCCAAGGTAGTATTCTCAGGAATACTACCGGTACATCGAGCCACACCAGAAAGGCAGAGGGAGATTAGGGAAGTAAACAAGTGGCTGAAGAGCTGGTGTAGAAAGGAGGGGTTTGGGTTCCTGGAGGACTGGGACGACTTCTCAGTCGATAACCGGTACTATAGAAGGGACGGACTGCACCTAAATGAGGAGGGTGCAGATCAGCTGGGAATAAGGATGGCCAAAAAGTTAGAGGGGTTTTTAAACTAGGCGATGGGGGGGAGGGGCCAGAGATAGGAATAGTCAGCGTGGAACATATTCCAGAGGGTAATATTAGGGGCATTAGTGGTAGGGTAACTAAAGCACATAAACCCAAGGTAAATATAGTAGCAAGTCCTAGTTGCAATCTCGGAACACCCAAGAGGGTAGTATGTGACTGGTCAAAATATAGTAATGCATTAAAGTGTTTGTTCACCAATGCCAGAAGTCTGCCAAGCAAAATAGGTGAGTTGGAAGCTCTGGTGCATCAGGAGAGCTATGATGTAATCGGTATTGCTGAAACTTGGCTGCAGTCCTCACATGACTGGGCTATAAATATTCCTGGCTTTGCACTCTTTCGGAAAGACAGAGTTAAAAGGAAAGGTGGAGGGGTCTGTCTGTATGTGAGAAGTGATCTCAAAGCGAGTGTGAAAGAGGACCTGGGGGATGGAGAGTGTGATGAGTCTGAAGCATTATGGGTGGAACTGCATACAGATGTGCGTAGTTCAAAGTTAATCATTGGAGTTTGTTATAGACCACCCAATGTTAATGAGGAGGTGGAGACTCAGCTCCTTGCTCAAATAGAAAGGGCTGCAAGGGCTGGGACAGTGATAATAATGGGGGATTTTAACTACCCAGAAATTGACTGGAATAATGGCACTGCTGGGACAGTTAAAGGACAAAAATTTATAAACCTATTACAGGACAATTTTATGGTCCAGTTCATTGAGGCCCCAACCAGGAATGATGCTCTGCTGGATCTGGTAATCTCAAACCATGCAGAGCATATTACTAATGTTCAGATAAAGGAGCATCTGGGTAGCAGTGACCATAACATGATTTCATTTGATGTTAGCTGTAAGCAAAAATCACATACAGGAAAGATAAAAACACTTAATTTCAAGAGGGCAAATTTTCCAAGGATGAGGGCTGCTCTCCAGAACTTAGACTGGGAGAGAATATTGGCAACAATGGGCACAGAACAGAAATGGGGATTCTTCAAAAAGACTGTTTGTGAACTCACTGCAAAGTATATTCCCATGGGCAATAAATTTAAAAGGCTAAAAATAAAACCTATGTGGCTCACGGCCAAAGTTAAAAAAGCTATAAACTATAAGAAAAGAGCTTTTAAAAAATATAAAAATGAAGGATCACTAGTGTCATTTAAATGTTACAAAGAACATAACAGAATATGTAAAAAGGAAATCAAGGATGCAAAAATTCAAAACGAAAGACAGATTGCAAAAGATAGTAGGACAAACCCCAAAAAATTCTTCAAATATATTAATAGTAAAAAGGTCAAGTCTGAGCATGTAGGCCCTTTACAAAATAATCTAGAGTGGGTGACTGGGGACAAAGAGAAGGCTAATTTATTAAAATACTTTCTTCAGCTCTGTGTATACAAAGGAGCATGGGGGAGCTCATGTCCACAATGGGGGTGGTAGTGACACAGCCCTAAATCCACAATGGCTCAAAAGTGATATGGTCCAGAAATATTTAGACAGAATAAAGGTGGATAAAGCACCTGGACCTGATGGCATCCACCCACGGATCCTAAAAGAATTGAGCTTTGTAATTTCAAAGCCATTGTATCTAATTTTTAGGGAATCATTAATGACAGGAATAGTACCACTGGATTGGCGCAGGGCGAACGTGGTGCCTATATTTAAAAAGGGAACAAAGTCTTTACCAAGTAACTATAGACCTGTTAGTTTAACTTCTATAGTTGGGAAGATACTGGAGAGATTATTAAAAGACCACATAGACGAGTTCTTGCAGGAAAAAATATATTTTAAGCAACAGACAGCATGGGTTCATGAAAGACAGAAGTTGTCAGACAAACCTCATTTCTTTTTATGAGGTGGTAAGTAAAACCTTGGACAGAGGCGTGGCTGTGGACGTGGTATACTTGGATTTTGCAAAAGCGTTCGATACAGTTCCCCACACAAGGCTCATGTGTAAGGTAAGGTCTACAGGTTTGGAAATATCGGTTTGTAAATGGATAGAAAACTGGCTAAAAGACAGAATTCAGAGAGTCGTGGTTAATGATTCTTACTCTGAATGGGCTAAGGTTATCAGTGGTGTACCCCAAGGTTCAGTGCTGGGACCCTTACTTTTTAATATCTTTATAAATGATATTGGGTCTGGGATCAAAAGTAACATTTCTGTCTTTGCAGATGACACCAAGCTATGCAGTGGAATAACGTCCTTACAGGAGGTCTCCAATTTACAAGCTGACCTCAATGCTCTGTCAAATTGGGCGACTATGTGGCAGATGAGGTTTAATGTTGATAAATGTAAAGTTATGCACTTGGGGGCTAAGAATATGCATGCATCATACATGCTAGGGGGAGTACAACTGGGGGAATCCGTAGTGGAGAAGGATCTGGGGGTTTTGGTAGATCATAAACTCAATAATAGCATGCAATGCCAAGCTGCGGTTTCCAAAGCGAGCAAAGTCCTTTCTTGTATTAAGAGAGGTATGGACTCCAGAGAGAGAGATATCATTTTGCCCCTGTTCAAATCATTAGTAAGACCTCATCTGGAATATGCAGTTCAGTTTTGGGCACCAGTTCTCAAAAAGGATATTGGGGAACTGGAGAAAGTGCAGAGAAGGGCAACCAAACTGATAAGAGGCATGGAGGAGCTCAGCTATGAGGAAAGATTAGAGGAACTGAATTTATTCACCCTTGATAAGAGGAGATTAAGGGGGGATATGATCAACATGTATAAATATATAAGGGGTCCATATAGTGAACTTGGTGTTGAGTTATTCACTTTACGGTCAACAAAGAGGACAAGGGGGCACTCTTTACGTCTAGAGGAGAAGAGATTTCATCTCCAAATAAGGAAAGGTTTCTTCACAGTAAGAGCTGTGAAAATGTGGAATAGACTCCCTGCAGATGTGGTTCTAGCCAGCTCAGTAGATTGCTTTAAGAAAGGCCTGGATACCTTCCTAAATGTACATAATATAACTGGGTACTGACATTTATAGGTAAAGTTGATCCAGGGAAAATCCGATTGCCTCTCGGGGGATCAGGAAGGAATTTTTTTCCCCTGCTTTAGCAAATTGGAGAATGCTCTGCTGGGGTTTTTTTTGCCTTCCTCTGGATCAACTGTGGGTATAGAATGGGGTATATGGGATTGTATGATATATATATATATATATATATATATATATGTATATATATTTTTTTTTTTGTTTAATTTGTGGTTGAACTGGATGGACTTGTGTCTTTTTTTCAACCTAACTAACTATGTAACTATGTAACTATGTAACTGCCCAATGGAAGAGATATACAAACTCTTTCATAATCTGGTTAGTCAGGTACTAAGCAGAGAAGATAGTTTAGACATTTATTAAGCACTGTAACCTCTGCTGTGTATTGTTTCGTAATCCCTAATTCCAGTTTAAACGAATTAAATGTTAACTTGTCAGAGTTTCGCTCAACAAAATGACTTCATCCGTTAAGCTCATCCCATTACACGGTTTTCTTTGCACGCGTGGACGGCAGTTAGAAAACACTTCTGCTCTGCAGATGAACTCTGCAATCATGAAATCTGAACAAAGCACATACTGTATATCTGTAGTGTTTACTTACCTCTCCCCAAAGCTCTAAGTGTCATTTCTCTCTGGGGCTTTGTTCCCCTGTTACCAGCATGTGTCACTTCTGCTCTGCTCTTCAGATGAACTCTGTAATACTGTGATGTGTTTTGTTTACAGTACATGCTATGTAAAAACATAAAGCCAGACACAGATTATGCACAGTATGCCCATTTTGGAACTTTTTGCTTTGTTTTGTTATTGTAAAATATTACCTCCTTTTTATTTTCAGTTCCTTAAATACTGAAATGAACAGTTGCAATTCAAAGTTCAAGGATTAAGGAGAAAAGTGCCTAAAAAGGGCAAAAATCCATAGAAAACAAACATAATTTAAGTGGTTGTAAACCTCAGTCACGAAATCTGAACAAAGCACATACTGTATATCTGTAGTGTTTACTTACCTCTCCCCAAAGCTCTAAGTGTCGTTTCTCTCTGGGGCTTCGTTCCCCTGTTACCAGCATGTGTCACTTCTGCTCTGATCTGCAGATGAACTCTGTAATACTGTTAAATGCATCCTTTTATCTGTGAAAGTTGGATGTGAGATTAGATTAAATTAAAAGAGGAGCATTCAATGTCACAAATCCCTATAATAGGTTTTGTTTAAAGTACATGCTATGTAAAAACATAAAGCCAGACACAATGTTATATAACAATAGATTATGCACAGTATGCCCATTTTGGAACTTTTTGCTTTGTTTTGGTACAGTAAAATATTACCTCCTTTTATTTTCAGTTCCTTAAATACTGAAATGAACAGTTGCAATTCAAAGTTCAAGGATTAAGGAGAAAAGTGCCTAAAAAGGGCAAAAATCCATAAAAAACAAACATAATTAAAGTGGCTGTAAACCTCAGTCATGAAATCTGAACAAAGCATATACTGTAAATCTGTAGCGTTTACTTATCTCTCCCCAAAGCTCTAATGCCGCGTACACACGATCAGAAATTCCTTCAGCAAAAGTTCGATGAGAGCTTTTGGTCGGAAAATGCGACCATGTGTATCCTCCATCTGACTTTTCCTGGCGTAATTCCAGCCAGCAAAAGATCGAGAGCAGGTTCTCAATTTTTCGGTCGGAAAAAGTTTCAAAAAGTCTGTACCAATTCCGATGCGCAAAATTCCTAGGCATGCTCGGAAACAATTCGACACATGCTCGGAAACATTGAACTTCACTTTCTCGGCTCGTCATAGTGTTATGTACGTCACCACGTTCTTGACGGTCAAAAGTTCAGTGAACTTTTGTGTGACTGTGTGTATACAAGCTTACGCAGAATTCCATCGGAAAAAAACATTGAACACCAGTGCCTGACATCACAAATGCACTTCTGGAAGAATGGTCAAACATTCCCATAGACACACTTCTAAACTTTGTGGAAGGCCTTCCCATAATGCCCCGTACACACGGTCGGAAATTCCGACCACAAAATCTGTCTGATTTTTTTAGACGGATTTTGTCCGACACTGGTGTTGCATACACATGGTCGGACAAAGTTGTCGGAAAATACGATCATTCTGAACGTGGTGACGTTCGTTGTGTACGACGGGACTACGTAGAGGCTAGTAGCCAATAGCTTTGGTCTTGTAATGTGATCTGAGCATGCGTGGCACTTTGTCCGTCGGAATTCGCTACACACGATCGGAAAAAGTCCGATAGGACTTTGTTGTTGGAAAATTTGAGATCTGGATCTCAAACTTTTTCCGTCGGAAATTTCGACGGAAAAAGTCAGATGGAGCCCACACACGGTCGGAATTTCCGACAACATGGTCCGATAGGACATTTTCCTTTGGAAAATTTGACCGTGTGTACGGGGCATTAGAGTTGAAGCTGTTATAGCTGCAAAGGGTGGGCCAACTCAATATTGAACCCTACAGACTAATGCCCCGTACACACGGTCGGATTTTCCTACGGAAAATGTCCTGTCGGACCATGTTGTCGGAAATTCCGACCGTGTGTGGGCTCCGTCGGACTTTTTCCGTCGGAATTTCCGGCGGAAAAAGTTTGAGATCCTGCTCTCAAATTTTCCGACAACAAAGTCCTATCGGACTTTTCCCGATCGTGTGTAGCGAATTTCGACGGACAAAGTGCCACGCATGCTCAGATCACATTACAAGACCAAAGCTATTGGCTACTAGCCTCTACGTAGTCCCGTCATACGCAACGAACGTCACCACGTTCAGGATGATCGGATTTTCCGACAACTTTGTCCGACCGTGTGTATGCAACACCAGTGTTGGACAAAATCCGTCGGAAAAAAGTCCGACGGATTTTGTGGTCGGAATTTCCGACCATGTGTACGGGGCATAAGACTGGGATGCTTTTAAAGTTCATGTGCGTATAAAGGCAGGTGTCCCAATACTTTTGGTAATATAGTGTACGTGTAAAGGTAAACTTAGCCTTTAACAGTTTTATTTTCCTGCTGCCTGAACCAGTGTGTGCATATGGATCAACCATCAGAATACTGCCATGCAGTTCATCAGTATGTTACAATTATTTTGACTGCCAGCTATAAAATTTAACCCTTCCAACCCCTACACCACAAATGTTGATAAACGTACACCCACGTTCGACCAAAAAAAAACATTCGACACTAACTAACAAGTGAGCCTGTGCCCATCAGTAATGCTCCTTGAAGGAATCTTGACAATACACCTGCCATAATGAGCATACTCCTGGGATCTCATCCTGTAGGAGAAAAACACCGCTTATCTATTCCATTATCCATCTACAGCAACAGATTCTTAACACCGCGCCCTTGGCTATTTATACTCACGCAACTAAAACAACCGCTGCTTCCAATTAGTCATAAAATGCAGTTTTGCTAGGAACCTTGAATGCTTCACATTCACTATTCAGTTCATCAAAGGCTATGAATTAAACATAAGAGCGACGGGAGATGTTGGTATTAAAATAGTTACTGCAAACACATATTCTTAACCAATGGTGAAGTATGAGGAGTAAAAACCCAGACTACTAAGAGAAGTCTATGTGACTACAATGGAATCAAAGCTGTCTACACAAGGAGAAACCCGCTCAGGGGATCTTCAAATATAGCTATACAGCGGGAAAATCCATACGTCTTATGCAAAGTCAACAAATTCACAACTCTATAGGCATGAGACTACCTGAGACTGTTAAGGTTACAGTAACTTCTTTCGAGAGTTTTAACACTTTGAAGCTCCATTCCAGCTTGGACAAAAACTAAACAAATGGATATTTCAGGAGCTGTTAAAAATGTTAAAAAAGAAAAACAGCCCTGCTTGCTATACTCACCTTCTCTCCGGAGATGCCACCTGTAGAAACTATAAGGAAAGAAAGGAAATCCCAAAAGCTGCACATCACACAAAACCCTTGTAAGAATAGTAGAAGCAGCCTCAGCCTAGACTCCGTCCTGACCATGCCCGGCGTGTTTTGCCCCACCTATGACCAAGCCCCATGGGCGCTGAGAAACATGTCATGGGTAGACATGTGCACAATAGAAAAATTTGTTTAGTTTCGTTTCGTTTCTGTTAGTTTCCGTTGATTCGTAACGATTCGTAAATTCGTAAGTCGTCCGTGTTCGTATTCGTAACGATTCGTATTTTCGTAAGAGTTATTTTTTCGTTGATTCGTTTTTCCGTTTAATTTTCATTTATTCGAAATTCGGACGCATTCGTATTTTCGTAGATTTAGTTACATTCGTACTTTCGTAAGATTGATTTATTCGTACTTTCATAACATTGTTTTCGTAGATTCGTAATCGGAGCATAATTCATAATTTTATGTAATGTGTATGCTATTATTACATTGTAAGAGACACGGAAAATTACGAATCGAAAAAAAAAGTTCCGAATGTACACATTTTTTCATTCAATCCATTCGAAGCATGTTAAGCAGCGCCATTGTAAGGGACACGGAAAATTACGAATCGAAAAAAAAAAAAAAAGTTACGAATGTACGAATTTTTTCATTCAATCCATTCGAAGCACGTTAAGCAGCGCCATTGTAAGGGACACGAAATATTATGAATCGAAAAAAAAAAAAAAGTTACGAATGTACGAATTTTTTCGTTCAATCCATTCGAAGCACGTTAAGCAGCGCCATTGTAAGGGACACGGAAAATTACCAATTCAACAAAAAAAAATCGTTACGAATGTACGAATTTTTTCATTCAATCCATTCGAAGCACGTTAAGCACGCCATTGTAAGGGACACGAAATATTATGAATCGAAAAAAAAAAAGTTACGAATGTACGAATTTTTTCGTTCAATCCATTCGAAGCACGTTAAGCAGCGCCATTGTAAGGGACACGGAAAATTACCAATTCAACAAAAAAAAATCGTTACGAATGTACAAATTTTTTCGTTCATTTTGATTTTCGTTGTTCCTGTTTTCGTTTTTCGGATTTTCTTCTTTCGTAGTTTCGTTGTTTCTAATTTGGTTATTTCGGATTTTCGTTGTTTTTCATATTCGTTCGATTCGCTAATTCGTTATTCGTTAAAATTTTTAGCGAATCATTCGTTCATTCGTACCATAACGAATGAACGAATATAACGAATTTTAACGGAAAACAAATAAAAACGAAACGAATTGCACATGTCTAGTCAGGGGTAGATCTGGACGGCGTATAGGCAGAGGCTACTTCTACTCTTCGTACAAGGGTTTTGTGTGATGTGGGGCTTTTGGGATTTCCTTTCTTTCCTTATTGATTTCTATGGAGCTGAGGGGAGCCCTTTCCCTACCTGCACTCCTAGCAGTTGATAGCAGATGAAGACCTACTGGAGCTTGAAGCAGCACCCTTAATTTGTTTGTATGGAGTCACCTGTAGACTCACCCACTCACTGATCCAGTGTCTGACCCCTTCCGGGTTGAATGGTGCCCAGCATATTTCAAGCCACATTCTGTGAGCCTAGAGCAGTGATGGCGAACCTTGGCACCCCAGATGTTTTGTAACTAAATTTCCCATGATGCTCAACTACACTGCAGAGTGCAAGAGCATCATGAGAAATGTCCTTATTGATTTCTATGGAGCTGAGGCGAGCTCTTTCCCTACCTGCCCTCCTAGCAGTTGATAGCAGATGAAGTTCTACTGGAGCTTGAAGCAGCACCCTTAATTTGTTTGTATGGAGTCACCTGTAGACTCACCCACTCACTGATCCAGTGTCTGACCCCTTCCGGGTTGAATGGTGCCCAGCATATTTCAAGCCACATTCTGTGAGCCTAGAGCAGTGATGGCGAACCTTGGCACCCCAGATGTTTTGTAACTACATTACCCATGATGCTCAACTACACTGCAGAGTGCAAGAGCATCATGGGAAATGTCCTTATTGATTTTTCATGGAGCTGAGGCGAGCTCTTTCCCTACCTGCCCTCCTAGCAGTTGATAGCAGATGAAGTTCTACTGGAGCTTGAAGCAGCACCCTTAATTTGTTTGTATGGGGTCACCTGTAGACTCACCCACTCACTGATCCAGTGCCTGACCCCTTCCAGGTTGAATGTTGCCCAGCATATTTAAAACCACATTCTGTGAGCCTAGGGCAGTGATGGCAAACCTTGGCACCCCCGATGTTTTGTAACTAAATTTCCCATGATGCTCAACTACACTGCAGAGTGCAAGAGCATCATGGGAAATGTAGTTCCAAAATTATCTGGGGTGTCAAGGTTTGCCATCACTGGCCTAGGGCATTAAGACTTTGGGAGTCACTCTGGGGGTCAATGGCCCACAACAGGAGTTCTGTCTTTCCTGAACGGCATGCTTGTTCCAGGACAGTGACCCAGATAGTACTGGAGTCAGAGACAGGCAGGCAGTTAGCCTTCAGAAGTTGGTAAGCCATGTCAGCTTTCACATTTCTCGCCTCATTACAGGTTTTCTTCAACCTTTTCAAGGTCATTGATGCCTAGACAACTAGGACAAATTAGGAAACATCAGCAAGTGTGGGTTAACTAAACCAGCAACAAAAGTTGATCTGGTCAGCTAATGCCTGCTGTTTACATAATACCTGAATTATTAGCCCCCTGCCACCGGCTGTGGTCTCCTCATGGGGTGGATTGATGTGGTCGCCGGCTCCCCTGAACTCAGGATTTATGCACTCATTGAAAGCAATATACAAGGACTTACAACTAACTTCCAAATATCCTCCTGAAGAAGCAGGGCTCCCTACCAAGGATTTATTTTATTGTTACCCCTGGATGGGATTATCACACCATGTAACACTTTGGTATTTTGTTATTACTGTAAAATCATACAAAATTGTAGGTGGTGTGTGCGGTGTATTCCTGTTTAAGGATTGCTCTGCCCTCATCTGTGGATGGAATGATACTATGTGACATTTCTGAATTTTGTTGTTACTGATATAAAGCATATGGACCCCTAGCAGGGTTTGCCTTTGATATAGCCTTTGCATTTGTAATATGTATTCATTATCTGTGAAAGATGTGTAATCACACTGAAGGTTTATGTTTTTTTTTTGTTTTTTTATGTCTGTGTTAAGATATCCCTAATATACTATTTAATGTTTGTATTTTAAGATTTAAGTTAGAGTATCAATAAATAGCTGAAAATCATACAAATATGTCTCTCTGGTATTTCGTGTGAAATACTTACTTATAGCGTAAAAATTTATATTATATTGTATTAAAGTGGTGTTTCCCCCTAAAAAAATAAAAAAAAAAAATGTTTCCCCCTAAAAAAAAAAAAAAAAAAATAATTGGAAAAAAAAAATTTTTTACTCACCTCTAAATGCCTGTTGTTAGGGGTCCCTCGTAGTCTGCCTCCTTCGGTGCCTGGGCTGGTGACATCACTTCCCCTCGGCGCAGGAAGGGCTCCCTCCCTCCTGTCAGTCATCTGGGACACGTGACATGTCCCAGATGACTGTGCGGCCAATCATGGCGCGCGGCGCCGCTCGCGCATTCGCAGTGGGTGCCCGGCTGTGAAGCCACAGCCGGGTGCCCACAGTTGCTGTAGTATTTGTAGCTGCTGACCTACATTTTTTTTTCTTAGGGATACACCTCTTTAAGCACCCAATTAGACTAAACAATAACTCCAGGAATCATTTTTATGTACAGTATATTCAAGGACACTTATGCGGCGTACACACGATCGGAATTTCCGATGGAAACAGTCCGATGGGAGCCTTTTATCGGATTTTCCGACCGTGGTGTATTCCCATCTGTCTTTTTCTGTCGGAATTTCCGACGGACTTTGAATTGAAAACCTGTTCTCAATTTTTCCGTCGGAAAACCTTTCTATCGGATTTTCCGATCGTGTGTATGCAATTTCCGACATGCAAAATTCCGACGCATGCTCGGAAACAATTCAACGCATGCTCGGAAGCATTAAACTTCCCTTTTATAGTGCTGTCAAACGTGTTTTATGCCACTGTGTTATTGACCGTCGGAATTTGGTGTGATCGTGTGTAGGGAACACAGCTTGAGCGGAATTCCGTTCATCAGAGTTTTTTCCGACAAGAATTCCGATCGTGTGTACGCGGCATTAGTGTCTTTTTTTTTGGTATACTGTTTTATTTAAAATACCCGGCTCTGTTTTTATTATAGGGAGACAAACACCCAAACATTTTCTAAAAATGCATTTTCTTCTACATTAAATATATATATATATATATATATTTTTTAAAATAATGTGACTGTATTTGACAGTTACACTATTACATCGATGGCACCGCAGATTAAAATTGTTCATCTGCAAGCTAACGTAACCACTTGCAGTGTTGGAAGCAGGGGGTGGGGTGAATATATTAACTTTTTTTTCCCCCCCAAAGATTTTTCCTTTATAACTTTCAAGCAGCAATATCTCATAATGAGGGGCCCTATAAAAGGCTTCCCTTGTTGATGCAAATTCCACTTTGCAGTGAAACTGGGTCGCTGTAAGGGGGTGATACCCCCATAGATTTCTTTTGTTCAGCCTGTGGGCCAAACAAAATAAATCTCTCAGACTCCTCCATCCATGCTAATCAGGGCAGATGGACTAATTTCCAATTACCGCTATTGTGTTCCAACAGCTGGCCCTGTTGGCTGTCAGAATACCCAAACAGTGCCTGCATCTGTTTCCACCTGGAAAAAATATATATGTCTGTGGCCAGCTTAACCACTTTAAGACCAGGCCTTTTTCTGACATTTGTTTTGTACAAGTAAAAAATCTGTATTTTTTGCTAGAAAATTACTTAGAACCCCCAAACATTATATATATTTTTTTAACACAGACCCTAGAGAATAAAATGGCGGTCATCCCCGTCGCTGGAAAGACCGGGTTCAGGTAAGTATAAGAGGGGCTCTGGGGGGCTGCTGCATCACAGGAGGTTTTTTTACCTTAATGCATAGAATTGAGGGTTTACAAGTCCTTTAATACATCCGAGGAGGTACCTATCCAGTTAGAAATCTCATGATTGAATTGCTCTTGCACTGACTCAGCAGAGGCGTTTAGAACACTGCAGAGAGACTGCTGCTTCAACGGAAAACAAAGAAGATACCAAATAGATATCAACAGGTCGGACTTTTAAGGCATGGAAGCAAATAGGAAATTAGAAAAAAATATATTTATTTTATTGAGAAATACAATATCATAACAGTGTTCAAAACAATATAAAAACAATATGAAATTATATAATTTGTACATTGAGCCCTTGTGCGTCTTTCGCCGTAAAGGCTTCCTCAGGACACGGAAAAAGGTTCAAAGACGTAGCTGCTGCTGCTTCAACAGAGAGAACAAGGATCCTTCTCTATAGTATGTTGGCAGGTGACAGCCTTTTCTACTCAAGTTGTGGCTGCTAACGAATAAATAAATTGAAATACTTTGCACACCTTTTTGTTTTGACGCATCTGGGATGTATTTAACTGAGTTAAGCTGAAAATTCAGTTGGGTTTTAAATCAATTTCACGTTTTTCAATTAAATCGGTGTTCTCCTCCAAAACTACTACCACTGTGTAAAAAAAAATAATAATATCCATCTTGCAAAACAAGTTACTTAACTGCCACTACAATCTATGCACAAGATAATCATAATTCAATTGACCAAATCCGGCTAGCGTGACGGCTCCCCGCTAGGCGCATCTTAGGGGTCTAATCCTAGTTTGATTGAATTTCATTTATTTTCATATAGCAATATAAATAATTGAACTTCAGAGCCTTTCATCACAGAATCCTGCCATTTACCGTGAAATTTATAGTTATTAGTTTTTCTCATAATCTGAGCACCTAAGCAGATGTTTCCAGCCAGGTTGTTGTATAATTGGAAGTGAGATATGTAGTCGTTGGTGTATTCGGAGGGGAAAATGCCCTGCGAGACTTTGCCAGTCTGCAGTATGTAATCTCGTCAACTGCGGGGCTATGCTGCGCTCAGCAATCGGCTGCCGTCCCATCTTCACACAATGTAAACGCCATTAATGTTGTATTGAATGCCCATCTATTTAAAAGGTTTCATTTCCAAGCCAGGAAAGGTTATGGGTGCAAATTACCGAGACATTTTTACTGTTTGTCTCTGTTTTCTTACTGCATAGTGATGGCTTATTAACCACTTCAGCCCCGGAAGAATTGGCTGCTCAATGACCAGAGCACTTTTTATAATTTGGCACTGCGCTGCTTTAACTGGTAATTGCGTGATCATGCAATGTTGTACCCAAACAAAATTTGCGTCCTTTTTTTCACACAAATAGAGCTTTCTTTTGATGGTATTTGATTGCCTCTGCGATTTTTATTTCATGCGATATAAACTGAAAAATACCGTAAATTTTGAAAAAAAAATATATTTTCTACTTTTTGTTAAATAAAAAAAATCCAATAAACTCAATTTTAGTCATACATTTAGGCCAAGTGTATTCAGCCACATGTCTTTGGTAAAAAAAAAAGCATATATTTATTAATTTGTACAAAAGTTATAACGTCTAAAAACTAGGGTACAGTTTCTGGAATTTATGCAGCTTTTACTTTGTGACTGCCTATCTAATTTCTTGAGGTGTTAAATGGCAAGGAAGTACAACCCCCACCCCCCCCCCCCACCCCAATGACCCCATTTTGGAAAGTAGACACCCCAAGGAAATTGCTGAGAGGCATGTTGAGCCCATTGAATATTTTATTTTTTTGTCACAAGTGATTGAAAAATGACAAAAAAAAAAAAAAGCAAAGTTGTCACTAAATAATATATTGCTCACACATGCAATGGTTATATGTGGGATTACACCCCAAAATACATTCTGCTGATTCTCCTGAGTATGGGAATACCACATGTGTGAGACATTTTGGGAGCCTAGCCACATACAGGACCCCGAAAACCAATCACCACCTTCAGGCTTTCTATGGGCGGAATTTTTGATTTCACTCCTCACTACCTATCACAGTTTTGTAGGCCATAAAATGCCAAGATAGCACAACCCCCCCCCCCCCCCCCAAATGACCCCTTTTTGGAAAGTAGACACCCCAAGCTATTTGCTGAGAGACATGTTGAGTCCATGGAATATTTTATATTTTGCCACAAGTTGTGGGAATATGACAAACCTTTTTTTTTTTTCTTTTTGCACAAAGTTGTCACTAAATGATATATTGCTCACACATGCCATGGGCATATTTGGAATTACACCACAAAATACATTCTGCTGCTTCTCCTGAGTACAGGGATACATCATGTGTGAGACTTTTTGGGAGCCTAGCCCTGTACAGGACCCCGAAAAACAATCACCGCCTTCAGGCTTTCTAAAGGTGTAAAATTGTGATTTTACTCCTCACACTTTTTGCTAGAAAATTACTTTGAACCCCCAAACATTATATATTTTTTTTTTAAAGCAAAGGCCCTACAGATTAAAATGGTGGGTGTTGCAATTTTTTTCCCACACCGTATTTGCACAGCGATTTTTCAAACACAATGTTTTTGGAAAAAACAAAACTTTGTTTTATTTTAATGCACTAAAACACACTATATTGCCCAAATGTTTGATGAAATAAATAAAGATGATTTAAAATTGTGCACAAACGTGCAGCGGCAACAAACTACATACATTTTTTAAAAGCCTTTAAAAACCTTTATGGGTTACCACTTTAGATTTACAGAGGAGGTCTACTGCTAAAATAATTTCCCTCGATCTGACCTTCATGGTGATGCCTCACATGCATGGTGGAATTGCTGTTTACATATGACACCAGACTGATGCTTGCATTCGCCTTTGCACATGAGGACGCGGGGACAGGGGTGCTTTTTTTTTTTTATCTATTTTTTTTAATGATGTTTATTGTTATCTCAGAGAATGTAAATATCGCAATAGGTAGTGACAGATACTCTTTTTTTGAAGAAATTGGGGTCTATTAGACCCTAGATCTCTTCTCTGCCCTCAAAGCATCTGACTACACCAAGATCGGTGTGATAAAATGCTTTCCCAGTTTCCCAATGGTGCTGTTTATATCCAGCAAAACCTAAGTCATGAAATGCTCGTAGCTTCCGGTTTCTTAGGCCATAGAGATGAATGGAGCCATTCTGGTCTCCGATCAGCTTTATGGTCAGCTGGCGGAACCACCGGCTGCATTCTCAGGTTCCCTGTTGGGACAGGAGAGCCTGAGAAAACCATGGAAGACGGTGGAAGGGGGGGGACGTTCCCTCCCACTGCTTCTAAAAGCAGTCTAGAGGCTAATTAGCCGCTAGGCTTGCTTTTACATGAAAGCCGCTGGCTGAAAATAATAATGCCAAGGTGATACCTGAACCTGCAGACATCGTTCTGGTATAACCATTCCACCAGTACGTTGTTGGTCCTTGTTGGGCATATATTGTAATGTTCTTTTTTTCATGCAGCCTGTGGACTGAACAAAAAAAGAGATTGGTGGGTATGCCCACCATTAGAATACCGCCCTTCATCCACCCACTTCTAATGATTGGCATACATGCACCATTTTTTTTTAACTGTGGTGGTGAAATCCCCTCCTACAGCGTTGGAGTCGCTGATTTTCATATAGTGAGAGCAAACGCTGTTGCTGTCAAGATAAATAAATCAATGCTGCAGCTGAATGGCATACCTGAAAAGCAAACAATGGTAACGATAAAACAACTTGATTTTTTTAACGCAATCTGTACCTAAAAAATATATGCCGAAGCATGGGGGCAATCCACCCCTAATGTTAGGAGCAAATCGCTCCTCCACCTCTGCTCTTTTTTTTTAACTGTGGTGGTGAAATCACCTCCTACAGCGCTGGAGTCACAGCATTACGTATCGTGGGAGCAAATGCTGTTGCTGTCAGAATAAATAAACCCGTGCTGCCACTGAATGCCGTACCTGCTAAGCAAATGATGGTTAACAATAAAACAAAGTAACATTACAGTATAACAGTAAGACATACCATACCTGCAAAGCAAATACAATAAAACATAGTAAAAATAAAACATTACAGTTCTAAAATACAGTAACAATAGAGAGAGAACAAAAGATATAGAACAATAGAGAGAGAACAATAGAGAGAGAGAAAAAATGAAACCACAACTATTTTATTTATTTTTTTAGTCTTTGTGTGCTTTTTTTTGCACTTTTATATAAACTGTAAACTGTAAAAGTTCCAGATTAGGGTCTCTCAAAATGTGATGGCCATCTCATCTTTCAAGACCCTGTGTAAGTGTGCCCTATCACTGTACAATGCTGTACTACGATAATACTCCTCTAGTGTGTGGTAGTGTTCGAAACATTCACCAATGCATAAACCAGGTTGGTCAGGACAGGAGGGACAATAAAAGTGAGTGTCACGCCTATATCCTCGTTTTCTGCAGACACGACATCTTCTTTGGGGATTTCTTTGGGTAGGGGTACCAGGGAGGACATACGGAAAATGTCTCTCATGCAGCCGGCTCACTGCATTTGGATTGGGAAGTTGGGCCACAGCACCGTCTGGAAACAGAAGGACTGTGATGATCTCTTCCTGGAATTTAAGGAAGGATCCAGTTCATCCTGAAGATTTGTATAGCACATAAGCATTCAGCAGAGCCAATTGAAATAAATATACAGACACTTTTTTTATACCAGCGTCTGGCCTTACGGGCAATTAGGTATGGCGCCAACAACTGGTCGTTGAGGTCCACCCCTCCCATCTTAAGGTTGTATTCGTGGACACAGAGGGGTTTCGCCACAACACCAGTCGCCGTTTGAATTTGGACCATCGTGTCTGCGTGAAGGGAGGACAGAACGAAAACATTCTTATTATCCCTCCACTTCACAGCGAGCAAATTATTATATCTCAAGCAGGCTCTCTCCCCCAGCCTAAGACAGGAATATACAAGCCGCTGGGGTAAGCCCCGTCGATTAGATTGCACGGTGCTACATGCGCCAATTCCATGATCAAACAAGTGACTAAAAAGTGGCACGCTTGTGTAATAATTGTCCACATACAAGTGGTACCCCTTTCCAAATAAGGGTGTTACCAAGTCCCACACAATCTTACCAGCGCTCCCTATGTAGTCTGTGCAGTTCTCCGGCTCTACGTAACTATCTCTTCCCTCGTAAACCATAAAACGACATGTATAGCCTGTTGCCCTGTCACAGAGCTTATACATCTTGACCCCGTATCTGGCACGCTTGCTGGGAAGATACTGTTTGAATGACAAGCGGCCAGAAAACTTAATCAGGGACTCATCAATGCAGACAACTTGATCGGGAGTAAACAAGGCTGAAAACTGCTGGTTGAAGTGGTTTACAAGGGGCCGAATTTTGTAGAGCCGATCGTATTCAGAGTCACCCCGAGGACGACAGAGTTCATTTGTCATTGAAATGCATGAACCGCAAGATCTGCTTGCCCCCTAGGCAGCCGCATGTCCGACATAAGGTAACGTCGTTACACCCACCAATGCCATTCTGCTGCAGTAAAACTGTGGTGGCTGGTCGGGAACCGGTTAAAGCTGAATCGCAGGCAAACAGGTAAAAACACACATGGAATACATACTGTATTTATGAAGAGTTCTGTCCATCCAGCCCTGAGATTTACACAGCTCTGCCTTACAACCAAACAACACTCCCCCCCAGCGACGTGGCAATTAAACAGAACCCCCCACGGGCGGTCCGGCACTTACCCGCTCGTGTGGTGGGGCTGTGGTGTCCTTGCCTGCTCTCCTGGAGTGTGGGCACTCCGCTGTGTGTCTCCACTTCCGCCAAAGCTCTGACGCTTGGCCAATCGGAAAACAGGTCCGAGCCGACCCTTTTTTGAAGCCTATTAGAGCCTCTGGCTCTAATCAGGTGCTTGAAAAAAACACCCTGCCGAATTGGAATGCATGGTCCGGCGCCACTGATATGTAGATCAGGGGGCGGGACATGGATAGGGGAGGTGGCACCCATGCGCCCTCTATGGATGGGCCGCCACTGCCCACAACACAGCCCTGCCTATCAGGGGAGGGGAACTCATCTTTCTCCGCTGTAGTTTCACTTTCACTTAAAGGTCTCCTCCTTACCCCACTCTGTGACTTGACAGTGAAAGGAGAAGCAACACACTGATGATCCCTGTCACTCTGTCTCTCCTACTGTCAGCATGCTCCTTGCACTGCAGTACACCTGACTGTCTCCTTATACAGATTTCCCATCCCCTACATGCAGTAGACTTTAACCGCTTAAGGACCGCTTTGCGCCGATATACGTCGGCAGAATGGCATGGCTGGGCACAATCACGTACCTGTACGTGGCCCTTTAAGAGCCCAGCCGTGGGTCGCGCGCGCGCGCCGCTGGCGGCATGCTCGCGACCCGGTCCTGAGCTCCGCGACCGTGGCCGCGGGACCAGCGGACCCAATCACCGCTGGTGTCCCGCCATCGGGTCACAGAGCTGAAGAAAGGGGATAGGTATGTGTAAACAAACCTCTCCCCGTGCTTCCTAGTGACGCTGTCACTGATCGGCTGTTCCCTGTCATCAGGAAAGCCGACCAGTGACGTCAGATGCAAAGCCACGCCCCCTAGTGGTTAACTCCTTCACTGCCAGTGTCATTTATACAGGAATCAGTGCATTTGTATAGCACGGATTGCTGTATAAATGACAATGGGCCCAAAAATGTGTCAAAAATGTCCGATGTGTCCGCCATAATGTCGCAGTCACAATAAAAATCGATGATTGCCGCCATTACTAGTAAAAAAAAATATTAATAAAAATGCTATAAAACTATCCCCAATTTTGTAAACGCTATAACTTTTGCGCAAACCAATCAATAATCGCTAATTGTGATGTTTTTTTTACCAAAAATATGTAGACGAATACGTATCATCCTAAACTGAGGAAAAAAAAAAATTTTTTTTTTTATATATATATATATTTTTTGGGGGGATATTTATTATAGCAAAAAGTAAAAAATATTGCATTTTTTTCAAAATTGTTGCTTTATTTTTGTTTATAGCGCAAAAAATAAAAAAACCGCAGAGGTGATCAAATACCACCAAAAGAAAGCTCTATTTGTGGGAAAAAAAGGACGCAAATTTTGTTTGGGAGCCACGTCACACGACCGCGCAATTGTCAGTTAAAGCGACGCAGTGCCGAATCGCAAAAAGGGGCCTGGTCCTTTGGCTGCAAATTGGTCCGGGGCTTAAGTGGTTAGAAAGCTAATACCAAATCAAATTTAGTTACCTACACTGACTGCTTTAAATTCAATTATCACAGAGCTGCATTATTGGCAATTTTGCATTGTGGGACTATGCCTCAACTGGCTCATGGTTGCAGCATTGTTCCATGCACTTTCATAGGAGAGTATGACAGGCAGTGGCACCTGTAAAACTTGGCATTTTGGGTTCAAATAGCCACTGTGGCAATGAGTACTCACCTGAGCGGCACCGAGTCTGTTTGTAGGTGGGAGGTCAGGGGGCAGTAAAAACACAGATTGGCCCCCTGCTTTTACCACCCACTGTCTTCCCATGTGAAAGAAGCCTTAAACAAACCCTCACTAACCAGTGTAGCTGCAGGAACTGTTTAGTAATTCATCTGCACAGTTCATACAGGAATACTGAAGTCCTTCCTTATTTCAACAATTAAGCCCCCCTTTTACCCCATCCCAGTAGTGACTCAACAGTCTTACAGCCTTCAAATCTCTAATGTAAACACACAACAGGAGATCTGTGGGTGGTGTGCAGGGGGAGCTGAGCTGCTGAGAGAACCACTTGAGAAGCTTCAATGCTTCTGCTGTGAACTTTTCAGGATGCAAACCAAACCACAGGTACACATCTCCACCTATAAATAGTATGAGTGCATGATCGACCTATATTATTAGACAATTAATATAAATGTATAGGGGCTATTGCACCCAAAGACTCTCAGTCCATCTCTTAAAGGCATTGTAAACCTTCCTAACTGCACCTTGTATTTTTCACCATCATAAGATATGCATTGACCATGTAATTTCATGGTGTCATTTGTTTTGTACACACAGCCTATACTAGAGTAAATCTTCACATTCCGATGTCAGAAGTTTCTGTTTGTGTTAAAACACAAAGCATGCTACATGGCGCTGCACAGGTTAATGCACGACCTCTGTCTGTAATCTGAGAACTGACACTTCCTGCAATGAAACTATATATCCCACAATGATAAAGGTAAGTAGGTATTCCCGCGCTACTATAGTGGTGTACCCAGGAATCGATAAAATAGTGGATATGTAAATATTAAAATTAAGTAAATAAAGAGCATTTGGTTGCAGCAAACCACCGACAGGGGTGCAAACCCCACCCTATAAAATGTGTAAAAAAATCAATATATGGTGTTGCGCTCCAGATAAATATAAGCAATAGATTCTCTAAAAGTAAAATATATATATCTGTGGATAGATATAAACAATAAAATCCTCTAAATAAAATTATAATTATATCTGAGTGTGTAAATCTTGCTAAAACTAACAATATTGTGCTACAAACAGCAAAATTAATAAATAATAAATAAATGTGCTAAAACATGGGATGATATTTAGATGCAGCAAATAAACACACTGGTGTTCAAATCCTAATCAGAGTGAATCTGTGCAAATTGGTGCAATAAATAAGCAATAGTATTAAAAGAAAGGACTGCGTCGGTGATCCAAAGTGTAAACAGAATGTGCAAAAAAGTATATATCTATGCAAAAATGCAATACAATATATATCTATATAGAAAAAAATATCAAAATATATAAAAAATATATATACGCAGTGCAAATGGTGATTGTCCAGAAAAATGGGTAAATATAAAGTGTGACAAGAAAAAAATCTTCCACAGGGATGTGATGTGGCTGTGTCAAACTAGGTGACAAGTAACGTCCACAGAAATGGTGAATCTCCGCTTAAATGGAGTGTGATGGATAAAGTCACAGGGGAGATATATATATATCCCACAATGCCCGAGTTTCTCAGTCTAGTGCTGGCGCAGGGCAGAGCAAACAGTAATTAGATCTGACACGGACACAAACAGGCAGAGAAACTAACAGAGCTCACGCTGGAAGAGATGTATTTCATCACATTAGCACTTCAACATTTTTGAGGCAACACAGAGGAAATGGCGAGGCATGGATTGGACGCTGTGTGACTCGGAACAAAAAGTTGCCTGACCCCTAGGCGAACAGGGACAAGCTTAGTGAATGAATACACGGACATAGGGGAATTGATCAGTTAATACCCTACAAACTGAGCCACAACAACATGTGAGCCCCTCATTACAAGGTAAGGCAAACAAACGACACAGGGAATATAACTACACTAATACTAGCTAAAACAACAAAAACATTTGAAAGCGTACAATGCATTTAAATTCAAGTATATAAGTGACACAAGAAGCCGGTTCAGTAAAGGGATCCTGAAGTCCAGACCATATAAGCATGATCAATGTGGCTGTTCCTAAGATTTTTCTTCTTTTTTGTCCACTCAGAAAATAACTTAACTAAGTCAAAGGGTAAGGTCGTTTTCAGGGAATTGAACACTTTTGGTATCTTGCCAGAAGTAAAATCACAGATTCCACCAGCCAAATATCACATACATGGAAGGTCTTCCATTTTCTCCAATCCAATGAACAGCAACATTAATCATGCTTTTATGGCTTGGACTTTGGAATCTATTTGCTGTATCTGCTATTTGCTCTTCCTATAAAAGTATATGTGTCTTTAAAGTATGTTATTTACTTGCAGACATCCAAAAATCTAAGACTGCACTGCCAACTTGGATGTGATGCTTGAATTTGATGGTGCTAAACCTTAGGTAGGTGTTACTTGCTACATGTGATTGGTTTTACCAAAACTATAAAATTTATAGCAAAAATTCAAGATTAACTCCAACCAGAGACTGGCCCAATGGAACCCCTCTCTAGCTAATCACGCCAGTAGAATAAAAACACTTAAACTAAAGCTGGTCTTACACTAGTAGACTTT
Organism: Lithobates sylvaticus; assembly: GCA_028564925.1. Classification (NCBI taxonomy): domain Eukaryota; kingdom Metazoa; phylum Chordata; class Amphibia; order Anura; family Ranidae; genus Lithobates; species Lithobates sylvaticus. The sequence continues at coordinate 29,477,359 of CM053036.1, read as the reverse complement.
CATTAACATTTTTTCATTTCAGGAGTGTTCATTCAATTTATAATCATTAATGGGGTCAAAATTATGTTCATTTTTGACCTCAATAATGAGAAAATTCAAAGGAAAAGGATGGAAAATTTACTTGAACAAAGTTCCATCAGTGTGTGTGGTTTTCGTTCGGTAAAGTCTGTTTGTTCCAAAGTCGAATGTTAAAAGTAAACACAATGTTCAACTAACATTTCTCATGTCTTCAAAAGTACTGAAAATTTTGTACACATTTCCATGCAAATGTTTGTTCAAAAATCTACTAGTGTATACCCATCTTAAAATCCCAAACACCTGAATCTGTTGTCATGTGACACTCAAGGTCCCGAGGCTTCTCAGGAGGATCCTTCTTCAGGTGCCCACACAGTTGCCTGGGGATAGGAACACTTCTCATATAGTCCATCAATGGGAACCTTAGTGGGTCCTAAAGACTCTACTGGTGGTGTGATGACCTCACTAAGGGGGACTTCAACATGACTGGTTGGCAAAAGGTCTGGACTGCAGAGGTAGATGACAGGTTTTCGCTGGCCAGAAATTGCACCTTGGTCACATGACAGTTGAGTTAAATAGAGATTTTGAATGGGCAGGAACAGGGTGAGTAGGAGGGATGGGGGGGTTTACATTTTTCCTGGAGATAGACTTATATTATAATGAAAACATTACAGTAATAATGTAAAATGCGTAAAAAGCCACAAATTACTGTATTTATCGGCGTATAACACACACATTCATTAAGAGGGAAGTTTCCGGAAAAAAACTTACATTTTAAATAAGGAACTTTGAAGAAAAATAAGGGTCAGTGCCCATCTGCAACCTCACCATTGCCATCAATGCAGCCTGATCAATGCCCATCTGCAGCCTCACAAGTGCCATCAATGCAGCCTCACCATTGCCATCAATGCAGCAGCCTCACCATTGCCATCAATGCAGCCTGATCAATGCCCATCTGCAGCCTCACCATTGCCATCAATGCAGCAGCCTCACCATTGTCATCAGTGCAGCAGCCTCACCATTGCCATGAATGCAGCAGCCTCACCATTGCCTTCAATGCAGCAGCCTCACCATTGCCTTCAATGCAGCAGCCTCACCATTGCCATCAGTGCAGCCTGATCGATGCCCATTTGCAGCCTAGAAAGGACATGGAGGGGGCGGGACGAGCGCCAACAGATTACATACAGTGAGAATCTCCTATGATAGACAGAACAGTGGTCCAATGGCGGCCCAGGAGACGGGACTTCCTAAAACAGAGGCCGCCAAGTAAACAGGATATTCTCACTGTATGTAATCTAACGGTGTTTGTCCCGACCCCTCCCTGTCCCCTCCGAGGCAGCTAAAATTATAGTATTGGCGTATAACACACACACACTATTTGCACCCGATTTTCATGGTGAAAATTTAAGTGTTATACGCCAATAAATACAGTACTTCAACATCAATATAATAATAATATTCCTACTGCATCTATGTTTTTTTTTTTACCTTTTTTTTTTAAATCCTTTATTTTATTATGGCCACATGGGTCACATAGGTAACATAAGAGGATTCCCAATTTAACCTCGCTGCTCTACCGCCAAAATTGCAGTTTTTCATTATTTGTAACTCATGTTTTCAATGGCGACCTCAGATAAACAGCTTATTCCACAGCAGAGTGTACAATTCAGTCTTCATGTCACTGTGAACATTGAAAGCTTACACAGAAATACTACAGCCATACAATTTTCAGGTAATATTTAAATTGAATAGAAATTGTTATGAACCATCCACAGCAACATGTTCAATTGACTGATCGCTGTTAAGCCTTGATGATTAAGCCTGTAATACCTTCTATTCAGAAAGCAATTAGCCTCGGAAAGCTAAATGTATTTCAGTTACATGAATATATAATTTTTTTTATCTTTATTTAAAAAGTGCCATTTAGACTCAAAATCAATAGTTTCCGTGTCCCTTTAGAATGAAACCATTGTGCATGTCAATACAAATCATACTTTAAATTAGAAGGCAAGGCAATACAGTCAGCTACATTTTAAACATTTCCTCTCCACTATTATTATATTTCCTGCATACAGTTACAAAGAAATCTTAAAATAAATACCTTTCTTTTAACAATACCACAAGGCGCCAGCGAACATGTCTGTGTGGTTTGTGTGACTGATGGGCGTGAATTATTTCTGGGCCGACAGCGCCTTACAGCTATGGCCCCCGGTGGGATGATGTCACAAGCTGTTCATACATTTAGCAAACTTTGACCAGTTCCTGAATAACTATTTGAAATTTACTTACTTACACCCAGGTGCACCATCCCACTATACATCCTTTGTCTAAAAAATCAAAAGAGGCATCTGAAAAATTGGCAGCCGAACAGAACCTGCATCCAGTCAGTTAAATTTTTTGGTAGCCAACGTTGTCAGAGTACATTATCCACAGCAGGAGATTCATCTATCCCTGCTGCGCAGATAGGCAGGGCAGCCCCTTACACAGATTTAGGCCTGCCACCCCCCCAAGCCTGACCACCAACTTTCCCCAGGGCTTGCCTACGGGCCATCTTACCGAATCCGCACACCAGCCACCTCACCTGTACGCACTCAATCCTGTATATATGTCAGCCTCCCTCACAGCTGTATATATGTCAGCCCCCCCCTGACACCTGCATATATGTCAGCCCCCCACACACACCTGTATATATGTCAGCCTCCCTCACACCTGTATATATGTCAGCCTCCCTCACACCTGTATATATGTCAGCCCCCCACACACCTGTATATATGTCAGCCCCCCCACACCTGTATATATGTCAGCCCCCCCCCCCACACCTGTATATATGTCAGCCCCCCCACACCTGTATATATGTCAGGCCCCCCCAAACACCTGTATATATGTCCCCCCCCCACACACACACCTGTATTAATGTCAGCCCCCCTTCACACACACCTGTATATATGTCATCCCCCCCCCCCACACACCTGTATATATGAAAGCCCCCCCCCCCAACCACACACCTGTATATATTGCAACCCCATATTATAATTTTGTTTTTGTTTTTTTTGTTTTTTCGGGTCATTCGTTATGATCGCAATTCTTAAATTCGTACATTATTAAATTTATCATTCATACGAATTGTAAATTTGAAAATTCATAAATTAGAAAATTCTGAAATTTGGAAATTTGAAATTCGAAAATCCAAAAACCCGAAAATTCGAAAATCGGAAATAATAACTAACTATTAAATTATAGGTTTTGGAATTTCCTTTCAAATTTGTGCATGTGAGTGCAATACTTATCATCCAGCTTTTTATTGATTTTCCTATAAGTATTAGTGAGTAAGGCCTCATGCTCACTATGTGCTTAGCTCCAGTGCATGAGGTTTCCGGGATTTAGCTGCAGCTTGAGGGCACAGGCACACCTTCCAGCCCTGCTGCCATTAGTTCATCAAATTCTATGAGAGTTTGACAGCTGCTGCAGCTGGACGGGGTTGGCGGTGCACCTAGCAGTATGTATGTTTAAGAGAGTGAGCAGCCAGGGACGCAAGCAGTCTGCGTTCTGGACACTCATCCAAGCCGAGGGTGCATACTGCCCTATGTGGAAGTACCACTGAGCACACCATTTAGCACCATCCAGCCAAAGCAGCTGTCAGAATCTAATAGAGTTTGACCAGTGGGCCTGGTCTGTCCTCTACCCATGACTAAATGCCGGAGTCTCATGCAGCGGGGCTATACGCCCAGTCTGCAAAATGCCTTATGCTGCCAGAGCTGCTTTATTAACCTCTTGCAGACCAGCCGCCGTCATTATACTGCGGCAGGTTGGCACCGCTGCACGAATTGCTGTAGGTGTATGTCAGCTGCTTTGAGAGCCCATGCACGTGGCCGGTGGCCGCGGTGTCCACTGGCCACCTGCGATCGCTCCACGCCAGAATGGAAATCTGTGTATGAAAACAAACAGATCCCCATTCTGACAGGGGAGTAGAGAGAGATCTGTTGTTCCTAGTGATCAGGAACAGCGATCTCCCTCCTCCTTCCGTCAGTACACTCCCCCCACAGTTAGAAACACCTCCCTAGGGAACACTTAATCCCTTGATCGCCCCCTAGTGTTAACCCCTTTCCTGCCAGTGACATTTATACAGTAATCAGTGGCTACTTTTAGCTCTGATCGCTGTATAAATATCACTGGTCTCAAAAAAGTGTCAAAAGTGTCCGATCTGTCCGCCACAATGTCGCAGTCCCGTTAAAAATCACAGATCACTGTCCTTACTAGTAAAAAATGCCATAAAACCATCCCCTATTTTGTAGACGCTATAACTTTTGTGCAAACCAATCAATATACGCTTATTTATTTTATTTTATCAAAAATTGGCCAAAACTGATGAAGAAATTCATTTTTTTTTTTGATATTTATTATAGAAAAAAGTAAAAAAATGTATTTATTTTTTTTTATTTGTCGCTCTTTTTTTGTTTATAGCACACAAAATAAAAATCGCAGAGGTGATCAAATACCACCAAAATAAAGCTCTATTTGTGGGGAAAAAAGGACGTCAATTTTGTTTGGGTACCAATATTGATTGGTTTGCGCAAAAGTTATAGTGTTTACAAAATAGGGGATAGTTTTATGGCATTTTTATTATAAATTTATTTTTTTGTAGTAATGGCGGCGATCTGCGATTTTTATCGGGACCGTGACATTACGGCGGACACATAAGACAATTTTGACACTATTTTGGGACCATTGTCATTTATACAGCGATCAGTGCTATAAAAATGCACTGATTACTGTATAAATGACACTGGCAGGGAAGGCGTTAAACACTAGGGGGGCGATCAAGGGGTTAAGTGTGTCCTAGGGAGTGATTCTAACTGTGGGGGGGAGGGGCTACCACTCACATGACAGTGATCACTGCTCCCGATGACAGGGAGCAGTGATCTATGTCATGTCAAAAGGTAGAACGGGGAAATGCACTTCCCCGTTCTGCGGCTCCGTGACACGATCGCTGGGAGACTGGCGGACATCGAGTCCGCGGGTCCAGCAGGCACGGTCGCGCTGTACGTGGCGGGCGCACGCTCGCCCCGCCATTTAAAGGGGACGTACAGGTACGCACTATTTGCCCACCGCTGCCATTGTGCCGATGTATATCGGTGTGCAGCGGTCAGCAAGTGGTTAAAGATTAAAAATAAAATTTTAGGGCATCTTTCACATGCGGATACTGTTACATTTTAAAATCCCACATTTAGAACATCCTAAAACCTTGTAGAATGGCAGCTGGCAGATGCAGCGATTTCCATTTCTTAAAATATTTCAAATGATCATTAATTTGTGACACTGTGTAAAATGAAGCATAATTGAATTTCAGCATTCAAACAGAGAGCAGATAAGGGTCCATCAATAGAGAGGAGCAGGCACAAAGCAGTGGCAGGCACTATCTCCCTGAGATATTAAAAAGTATGCATGCCATGACATTAGTTTATGAAGCAGAAATTATTATTCTGAAGTTGTAAGACAGCAGTTGCACTAAGACAAATTTGGAGATTAGCATTGGCAGAGCGCAGCACAAGAGCCCAATATGATACCAGGGAGACACAGGAGGGATGGCTGTGGATGTAAAATTAAAGGTACAGTCCGCTGTGAACATTTCACGAATAATCTTACTGAGTGCACACAGTGGGGTGATACCAGGAAAAGAAGAGAATCTATTCAATGTGAAAGTGTTTGCTCACTTTTAGGGCTCATTTACACTTGCTTCGGCTTCAACACACATTAACGGCTCGGTTATACTTGCTTCAAAACAAGGCTTCGGACAGGCTTTGTTGAAGCTCTCTGAACGCTAGTCAAAGCTCCTGTCACTAAAAAAAATGGTATCCTTAAAGTCCTGTTTACACCTTGCTTTTGCTTTACTTTGCTTTGGCTTTACTTCCAAAATTATACCCCATGTAGCCTTAATGGTGCCTTAAAGCGTCTTCAAAGCCTCCATAGAAGTCTATGACAAAGCTCGCTTGAAGCCCCACAAAGCCCCACTAATGGCTCGTCAAAGCCCCACCCAACCCCCTGGAAACCCCACCAAAGGCTCGTCAAAGCCCCACCGAAGCCCTTCCAAGCCCCACCAAAGGCTCGTCAAAGCCCCACCGAAGCCCCACCAAAGGCTCGTCAAAGCCCCACCAAGCCCCACCAAAGGCTCATCAAAGCCCCACCAAGCCCCACCAAAGGCTCGTCAAAGCCCCACCCAAGCCCCACCAAAGGCTCGTCAAAGCCCCACCGAAGCCCCACCAAAGGCTCGTCGAAGCCCCACCGAAGCCCCACCAAAGGCTCGTCGAAGCACCAAGCAAAAGCAAGGTGTAAACAGGACTGTAAGCTAACTATTTTATTTAGTGACAGGAGCTTTAACAAAGCCTGTCCGAATCCTTGTTTTGAAGCAAGTGTAAACCAGCCATTAAGGTGATCTAAATGCTGCTAATCTCCTGAAGCCTTTTCGCAGCTGCTTTTCCTCCAGCGCTAGCTTCATGGAAATTCTTATAGCAAGTCTCCCGATGGTGATAGCACTAGACCGTATCTGTGTAATGTTTGTTGTCTTGTGCCAGGAGGATAACTCACAAGCACAATTAGGAGACAGGAACAAGATGTTGTCACCCTGTAACAGGAAGTGCCTGAACAAAGACCTTCATGGCAGGTATTCATTAACCACTTGCCAACCGGCTTGCGATAATATACGTCAGGAAAGTGGCACGGGTGCGCAAAACAATGTACCCTTGCGCCGCTGCGTCATCCGCGGCTACCTGGCGCACACACGCGGGTCCCAAGGACGCGATGTCTGCTGGTGGCCCGCGATCATGGCACAGAGAGGCAGAACAGAGAGATGCCTATGTAAACAAGGCATTTCCCTGTTCTGCATAGCAACATGACAGGGATCTACTGCTCCCAGTGATCTCTGTCATGTTCTAGTAAGCCCACCCCACCTACAGTTAGAACACGCTGAGGGAATACAGTTTACCCCTTGATCGCCACCTAGTGTTTAACCCCTTCCCTGCCAGTGACATTTACACAGTAATCAGTGCATTTTTATAGCACTGAACTCTGTATTAATGCCAATGGTCCCAAAATAGTGTCAAAAGTGTCCGATCTGTCCGCCGCAATGTCGCGGTCATGATAAAAATCGCAGATCGCTGCCATTACTAATTTAAAAAAATTATTAATAAAAATGCCATAAATCTATCCCCTATTTTGTAGACGCGATAACTTTTACACAAACCAATCAATATATCAATATTTTTTTTTAGCAAAAAGTACAAAATATTGTGTTTTTTTCAAATTTGTCGCTCTTTTTTTGTTTATAGCGCAAAAAATAAAAACTGCAGAGGGGATCAAATACCACCAAAAGAAAGCTCTATTTGTGGGAAAAAAAGTCAATTTTGTTTGTGTACAGCGTCGCACGACCGCACAATTGTCAGTTAAAGCGACGCAGTGCCGTATCGCAAAAAAGGGCTTGGTCGGGAAGGGGGTAAATCCTTCCGGGGATGAACTGGTTAAGGCTGGGCTCACATCATTGTGAATTGGATGCGGGTTGCCTGCATCCAATTCACAATAGCAGGAGATTGTGACTGTCTCTCTATGGAGCCGGTTCACATATCTCCACAGCAGGTCCGGGGCGTTTTGCACAAAAACGCTGTGCATCTTTTGGTCCGTTTCAGGTCTGAAATCGGATCTGAAACGATGAACCAGGACGCACGGGACCCCTGCTGTGAGCCGGATGCGGCGATGGTGTGAACCCAGCCTTAAAGCTGACATTCAGGTATGGTAATTTTTACATAGTTACAATGGTCCAGCTTGGACCAAGCTGGTATCACCGATTCCTGACGGGGATGTATATATATGTATGGCGGTTGGGAAGTGGTTATTAATTTTTTTTTCAATGGATACTATGAAGTTGAGATAATGGGGTGGATTTCAGTGGCGACTCGTGAAAATTTTTTTTGGGGGGGTGCAAACCCCTCCAGATCCTTACCTAAGGATGGAGCCTCCATCGCTGTCATGGCTCCCCTGATACCCGTGTTCCCTATTTTGAGCTTCAAGTCGCAGTCGGATCCACAGTCGTACGACTGTCGTGTCGTACCAGAGTGAACCCGGCCTTATGCCGCGCACACACGGTTGGAATTTCCGATGAAAACAGTCCGATGGGTGCTTTTCATCAGATTTTCCGACCGTGTGTATGCCCATCAGTCTTTTTCTGTCGGAATTTCCGACGGATTTTGGATTGAGAACCTGTTCTTAATTTTTCAGACGCAAAACCTTTCTATCAGATTTTCCGATCGTGTGTATGCAATTCCGACACGCAAAATTCCGACGCATGCTCGGAAACAATTCGACGCATGCTCAGAAGCATTAAACTTCCCTTTTATACTGCAGTCGAATGTGTTTGATGCCGCGGTGTTATTGACCGTCGGAATTTGGTTTGACCGTGTGTAGGCAAGACAGTTTGAGCGAAATTCCGTCGGAATTCCGATGGGAAAACCATCAGAGCTTTTTCCGACGAGAATTCCGACCGTGTGTACGCGGCATTACAGTGTGCGAAGATACATTTATATAAAAATGATGCAACTGATGCTGCAGCTGCTACTATCTTCCTACTAATACTCTCTGCAATTTAACGGTACTTTCCAGGGCTATGCATTTTCGTTAGCTATGAATGAGCTTCAGATGATTATCTGTTTGTAGCTATCTACCAGGTTTCCAGAGCATTCTAGTGACCTGCTGTCGCCATGATGCAAGACACAGAGAAAAAATTGTCTTATTTTAGATGATTAACGAGAGAATTGCAGTAGATACAATATATAGATAATGGGTAATAATTTTTTTGTATAGATTAGCATACAAATGACACAATAGTTTTACTGCAAATGGATTTCAAGGTGGGATAATTGAGCTGGGAAGGGATAGAAATTATAGTGTCCACTTACCATATCATACATGTAGTGATAATGTGTGGTAAAAGGTGTCATTAGTCAAATGAAGAAACGCGAGAAAATCTTCCTGACTCCTTCTATATCTATCTATCTATCTATCCAGTGGCGGAACTACCGCCATAGCGACACACGCGGCCGCTATGGGGCCCGCAGCCACTATGGGGCCCCTGGGGAGAAGAAGGAAAGCATACTGCCGGGGGCCCGGGGGGGGGGGGCGAGCACTGCCCGCACGGTCCCCCAGCCAGGGTTAGTGAGGAGAGGAAGAGTGCGCTGTCCGTACAAGGCAGCAGAGCGCTGTGTAATAGCTTTTATTTGAATGTACTGTCTGTGTGTGTTCCCGGGGCTCACCTTTACATAGCCCCACCTCCTGGCCCGACGCTTTTGATAGACAGAACGCCGGTCCAATGCGGGACATGTGACGTCATCGAAGGCGCCGGACCAAGAGGTGGGGCTATGTGACGTGAGCCCCGGGAACACAGGACATTCAAATGAAAGCTATTACAGCGCGCCTCTTCCTCTCCTCACTTCCCCTGGCTGGGGGACTGTGCGGGCGGTGCTCGCCCCCCCCCCCCCCCCCCCCCCACGCTCGCCAATAGCCATTTGAAGGCTGCTGCAGTCTGGCTCACCACTTCAACTGCACAGGTGAGGCTACATTGAGCACGGGGGAGGCTGCATTGGGCACGGGTCAGGCTTTATTGGGCACTGGTCAGGCTTTATTGGGCACGGGTCAGGCTGCATTGGGCACGGGTCATGCTGCATTGGGCACGGGTCATGCTGCATTGGGCACGGGTCAGGCTGCATTGGGCACGGGTCAGGCTGCATTGGGCACGGGTCAGGCTGCATTGGGCACGGGTCAGGCTGCATAGGGCACGGGTCAGGCTGCATTGGGCACGGGTCAGGCTGCATTGGGCACGGGTCAGGCTGCATTGGGCACGGGTCATGCTGCATTGGGCACGGGTCAGGCTGCATTGGGCACGGGCAGGCCACGCTGCATTGGGCAAAGGTAATGCTGCATTGGGCACTGAACATGCTGCATTGGGCACAGGCAGGTGAGGCTGCATTCGGCACGGGTGAGGCTGCATTGGGCAAAGGTGAGGCTGCATTGGGCACTGAACAGGCTGCATTGGGCACAGGTGAGGCTGCATTGGGCACGGGTGAGGCTGCATTGGGCATGGGTCACGCTGCATTGGGCACGGGTCACACTGCATTGGGCACAGGTGAGGCTGCATTGGGCACAGGTGAGGCTGTATTGGGCATGGGCAGGCCACGCTGCATTGGGCACAGGTGAGGCTGCATTGGGCAAAGGTGAGGCTGCATTGGGCACTGAACATGCTGCATTGGGCACAGGCAGGTGAGGCTGCATTGGGCACAGGCCACACTGCATTGGGCACAGGTGAGGCTGCATTGGGCACTGGACACGCTGCATTGGGCACAAGTGGGCACAGGTGAGGCAGTATTGGGCATTGGCAGACCACGCTGCATTGGGCACAGGTGAGGATTATTGAAGCGCTAACACCAGGTGTTTGGAGTATCTTTATCTGTTGATTAAACTTTCTGGAATACATGTACAGTATTGCTATTGTGGTGTAGGATCTGGGCTCTTTCTTTCTTTTTTTCTTTCTTCTCAGACTCGAACCGCACACCCTTTGAGCCCCACCCTTTAAACCGCGCCCACTATTTAATTTAAGCCCCGCCATTTTTTTGGGGGGGGGGGGGGGGGCCATACAACATTTTGCTATGGGGCCCTGTGATTTCTAGTTACGCCCCTGTATCTATCTATCTATCTAACTATCTATCTATCTATTTCTCTCTGTCTGTTGCGGATAAGTGCCGGTTCACACTACAGCAACTTTGGATCCGACTTGTAAGTCCTCGAGTCGCCCCAAGTCGCTGGACATAAGAAATGCCATAGAAGCAGTGGCGGTGCGTCCATAAGGGTGAACGGGCGCCACCACCTCTCTCCTGCCACCCCCTCTATCACCAATAGATAGATTCATGCATTGCATGAATCTATCTATTGCTGCTGCTGGTGCTGGTGGTGCTGCTGCTGGTGGTTTTAAAAAAAGGCGTAAAAAAAAATAGGCGTAAAAAAAGGTGACCTGCGAGCGCCATATTCGCTTTCCTAACACTAAACCATCTCTCCACCAATCAGGTGCTCGGGTCTGTTACTCGTCACCTGATTGGCTGAAATGACAGGTCTCTGTAATTGGACGCCAGGCGTACAATCGTAGCAGAGGACAGGAAGAGAGGACGGGAGAAGACATCGAGGAGCTGTTCCACCGAGACAGGTAAGTGCAGACGGCGGGCCAGCGGAGGGCACACTGGCAGCATTTGATATGGCACAGTGGCTGCGTATGATGGGGCGAAGTGGGAGCAATTGATGGGCACAGTGGAAGCAATTGATGGGCACAGTGGAAGCAATTGATGGGCACAGTGGGAGCAATTGATGGGCACAGTGGCGGCAATTGATAGGCACAGTGGCGGCAATTGAAGGGCACAGTGGCTGTGTTTGATGGCACAGAGGCGGCAATTGATGGGCACAGTGGTTGCATTTTATGGGGCACAGTGGCTGCGTTTGATGTGCATAGTGGCGGCAATTGATGGGCACAGTGGCAGCAATTGATGGGCACAGTGCCTGCGATTGATGGTACAGTGAGGCTACAATTGATGGGGTTTTTTTCAGATTTTTTTTAGTTTGTTTGCACCCCTCCAAAAATTTTGAGCACCAGCCGCCACTGCATAGAAGTGAATGAGAGGCGTCTTAATGTACACTACAGAAGTCGCTCCGACTTCAGAAAAGGTTCCTGTACTACTTCAAGGCAACTTCTAGGCGACTTGTACCGATAGATTTCAATGGAAGTCGTCTCCAAGTCGGATCTCTATCTATGTTGAAGCGACTTTACAGGAAAAAAAAAATCATTTACCCAGGTACTCCCCACATTTACCCAGGCAACCCCCTATCTGCCACAGAGCTGATTATTCTGTGATTGGTTACCGGCCAAAGTCGCCTGTCCTGGAGGCGACTTTAAGTCAAGTTGTAAGTTGCTCAAAGTGGTGCTGAAGTCGCCTCCAAATTGCCTTGCAAAGTCATGCTGTAAGTTGGGTTGCCCCTGTGTGAACCGGTACTAAGGGTTATAAGTTTGTAAATTACAAACAGTTTAACATTCTTCCCCAGCGTGACCCCTTTTTCAAGTTTCAAAGGAACGCTGTGATTGGCCATGCGCGCGGGAGCTGCTGGTCACGACACAGGGCCCTGAAGAAGCAACACGAGCGGCCGATCCTTCAGAGCACATGCGCCGATGACGTAATTGGTGCAATATACAATAATTATCCTAAACGGGGCAAGTTTACAGTAGAGTACCTATAGATAAGCCTTATTATAGGCTCACCTATACAAAAAAACAGGGGGAGTTTACTTTGGCTATGAATCTATTGCGGTTGTCTCTTCCACCAGTCAAAGCAAGCTTAGTACTGCTTGATGGAAAAGCATGCTAAAAATGACCTAAAAAAATAAATAAATAAATAAATAAAAAACTAACAAAAATAAATTAGATTGAGGTTCTAATGCTAAACCAAGCTCATTTTACAAAACCAGGGCTCAAGTCCTGTGGGAACGTATGGGAACGGAGTTCCTGTACTTTTTCCACAACAGGAACTCAGTTCCCATTAGCAGCCATGTCCTGCAAGACTTTGAACTATGCGAGCTGTGTGGCAGGTGCTACACCAGCAGCTGCCGACACAGCTCGCAATAGTAAGTGCCGCACACCTGACCATTCAGGCATTGCCAGTAGGGGGCCCCATGACAGCTCCCACTTCGATCTACCTGTCAATCACAGATAGCTGACGGGTAGATCAGGTCCCTGCTGCTAAGAGATTGTATTTAGTCAGACTTCTCGTGATGCGCTCCTCCCCGCCGGCCCCTCCTGATTTTCTGTCTCCTCATCTCCCCCCCCCCAGTCTCCTGCATACTTGCTCTGTGTGTCCTGCTGAACCCCCCCCCCCCCCCTCCTCTATCTTCAGTGCCATATGATGAGAGAACCCAGAGGAGGAGCACAGCTATTCTGCTCACAAGACATGCAGGGAGAGAGGTGAGCTGAGGGAGGAACATCAGTTTGGGGTGGTAAGCTGAGCACAATACCTGGCAAAGTTTAATGCCAGGAGGGAAGTTTATGTGGAAATATGTGAAGGGTTGGAATAGCAGCGAGTGTGTGTTGGAGCCCTGCAGAGTTTGCAGCCCCCCAAGCTAACATACATCTCCTAAGCAGGAACACATCACTATCTCCCCAAGCATTCTGACCAGATAATGTGCAGTTCATTTATGACCTTTCCGTTTAACCCTGTGTTATCCAAACTCTGTTCAATGAAAAGTGTAAACTCACCACATAAACACTCTATATACAAAATAAAATTCCCCAATAAAGATCAGAACATGATGTTCACATTTGCATGGAAGCACAATTGAATGAATGCTGATTATTCAGAGAATTAGCGTATTTATGTTTATTGAGGATTGTTTTTTTTTATGTACTAACAGTTAAGCTTCATACACACAATTAGGGATGGGCCTGGTGCTCGATGCGAACCCACGTTCGCATCGAGCACCGGGCGTTCGCTCGCTCGGCGAGCCCAGAACTATTTTGGCCGCTCGCATCACGTTCGTGTGATGCGAGCGGCCCCGCAATGCATTGCGGCCGGCGCGGCCGGCGCAGTGCATTGCTGGCTGATGATTGGCCAAGCATGCACTGTGACCCCGCATGCTTGGCCAATCACAGCCCCGGAAACTCGAAGAGCCATAATTGGCTACAGGCAGGACGCCTGTAGCCAATTACAGCTCAGGGGCTTTAGTACACGCCCTCCCCTATAAAAGGCCGCCACGCCGTCTGCGCCGGTCACATGCTGTTCCGGCGTAGATAGAGCAGGATAGATCTGTGACACTCTGCTGGATTTAGTTAGTTAGAGAGATTTACTTAGAGAGATTGAGTTAGATAGATTCATTTACAAAGATTGATTTAGAAAGAGGGGCTTGTAGTGTGTTCGTGGCAGGCAGGCAGAGCTCCTATATTTTGTTCCCAGAAGCACCTATAGGACTTGTAGTGTGTTCGTGGCAGGCAGGCAGAGCTCCTATATTTTGTTCCCAGAAGCACCTATAGGACTTGTAGTGTGTTCGTGGCAGGCAGGCAGAGCTCCTATATTTTGTTTCCAGAAGCACCTATAGGACTTGTAGTGTGTTCGTGGCAGGCAGGCAGAGCTCCTATATTTTGTTCCCAGAAGCACCTATAGGACTTGTAGTGTGTTCCTGGCAGGCAGGCAGAGCTCCTATATTTTGTTCCCAGAAGCACCTATAGGACTTGTAGTGTGTTCGTGGCAGGCAGGCAGAGCTCCTATATTTTCTTCCCAGAAGCACCTATAGGACTTGAAGTGTGTTAGTCCCATCACACAGAGATCATATATTTTGTTCCCAGAAGCACCTATAGGACTTGAAGTGTGTTAGTCCCATCACACAGACCTATATTTTCTTCCCAGAAGCACCTATAGGACTTGAAGTGTGTTAGTCCCATCACACAGAGATCATATATTTTGTTCCCAGAAGCACCTATAGGACTTGAAGTGTGTTAGTCCCATCACACAGAGATCATATATTTTGTTCCCAGAAGCACCTATAGGACTTGAAGTGTGTTAGTCCCATCACACAGAGATCATATATTTTGTTCCCAGAAGCACCTATAGGACTTGAAGTGTGTTAGTCCCATCACACAGAGATCATATATTTTGTTCCCAGAAGCACCTATAGGACTTGAAGTGTGTTAGTCCCATCACACAGACCTACATTTTCTTCCCAGAAGCACCCATAGGACTTGAAGTGTGTTAGTCCCATCACACAGAGATCATATATTTTGTTCCCAGAAGCACCTATAGGACTTGAAGTGTGTTAGTCCCATCACACAGAGATCCTATATTTTGTTCCCAGAAGCACCTATAGGACTTGAAGTGTGTTAGTCCCATCACACAGAGATCATATATTTTGTTCCCAGAAGCACCTATAGGACTTGAAGTGTGTTAGTCCCATCACACAGACCTATATTTTCTTCCCAGAAGCACCCATAGGACTTGAAGTGTGTTAGTCCCATCACACAGAGATCCTATATTTTGTTCCCAGAAGCACCTATAGGACTTGAAGTGTGTTAGTCCCATCACACAGAGATCATATATTTTGTTCCCAGAAGCACCTATAGGACTTGAAGTGTGTTAGTCCCATCACACAGACCTATATTTTCTTCCCAGAAGCACCCATAGGACTTGAAGTGTGTTAGTCCCATCACACAGAGATCCTATATTTTGTTCCCAGAAGCACCTATAGGACTTGAAGTGTGTTAGTCCCATCACACAGAGATCATATATTTTGTTCCCAGAAGCACCTATAGGACTTGAAGTGTGTTAGTCCCATCACACAGAGATCATATATTTTGTTCCCAGAAGCACCTATAGGACTTGAAGTGTGTTAGTCCCATCACACAGACCTATATTTTCTTCCCAGAGGCACCTATAGGACTTGAAGTGTGTTAGTCCCATCACACAGAGATCATATATTTTGTTCCCAGAAGCACCTATAGGACTTGAAGTGTGTTAGTCCCATCACACAGAGATCCTATATTTTGTTCCCAGAAGCACCTATAGGACTTGAAGTGTGTTAGTCCCATCACACAGACCTATATTTTCTTCCCAGAGGCACCTATAGGACTTGAAGTGTGTTAGTCCCATCACACAGAGATCATATATTTTGTTCCCAGAAGCACCTATAGGACTTGAAGTGTGTTAGTCCCATCACACAGACCTATATTTTCTTCCCAGAGGCACCTATAGGACTTGAAGTGTGTTAGTCCCATCACACAGAGATCATATATTTTGTTCCCAGAAGCACCTATAGGACTTGAAGTGTGTTAGTCCCATCACACAGAGATCATATATTTTGTTCCCAGAAGCACCTATAGGACTTGAAGTGTGTTAGTCCCATCACACAGAGATCCTATATTTTGTTCCCAGAAGCACCTATAGGACTTGAAGTGTGTTAGTCCCATCACACAGACCTACATTTTCTTCCCAGAAGCACCCATAGGACTTGAAGTGTGTTAGTCCCATCACACAGAGATCCTATATTTTGTTCCCAGAAGCACCTATAGGACTTGAAGTGTGTTAGTCCCATCACACAGACCTATATTTTCTTCCCAGAGGCACCTATAGGACTTGAAGTGTGTTAGTCCCATCACACAGAGATCATATATTTTGTTCCCAGAAGCACCTATAGGACTTGAAGTGTGTTAGTCCCATCACACAGACCTATATTTTCTTCCCAGAGGCACCTATAGGACTTGAAGTGTGTTAGTCCCATCACACAGAGATCATATATTTTGTTCCCAGAAGCACCTATAGGACTTGAAGTGTGTTAGTCCCATCACACAGACCTACATTTTCTTCCCAGAAGCACCCATAGGACTTGAAGTGTGTTAGTCCCATCACACAGAGATCCTATATTTTGTTCCCAGAAGCACCTATAGGACTTGAAGTGTGTTAGTCCCATCACACAGACCTATATTTTCTTCCCAGAGGCACCTATAGGACTTGAAGTGTGTTAGTCCCATCACACAGAGATCATATATTTTGTTCCCAGAAGCACCTATAGGACTTGAAGTGTGTTAGTCCCATCACACAGACCTATATTTTCTTCCCAGAGGCACCTATAGGACTTGAAGTGTGTTAGTCCCATCACACAGAGATCATATATTTTGTTCCCAGAAGCACCTATAGGACTTGAAGTGTGTTAGTCCCATCACACAGACCTACATTTTCTTCCCAGAAGCACCCATAGGACTTGAAGTGTGTTAGTCCCATCACACAGAGATCCTATATTTTGTTCCCAGAAGCACCTATAGGACTTGAAGTGTGTTAGTCCCATCACACAGACCTATATTTTCTTCCCAGAAGCACCTATAGGACTTCTAGTGTGTTAGTGGCATCACACAGAGCTCCTCTATTTTCTTCTCAGCAGCACCCACAGGACTTCTAGTGTGTTAGTGGCATCACACAGAGCTCCTCTATTTTCTTTGCAGAAGCACCCATAGGACTTCTAGTGTGTTAGTGGCATCACACAGAGCTCCTATATTTTCTTCTCAGCAGCACCCACAGGACTTCTAGTGTGTTAGTGGCATCACACAGAGCTCCTATATTTTCTTCTCAGAAGCACCCACAGGACTTCTAGTGTGTTAGTGGCATCACACAGAGCTCCTATATTTTCTTCTCAGAAGCACCCACAGGACTTCTAGTGTGTTAGTGGCATCACACAGAGCTCCTCTATTTTCTTTGCAGAAGCACCCATAGGACTTCTAGTGTGTTAGTGGCATCACACAGAGCTCCTATATTTTCTTCTCAGCAGCACCCACAGGACTTCTAGTGTGTTAGTGGCATCACACAGAGCTCCTCTATTTTCTTTGCAGAAGCACCCATAGGACTTCTAGTGTGTTAGTGGCATCACACAGAGCTCCTCTATTTTCTTTGCAGAAGCACCCATAGGACTTCTAGTGTGTTAGTGGCATCACACAGAGCTCCTATATTTTCTTCTCAGCAGCACCCACAGGACTTCTAGTGTGTTAGTGGCATCACACAGAGCTCCTCTATTTTCTTTGCAGAAGCACCCACAGGACTTCTAGTGTGTTAGTGGCATCACACAGAGCTCCTCTATTTTCTTTGCAGAAGCACCCATAGGACTTCTAGTGTGTTAGTGGCATCACACAGAGCTCCTATATTTTCTTCTCAGCAGCACCCATAGGACTTCTAGTGTGTTAGTGGCATCACACAGAGCTCCTCTATTTTCTTTGCAGAAGCACCCATAGGACTTCTAGTGTGTTAGTGGCATCACACAGAGCTCCTATATATTCTTCTCAGCAGCACCCACAGGACTACCGACTACAATGGCTGGAAGACCGCCAAGGGGAGGCAGAGCGTGCAGAGCCAAGAACACAGGGCAGGCAGGCTCTGTTTCTAGTGGACGTGGCCGTGGCCGTGGACGTGGTCGTGCATCGTCATCAGCACGTGGCCATGGGACACGCGCGTCTTTGTTTTCGGCAGCTGGACGTGTGGAGCCGCATCATGCTGAAGGCTTGGTAGAATGGATGACCAAGCCCTCCTCATCCTCCTCATCCTCTCTCACCCAGGCTCAGGGTACTGGCAGAGCATCATCAGCCACCCCTTCCCTAGACCCACCATGTCCTCCTGAGGAGTCCCCCGAACTCTTTGAGCACAGTGTTGGGTACATGCTCCAGGAGGATGCCCAACGATTCGAAGGCTCGGATGATGATACCCAGCTTGAGGAATCTGGCAGTACTGTTCCACCAGCTGCAGCTTACTGCCAGGTTTGCTCTAGTGGTGAAGAGGGAGGGGATGATGAGGTCACTGACTCCACGTGGGTGCCTGAAGGGAGAGAGGATGAGGAGGAGGACGAGGAGGAGGAGGATGCGGCGTCACATGTCCAACGAGGCAGGATGCCCCCTGGAGGCCAGGTAGAGGCCAGCACAGCAACTGTACAACACCGCAGAGCTCCGCCTGTGCAGGGCGCTGCCTCTGCACGTTATCAGAAAAGTTCTTTGGTGTGGGCCTTTTTTGAGACGAGTGCATCAGATCGCACCACTGCTATTTGCAATATTTGTCTCAAGCGTATCTCGTGTGGCCAAAACATCAGCCGCTTGGGCACCACAAGCATGACCAGACATATGGCGACCTGCCATGCAGCTCGTTGGCAGGCACACATAAAAGACCCACACCAAAGAACTAAGCGGACCTCTCCTTGCTCCTCCTCAGCTGGGATCTCCATCCCCACTACACCTTCAGTCCTCTCTGAAAGCTGCTCTGAGAGGACTGAAGGTGTAGAATTAGGTGTGTCACAACCAAGTACTTGCAGTACACCGACGTCCGATTGCAGCAGGCAAATTTCCCTGCCCCAGCTGCTGGACCGTAGAAAGAAGTACACTCCCAGCCATCCACATGCCCAGCGGTTGAATGCTAGCCTGGCTAAATTGCTAGCACTTCAACTGCTGCCTTTTCAGTTGGTAGACTCGGCCCCCTTCCGTGAGTTTGTTCAATGTGCGGTTCCTCAGTGGCAGGTTCCCAAACGCCACTTTTTCTCACGGAAGGCGATTCCGTCTCTCTACCGGCATGTGGAGGGCAATGTCCATGCCTCGCTGCACAGGGCGGTCAGCGGTAAGGTGCATATTACCGCTGACTCATGGTCCAGCAGGCATGGACAGGGACGGTACCTTTCTTTCACGGCCCATTGGGTCACTCTATTGGCAGCTGGGAGGGATGCAGGACAAGGTGCAGTAGTGTTGGAGGTTGTTCCGCCACCACGCCTCCAAAACGCTACTACTGCTACTGGTTGTGACACACCTCTCTCCTCCACCCCCTCCTCTTCTTCTTCCTCCAGTGCTCTGTCCTTGGAACCAGCGGTGCTCCGTAGGCGTACAAGGGGCTACGCAAGTACGCAGGCAAAAAGATGCCATGCCGTGCTTGCGCTGGTGTGTTTGGGGGACAGGAGCCACACTGGGCCCGAGGTTCTGGCAGCTCTGCAGGGGCAGGCCGAGAGGTGGTTGACGCCACGTCAGCTTAAGCCAGGAATGGTCGTTTCTGACAATGGCACCAACCTCCTCTCCGCCCTGCGACAGGGGCAGCTCACCCATGTGCCCTGCATGGCTCACGTCCTCAACCTGGTGGTGCAGCGGTTCTTGGGCAGGTTCCCAGGCTTACAGGATGTCCTGAGGCAGGCCAGGAAAGTCTGTGTGCATTTCCGCCGATCTTATAATGCCAGTGCTCAGCTGACTGAGCTGCAAAAGGAGCTGAACCTGCCCAAGAACCGCCTAATATGTGACATGCCCACCAGGTGGAACTCAACGTTGGCCATGCTGCAGCGACTGCACACGCAGCAGAGGGCCATCAATGAGTACCTTTGCGACTATGGCACCAGGACAGGGTCAGGGGAGCTTGGTTTTTTTTCCCCACGTCAGTGGAGCATGATCAGGGATGCATGCACTGTCCTCTCACCATTTGAGGAGGCCACGAGGATGGTGAGCAGTGACAGTGCATGCATCAGTGACACTGTCCCTCTTGTCCACCTGTTGGAGCATACGCTGCGTGGGATAATGGACAGGGCACTTGAGGCAGAACAGAGGCAGGAAGAGGAGGACTTCCTTGCCTCTCAAGGCCCCCTTTATCCGGACAGTGTTCCTTCTGTCCCACCCATCACACAGGAAGAGGATGAGGAGGAGGAGGAGGAGGAGGAGGATTGTGTGAGCATGGAGGTGGAGCCTGGCACTCAGCGTCAGCAGCAGCAGTCTTTTAGGGATGATGTACAGTCCCAACAAACCAGTGGACTTGTACGTGGCTGGGAGGAGGTGGCTGGCGATCATGTCATCCTCAGTGACCCAGAAGACTCCGGACCGAATGCCTCAGCTAACCTACGCTGCATGGCCTCCCTGATCCTGCAAAGCCTGCGGAAGGATCCTCGTGTTCTTCGGATCAAGGAGAGGGACCATTACTGGCTGGCCACTCTCCTTGATCCGCGGTAGAAGGGTAAGGTTGCGGACCTTATCTTGCCGTCGCAGAGGGAGCAGAGGATGAGACATCTCAGGGAGGCCTTGCAGAAAGGTCTGTGCAACGCGTTCCCAGAAACTGGGAGGCTACAAACTCCTGGTCCTGGGCGACGAGTTGCTGAGGCTTCGGTCAGTAGCAGAAGGAGCGGTGGGGAAGGTGGACGTCTGACCGATGCGTTCAGACAATTTTTTAGTCCGCAGCCCCAAGGTATGATCGGTTCCAGCAACCATCGCCAGCGTCTGATATACATGGTGCAGGAATACCTTGGGGCAAGGTCAGACTTGGACACCTTTCCCACCGAAAATCCTCTGGCTTACTGGGTCCTGAGGATGGATCACTGGCCAGAGCTTGCACAGTATGCAATTGAGCTACTGGCCTGTCCTGCCTCCAGCGTTCTTTCCGAACGCACATTCAGTGCTGCTGGAGGATTTGTCACCGATCATAGGGTGCGCCTGTCCACCGCCTCGGTTGATCGACTGACCTTCATCAAAATGAATCACCACCAGCTACCAGGCACCTGAGGCGGATATAACCGAATAATTTTTAATATCACATCCCTTCAAGACTGCCTATGCTGATGCTGAGTGACTGTCCTCTTATGTTCACTGACTATCCTCTTCCTCCTCCTCAATGATCCATGCCACCACACCAGTGCCTAAGGCACAATTTTTCAGCCCCTGTTTAACAGGGGCGTGTACATACAATTTTTATAAAAAAATGCTTCGCAACACGTGTGACTGCTGTGCTCCAAGTACAGTATCTGTGAGGGGTTGCAGTGTTGTGGCACCCGCACCAGTGCCTAAGGCACAATTTTTCAGCCCCTGTTTAACAGGGGCGGGTAATTACAATTTTTAAAAAAAATGCTTCGCAACACGTGTGACTGCTGTGCTCCAAGTACAGTATCTGTGAGGGGTTGCAGTGTTGTGGCACCAGCACCAGTGCCTAAGGCACAATTTTTCAGCCCCTGTTTAACAGGGGCGGGTAATTACAATTTTTTAAAAAAATGCTTCGCAACACGTGTGACTGCTGTGCTCCAAGTACAGTATCTGTGAGGGGTTGCAGTGTTGTGGCACC
The DNA here is from genome assembly GCA_028564925.1 of Lithobates sylvaticus. Classification (NCBI taxonomy): domain Eukaryota; kingdom Metazoa; phylum Chordata; class Amphibia; order Anura; family Ranidae; genus Lithobates; species Lithobates sylvaticus. The sequence continues at coordinate 29,455,688 of CM053036.1, read as the reverse complement.
AGCACCAGTGCCTAAGGCACAATTTTTCAGCCCCTGTTTAACAGGGGCGGGTAATTACAATTTTAAAAAAAAAATGCTTCGCAACACGTGTGACTGCTGTGCTCCAAGTACAGTATCTGTGAGGGGTTGCAGTGTTGTGGCACCAGCACCAGTGCCTAAGGCACAATTTTTCAGCCCCTGTTTAACAGGGGCGGGTAATTACAAATCTTGATCTAATAGTTCACAGCAGGGCCCATTCCTGCGCCCACCAAGAGTAACTATGAGGGCCTACAGTCTTGTGGCAACACCGTCCACCACCACCGCCAAAGGCCCAATTTTTCTGCCCAGTTCATCAGGTGCTTGCAATTACAAATCTTGATCTAATAACACACAGCAGGGCCCATTCCTGCGCCCACCAAGAGTAACTGTGAGAGCTTACAGTCTTGTGGCAACACCGTCCACCACCACCGCCAAAGGCCCAATTTTTCTGCCCTGTTCATCAGGTGCTTGCAATTACAAATCTTGATCTAATAACTCACAGCAGGGCCCATTCTTGCGCCCACCAAGAGTAACTGTGAGAGCTTACAGTCTTGTGGCAACACCGTCCACCACCACCGCCAAAGGCCCAATTTTTCTGCCCTGTTCATTAGGTGCTTGCAATTACAAATCTTGATCTAATAACTCACAGTAGGGCCCATTCCTGCGCCCACCAAGAGTAACTGTGAGAGCTTACAGTCTTGTGGCAACACCGTCCACCACCACCACCACCCCCAATTTTTCTGCCCTGTTCAACAGGTGCATGCAATTACAAATCTTGATCTATTAACTCACAGCAGGGCCCATTCCTGTGCCCACCAGTCTTGTGGCTACACCAACATCTAATAGGGCAAATTTCTGCAGAGTATATACGCCAGGCCCCTACTTTCAAACATCCAACTTACAAACGACTCCTACTTGCAAATGGAAAGAGAAAACAGGAAGTGAGAGGAAATCTACCCCTAGGAAGGGAAATTCTATCCTGTTAGATTTAATTTGGGAAAAAGGTATCTCCTCTCTACTGATACTTTATCACCAATCCTTGTTTCAATTAAAACCCCACTTTTTCCAAAAACATTTGTCATTGGGACGGAAAGTGAGGTGACATGTTCTGAACAGATGTGCAAAGACAGCAAATGTTACAGGGGTGATAACCCCTCCCTATGTTCTCCAAAAAGCTTAAAAATAGATTTTTTTGGGATGGAGCTACACTTCATAATGTACCTGTTCAGATTCTACTTAAGAACAAACCTAAAGCCGCAAGTGGTTTTAAATGGCTTCTTTTTTTCCTTTAAAAATGTCATTTTGTGCAAGGACAGTTCTAAACACGGGAAACACATGCCACTTCACAGGCATACTTTAGACACCCCCCAGGTACCATGTTTAAAGGAAAATTTCACTTTTTTTTTTTCACTTTATGCATCATTAAAATGACTGCTCCCGAAAAAACGTTAGTTTTTAAAAGTTCTTTTTGCATTGATATATGTCCCCTGGGGCAGGACCCGGGTCCCCAAACCTGTTTTATGACATTAACATGCATATTGGCCGTTGTAATTAGCACTTTTGATTTCGAACGTTCGCGTCCATTATAACGTATAGGGTTCGAAAATTTGCGCGAACTTTCGGTCGGTTCGAAGGTTCTGGTGCGAACCGAACCCGGGGGTGTTCGGCTCATCCCGACACACAATACGAAAATTGGATGCAAAATACCTCTTTTGAAGCGTTCGTGCATATGAGTGTATCATTTTATTTATTTTTTTTGGTGGGGGAGTGGATCTTGGGTGGGAGTTCCCACACTTTTTTCCCCAGGACTTGACCCCTGGGCAAAACAAAAAAAAAATCTGTTTCACTGGCAAATATAGAGTACACTGTCTCGAAGACTGTCCATGAAAAAAATACAATTAAACTGCATACAGCTTTAACACATCCCGCAAGCTTGTAATTTAAGGTATTTACAAATCCCTCTCCCGATCTATGGAATCTTTAAATTAGGGCATTTAAAGCCTGTGCCTGGCTTCCTATGCTGTTTATTTGACAATAGCTTGTTTATTCCTCCTACAAAAGTCTAGAATTGAATTACAAAGTTTATGCCTTTTAAAGGGGCTCAATGGGCTTCACTGTAAAGTGCCTAAACTTTGAATTTTGGGTAAAATATTTGAAATGGTTCACAAATCAAACCCTGGCATGTTTGAGAATATCTTAACTGAATCAAAAGATTGAATTCAGGTCAGCTGTAACTATGAGAAATAAATTAACAAAAACAACAATTGATATTTACGGTAAATTATGCCTTAAATTCACAATTTAAAGCGGGAGTAAACCCATCGATTTAACAGTCTAAAAAAAAAGGCATGCCGTGAATGCTAACTGCACATTGGCTGTGCTCTCAACCAAACAGTCAAACCATCCAATGGCTGGTGTCATAACGGATCACATGTGCAGCACCGTGGCAGTTGAAGATTAAACAGAGGCAAAGATGGCAGCTTCCTTGGCTGAAAACGATAGGGGGGTTTACTTCCACTTTAACCACTTGCCGACCACTGCATGCCGATATACATCGGCACAATGGCAATGGTGAGCAAATGGGCATACCTGTACGTCCCCTTTAAGAGGTGGGGATAGCAGGCCCGCCGCATACAGCGTGACCATGCCCGCGGGTGCCCTCCTTGCGATCGTGTCACAGAGCCGCAGAACGGCAAAGTGCCTATGTAAACAAGCTATTTCCTCGTTCTGCCTTGTGACGTGACAGAGGTCACTGCTCCCTGTCATGAGGAGCAGTGATGGCTGTCATGCGAGTTGAAGCCCCTCACCCACACAGTTAGAATCACTCCCTAGGACACACTTAACGCCTTCATCGCTCCCTAGTGGTTAACCCCTTCCCTGCCAGTGTCATTTACACAGTGAATGAATGAATGATTTGTATAGCGCTGCAAATGCGAACTGAATCGCCTCAAGGCGCTTGGTCTGTCCTTGTTGTCCTGCTTTATTAGAAGAGGTGTGTCTTGAGTTTTTTCCTGAAGGCCCGATGGTTTTCTTCCAAGCGGATGTTGTTTAGTAGAGCGTTACATAGCCGAGGTCCCTGTACTGCGAATCTTCGTTCTCCCTTAGATTTGTAGCGGGCTTTGGGGATGCGAAGGCGGTTTTGGTTTGTTGATCGAAGGCTGCGATTAGGTATGTATTTTTTTATTTTCTCACATGGGTATTGAGGAGGGTTTCCTTGTGTACATTTGTGGGTGAGGCAGAGGGTCTTGAATGTGATCCTATCTTTTACCATGAGCCAATGGAGGGTCCTTAGGGATGGGGAGATGGATTCCCAGGGTTTCTTTCCCGTGACTAGCCTTGCTGCTGTGTTTTATACGACTTGTAGGCATGCAATCTGATAATCAGGTAGTCCTATGTAGAGGGAATTTGCGTAGTCGAGTCGTTTTTATAGCACTGATCGCTGTATAAGGCTTGATTCACACCTATGCCGTTTTAGTGCCTTTTGCATTTTGCAGATTTACACTACAGAACATGTTCCATAGGAATCAATGTTAGATGGACTGTAGTGCAAAAAGCACTAAAACTGCATCGGTGTGAATCGAGCCTTAATGTGGATGGTCCCAAAATAGTGTCAAAAGTGTCCGATGTCTCCGCCATAATGTCGCAGTCCCGATAAAAATCGCAGATCGCCGCCATTTCTAGTAAAATAAAATTAATAATAAAAATGCCATATTACTAGCCCCTATTTTGTAGACGTATAACTTTTGCGCAAACCAATCCATATACGCTTATTGCGATTTTTTTTTTACCAAAAATATGTAGAAGAATACATATCGGCCTAAACTGAGGAAAAAAAAAAACTTTTTTTATATATTATTGGGGGATTTTTTTATAGCAAAAAGTAAAAAATATTGATTTTTTTTTCAAAATTGTCGCTCTTTTTTTGTTTGTAGCGCAAAAAATAAAAACCGCAGAGGTGATCAAATACCACCAAAAGAAATCTCTATTTGTGGGGGAAAAAAGAAAGTTGATTTTGTTTGGGTGCAACGTCGCACAACCACGCAATTGTCAGTTAAAGCGACGCAGTGCCAAATCACAAAAAGTGCTCTGGTCAGGAAGGGGGTAAAATCTCAGACGAAACTCCCTGAAGACCCGGAAGCCGTCGGAGAGGGGAGTACCGATCAAAATAATTTTGGAATTAATCTTTAATTTCCACGGCCCTAAAAAAATTTCATTAAAAGGACAGTGGTTTGCTCGTCTTCTGTGTCCCAGTCAGTGGTCATGGCGCAAGGGAAGTCAAAGCTTAAGGCAAATCCTAAGAAAAAGGCCCCCAACAAGCCCTCGGTGATGAGGAAAGGAGCTCGATTGATCGCACCGAAGAAGTCTCGGGTGATCCACCAGCAAAAGCTCAAGAAGAATCTGGAAGTCCAGATCCGAATTAAGATCGAGCATGACGTCACCATGAAAGCCAGTGCCAACATGCATAAAAAGCTTGCCCTGCTAAAAACACCAGCAAAGACGGAGAAGAAAGGGAAGGGCGCCCCTGCTGGTTCCAGCAAGACATGAGCAGGGAAATCGGTGGAGAAATTAGTACAGTGGGCACAGCGTGTCGTCATTCACCTCTGTTTTCTTGTAAATATGCTGACTGTTTCATAATTCAGATTTTAATAAAATGCTTTATTTAAGTCTCAAAAAAAAAAGGACAGTGTCAAAATAAACAGTTTACATCTACAGAATATCGGCACCTGATATCCGCTAGCGGCCTGAAAGGTCAACCCCTAGTATACATACAGTATATAGTTATAGATATAGATATATATATATATATATATATATATATATATATATATATATACACACATATATAATCCGTGATAATACAACTGATTATCAGAATGCATTATCTATCAAGGTTTATTTTTGGTTGCAGAGCTACAAATTGTTCAGGATGGAATAATAAAAGCATTTCCATAACCTTTAACAGCAGCGCCATCTGGTGGATAGCAAGCCTATAGCTATACTTGCTAAAGATCATTGACTCATCTGACAAGCAGAGGTTCTGTTTGCAAAACCACAGCAGGCTCTCCTGGCCATAAATAATGTCACAGGGTAATTGTGAGAATTTTATCATACAAACTGAAATAAATACAAAGTATCATAACAGTACATATTTGTATCCCTTTTTGAAAGGCAATTGGAATGCCTCCGTTTTATTGCACCCTTCTAGTCAGTCAGATCAGCTTTAAAATTAAAAGCCCTGCTTGAGAGCAGACAATGCAGGGTTCCTTCTATTATGTTTAAGGCCAGGTTCACACCTATGCGAATTGGATGCGGGTTTCACCACATCCAATTCACATAACAGGAGAATATGACTGGCTCCCTATGGAGACGGTTCACATATCTGCGTTGCGGCTGCAGAACGCACTGCACAGAAACGCTGTGCATCTTTGGCTCTGTTTCAGGGCTGAATTCAGGCATAGATGCGCCCTGATTCATCCCTGAAATGGGGAACAGGGATTCACAACGCTCCTGTGCGATCCGCAGCCAGTTCCAGTGTGAAGCCGAGTCTAAAGCCACTCATCATGGTTTCAATTTGTGACTAAGGGTGAAGAGATGAGCGAATCAGCCTGGGTTCAGGTTGCGGGCTGTCAGAATGCATCATAAAGTCTAAAAAGTGAAAGCTTTATTTCTGAACTCCATCAAATAATTTCTGTCCATTTTCAAGATCAATAGGAAAGGGATTGTCAAAGAGCATGGAGAGCTAAGCACTGGCATGGGGAAATGTACCACTTTAAAAACAATACTATACAGCCGGTAGAGGGCCCACTTTTAAATATGACTTTGAGGACAACATGGGAAAAGCACCAATACACATTATACCTGCTTGGTGCCTTTAAGCTGTATGTGGTGTTATAGAATAGTACAATTCTCACAAAGCTGGACTCTATGTCATTACATCCTGAAGGTAGAGTGACTGAGACCTAAGTGTAGTGTAGTGTAGTGGAGCAAAGAGTCAAAGAGTCAGGTTTTGCACTCAAGTCAGACTGTTATGGTCTACAAGTACCAGCCAGCTAGCGCAGAGAACAGAATGCTGGGAGTGGTAATAAAAAGCCGGTGTGGGGATGGAATCGTCCTCTTAGGACCACGTCCTGGATCTGCAAGCAGTGATTCGGAGCTAGACTGTGCTGTGGCCGAGTTGCGGCCTTTCAGCCAATCGGATGATGAGTATTAGACCCACTTCCCCATTTGCTGGTAGGAGGATCAGTGTTGAAACAGTGAATATTCACCCGCTGTTGCAACACACCTGGGTGGGATCCAGAAGCAGTGCTCTGCGCCCCGAGCCCACCCTATTTTGAAGCCTATTAAAGCCTCTGGCTCTAATCAGTGCTTCAAAAAACACACCCACGCCCATCCCTGCCATGGGAATTCATGCGCCCAGCGTCCTGAATGGGGCTGGGCACATGGATAGGGGGTGCGGTGCCTGTGCACCCACAATGGATGGGCCACCCCTGTTCTGATTGCGGAAGCCTGGAGGCTGTCCTCATCACAACAACGACAGATTCAGCTGGACGGTAGCAGGGTGAAGCGCTCTCCCTTGAGCCAGACTAGCAGATACCTACTGTGGACCCCTAACACCACTCTTTAGCACCGAAGGTTGCTGGGATTGGTGAGTGGGCACTTGTCCATTCTTTGTACACTAAAGGACACTGCATGCAGACACTGTTGCCTTATTCACTCCAAGCTTGCAAGGGAACCTGTGTTACACTTTAATGCACACTGAGGAAGAATCTAGTGTACATCTTGTTTGCCAAGACACACTGCGCACATTTTAAAGAGCTAGCTGATGACTCAAGCCTTCTTCCAAGCCTTCTTCTTCAAAGGACTACAGCATACCCCACACAAAAGATAAAAACATTTGGTGTCTATTCAGGCCCATACAGTAACCAAGGACTCTTTGTTAGAGAATAGGTGTAAGAACTTTAGCAAATTTGCTTAATGTGAATTTAGAGTTTGCACAATAACTGGGACTGTGGTGTCAGGAGATAAAAGGGAGAGGTTTGACGGAATCCTAGTCAGTCTTTTTGGCCTGTAGCCATAGACTCTATACTGGGGTAAATTCTGTTGAATAATTGTTCTTGAAGTGTTATAATTGCCTATTTCTTAATTGGCTTTGCCACCAAGTTTACTGACTGTGTCTTATCTATTGCCTGCTGTGGAGCCCTCACATCATTCTTCAAAATCGAAGGTCACTGGGATTGGTATGCGGGCACTTGCCCATTCATACATCATAGGACATTGCATGCAGACACTGTTGCCTTATTCATTCCACCAAGCTTTCAAGGGAACCTTTGTTACACTTTAATCCACACTGAGGGAGAATCTAGTGTATATCTTGTTTGCCAAGACACACTGTGCACATTTTAAAGTGATAGCTGAAGACTCAGGCCTTCTTCCAAGAACCAAGAACTTTTGTTAGAGAATAGGTGTAAGAACTTTAGCGTGTTTGCTTAATGTGAATTTAGAGCTTGCACACTACTGGGACTGTGGTGTCAGGGGACAAAAGGGAGAGGTTTGACGGAATCCTAGTCACTCCTCTACCCTGTAGCCATAGATTCTATGCTAGGGTAAATTCTCCTGAATAATTGTTCTTAAAGTGTTATAATTGCCTATTTCTTAGTAGGCTTTGCCACCAAGTTTACTGACTGTGTCTTATCTATTGCATGATACAAACTCTTTGTTACTGAATTTGCTACCATTAATGTCCCGGTAAACAAATCTAACTGTTTACCAAAGACTTTAACCACTTGCTTACTGGGCACTTAAACCCCCCTCCTGCCCAGACCAATTTTCAGCTTTCAGCGCTGACGCACTTTGAATGACAACTGCGCGGCCATACAACACTGTACCCAAATGACATTTTTATCATTTTTTTCACACAAATAGAGCTTTCTTTTGGTGGTATTTAATCACAGCTGGGGTTTTTATTTTTTGCTAAACAAACAAAAAAATATGGAAAATTTTGAAAAGAAAATAAATCATGTTTAATAGTTTGTTATAAAATGTTGCAAACAGGTAATTTTTCTGCTTCATTGATATGCGCTGATGAGGCGGCACTGGTGGGCACTGATAGGCTGCACTGGTGGGCACTGATAGGCTGCACTGATGGGCACTGATAGGCTGCACTAATGGGCACTAATAGGCACGGTTAAGGCGGCACTGATAGGCAAAGATAAGGTGGCACTGATGGGGACAGATAAGTCGGTACTGATGGGCACCGATAAGGCGGCACTCATGGCCACTGATAAGATGGCACTGATAGACCCTGATGGGTGGCACGGATGGGTGACACGGATGGGTGGCATGGATTGGTGGCACTGATGGGCACTGATAGGTGGCACTGATAGGTGGCACTGATGGGCGGAACTGGTAGGTGACACTGATGGGCACTGATAGGTGGCACTGATGTGCAGCACTGTTCTTGAGGCACTGATTGTGGGCACTGATAGGTGGCACTGTGGGCACTGACAGATGGCACTGTGGGGACTGACTGGTGGCACTGTTGGCACTGATGGATGGCACTGGTGGGCACTGGTAGGCAGCACTGCTGCCTACTGCTAGGTGGCACTTGTAGGGGGCACAGGTGGGCACCAAGGAGCTGGCGGCAGCTCGCAGTGATCGGGACTGATGTCCCTCTCACTGCCGCTGGTGATCAGCTTTTCTTTTTTCTCCTCGCGCTGTCAGCGCGTGGGGAAAAAATAGCCGATTACCGGCTGTGTTGACATCACATGATCAGCTGCCATTGGCTGACAGCTGATCACATGGTAAGGGGTTGGGATACACCCCTTACTCCGATCTGTGATCCAGCGAGTCTCACAGACTAGCTGATCACAGAGCGCGCCGCGCGCGCCCGTCAATAGATGTCGTCCTGGCAATGCAGGTCCACGCTGTAGCCATCATTCGGCTATAGTGCGGATCTCAAGTGGTTAAACAAAGACTTGAGTGTCCCATCTCTGCAACAGAAGTCATTGAGGGTATTAAAGTGTTTGGTAACCCTATCATGCAAGTATATGCCGGCCCCTCTATTAGAGCCTGGCATAGCACACTGTACATGTCTTTTGTAAAGTTAGCCACATTTTTTTGTATAATGTGAAAGATGATGTTACGCCATGAGAATTGTGAGAGAATCGTGATCTTTATTCTAAGCAAAAAAATTCACATTTTTCACAGAATCGTGCAGCTCTACCTTGACTCCTTGGCTTGATCACACATCAGGCTCTTGAGTGATGTAGTTCTGGGGTAGTGGCTCTGTCAATAGGAACTGTCAACAGCTGCTCTGCAAGAGGTTTTCAAGTCTGGTGATGATCTCAGGAGTAAAAACTTTTTCTCATTACAGAAGCAATCAAATGCGGGGACATTATCAATAGTTCTTTTGGCGCGAGGTCTAGTTTGTTTATTAATTTTTTCTCTATTTTGAGTGCACTTCGCAGCCATGGAAATTTTTACTTTTGTTGGCTTCTTTTGGCGCAAGTTTGTTTATTCATTATCAAGAGTGATAGAGGGAGGTTTGGGGGTAAATTTGAGCCATGACTACACAAACCATGGACTCTTGCAAGATACACTAAAGCCCTCATCACTCTAGAAACCCACCAATCACTGCATTTAGCTCCATTTATCAACCTCTCCATGGCATTTTGTTAACTCCTAAATGAAAGGGGCACTTTAAAACATAGAGGCTTGAAAAAAAAAAGGATATACTTAGTTAATTTTTCAATTTTATTTCTCAAACTTAGAATATGGTTGTCTTCAGAGGCAATTATTAACTCAATAATTAATACAATTACAAACCTGCCATTTGGCGCCTGTACTGGAATGTATATTAAGAATCGTCGTGTTCCAAATGAATATTTCCCGCATTTCAAAGTAATGCAAAGCTCTTTGGAAGGGCTCAGGCAGTTATCTTAGATTGTAATGAGAAACCATCTGTCTCTCCACTATCAGATGTGCAAATAAATGTATCCCCTTAGTTCCACATGATCCAGCAATGTGCTGCTTTGTAGCCTGCTTCTAAATGACAGAACTGTGTACAGGTTACAGAAAATACCATTTGGAATCATCTCTGATGAAAACATTTCCAGGCCAGTTTTCCATATATCAATGTTCTTGTTATATTCACATCTGTGCTCCTCTATACAGCAGAGGTCCCAACACTCCTGGTGGGACTAATTTAAAATGGAGATTTATATGCAGGTTCCTCCTCCAGTTTGTTAATGTAACAGCTAAGAGAGCTGGGAGTGAGCCAAAAATATAGGCACTGATGAGACCTTTATTGAGTATTTGAACAGATGCAGTCCAAGTTTTTTTTTCTTATGAAGTTGGACATGTTGCCTGTATGTGTATGGTTATAGTCAATGGATCAGGACGAGTATTAATAAAAAGCATTGACCACTTTTTGCATTATTGAAATCAGTTTCTCTTGTGAAAAAAGTATTCTTTCCATCACATTTGTAGAATTATGCTCTATAACTTGGTCATTGCTTGAGCCTGTACTTATGTCTCTATTGCTTGAGCATGTAATTCCATCGCCATTGCTTGAGCCTGTATTTATTTCCACATTGATTGAGACTGTACTTATGCCTCCATTGCTTGAGCCTGTTCTTTCCACATTGCTTGAGTCTGTACTTCTCTCACCATTGCTTGAGCCTGTACTTATGTCTAAATTGCTTGAGCCTGTACTTTGTCTCCTTTGCTTGAGCCTCTACTTTGTCTCTATTGCTTGAGGCATGTATTTCGCCTCCATTGCTTGAGCTTGTACTTCTATCTCCATTGCTTGAGCCTGTACTTCTGTTCACATTGTTTGAGCCTGTACTTATTTTCACATTGGCTGAGCTTGCAATTATTTTCACATTGATTGAGCCTGTACGTATGTCTCCATTGCTTGAGCCTGTACTTCTTTCCACATTACTTGAGCCTGTACTTCTTTCCACATTACTTGAGCCTGTACTTCATCTCCATTGCTTGAGCCTATACTTCTTTCCACATTACTTGAGCCTGTACTTCGCCTCCATTTCTTGAGCCTGTACTTCTTCTCCATTGCTTGAGCCTGTACTTCACCTCCATTGCTTGAGCCTTTCCTTTTGTCTCTTTTGCTTGAGCCTGTACTTCTTTCCACATTGCTTGAGCCTGTACTTATGTCTCCATTGCTTAAGCCTGTACTTCGTCTCCATTGCTTAAGCCTGTACTTATTTGCACATTGGTTGAACCTGTACTTATGGCTCCATTGCTTGAGCCTGTTCTTTCAACATTGATTGAGCCTGTACTTATTTCCACATTGGTTGAGCCTGTACATATGTCTCCATTGCTTGAGTCTGTACTTCATCTCCATTTCTTGAGCCTGTACTTCGTCTCCATAGCTTGAGCCTGTACTTGTGTCTCTTTTGCTTGAGCCTATACTTCTTTCCACATTGCTTGAACCTGCACACCTGTCGCCATTGCTTGAGCCTGTACTTCTGTCTCCATAGCTTGAGCCTGTACTTGTGTCTCTTTTGCTTGAGCCTCTACTTCTTTCCACATTGCTTGAACCTGCACACCTGTCGCCATTGCTTGAGCCTGTACTTCTGTCTCCATTGCTTGAGCCTGTACTTCTGTCTCCATTGCTTGAGCATTTACTTCGTCTCCATTGCTTGAGCCTGTACTTCGTCTCCATTGCTTGAGCCAGTACTTTGTCTCCATTGCTTGAGCCTGTACTTCATCTCCATAGCTTAAGTCTGTACTTATGTCTCTTTTGCTTGAGCCTATACTTCTTTCCACATTGCTTGAACCGGCACACCTGTCGCCATTGCTTGAGCCTGTACTTCTGTCTCCATTGCTTGAGCATTTACTTCGTCTCCATTGCTTGAGCCTGTACTTCGTCTCCATTGCTTGAGCCAGTACTTTGTCTCCATTGCTTGAGCCTGTACTTCATCTCCATAGCTTAAGCCTGTACTTATGTCTCTTTTGCTTGAGCCTGTACTTATGTCTCTTTTGCTTGAGCCTATACTTCTTTCCACATTGCTTGAACCTGCACACCTGTCGCCATTGCTTAAGCCTGTACGTCTGTCCCCATTGCTTGAGCATTTACTTCGTCTCCATTGCTTGAGCCTGTACTTTGTCTCCATTGCTTGAGTCTGTACTTCATCTCCATAGCTTGAGCCTGTACTTATGTCTCTTTTGCTTGAGCCTATACTTCTTTCCACATTGCTTGAACCGGCACACCTGTTGCCATTGCTTGAGCCTGTACTTCTGTCTCCATTGCTTGAGCCTGTACTTCATCTCCATTGCTTGAGCTTGTACTTCTGTCTCCATTGCTTGAGCCTGCACTTATTTCCACATTTGTTGAGTCTGTACTTATGTCTCCATTCCTTCTGCCTGTACCTGACTGATAACATTACCTCAGCCTAGGCAAATTTGTCTACTAGAGCTCTGGTAATACTTTTTAATGATAAAAGGCAGAATTTTGTTTATTTTAAATACACTGCTGCTCTGTATTTGTGACGTGTCAGGAATTTATTCATGCAGACTAGTAATATTAAAGGTTTAAAAGTAAAATGAATATAAGCAGGTCCTTTTTTCTGATAATGCGTTATTGCAGCTTTGGCTCTGCACTGCTTAAAGTGGTTGTAAACCCTTTACAACCACTTTTTTCTACAGGTAAGCCTATAATAAGGCTTACCTGTAGCTACCCAGGATATCTCCTAAACCTGCACGGTTTAGGAGATATACCCTGTATCTGCATTTACCCACATCATCGGCACATGCGCACTGAAGCAACGGCACATACGTGGCATTGCTTCAGTTAGACTGTGGCGTTACCGGCGGCTCCCATGCACATGCGCGGGAGTGACGTCATCGCAGCTCTGGCCAATCACAGCGCCATAGCCCACAAGCGGGGGCTTCAATCTCAGGTAAGTAATTCATAATTAGCTAGTATGCTATGCATACTAGCTCATTATGCCTTTGTCTTGCAGGGTTTTTTTTGTTTTTTTTTGTTCGTGGGTTTACAACCACTTTAATGTTTTAACCGCTTGCCGACCGGCTCACAACGATATACGTCGACAGAATTGCACGGACAGGCATAAGGGCGTACATGTACGTCCCCTTTAAGATGCTGCCGTGCCATCTGGCTCGCCGGTCGGGACCCCCGTGAGGCCGGTCGCAGGTCCCGCGGACTCGATCGCCGTGGGGATACCCGCGATCGTCTCACGGGAAGGCTGAACGGGGAAATGCGGAAATAAACAGCATCTCCCTGTTCTGCCTAGCAACTAGTGATGCCGATCTCTGCTCCCTGTGATTGGAGCAGAGATCAGCATTCACTACCTGACAGCCACGCCCCCCCCCCCCCCACAGTAAGAAAACACACCTCTAGGCACACTTAACCCCTACACTGCCACCTAGTGGTTAACCCATTCACTGCCAGTGTCATTTACACAGGAATCAATGCATTTAAATAGCATTGATTGCTGTATAAATGACAATGGTGCCAAAAATGTGTCAAAAATGTCCGATGTGTCCGCCATAATGTCGCAGTCACAATAAAAATCGCTGATCGCCGCCATTACTAATAAAAATAAATTATTAATAAAAATGCTATGAAACTATCCCCTATCTTGTAAACGCTATAACTTCTGCGCAAACCAATCAATAATCGCTTATTGCGATTTTTTTTAACAAAAATATGTAGAAGAATACGTATCGGCCTAAACTGAGGAAAAAAACGTTTTTTTATATATTTTTGGGGGATATTTATTATAGCAAAAAATAAAAAAGAATGCGTTTTTTTTCAAAATTGTCGCTCTTTTTGGTTTATATCGCAAAAAATAAAAACCGCAGGGGCGATCAACTACCACCAAAAGAAAGCTCTATTTATGGGAAAAAAAGGATGTCATTTTTGTTTGGGAGCCACGTCGCACGACCGCGTAATTGTCAGTTAATGCGACGCGGTGCCGAATCGCAAAAAGGGGCCTGGTCCTTTGGCTGCAAATTGGTCCGGGGCTGAAAGTGGTTAAGCAGCTCTTCAACTAAATTTACATTGTAAAGTAAATAGCAACACACAACTGATAATAAATCAATGTTCAATTTTTGACTGCTCTAAACGGATAAAAGGTGAAATCTGATTTGTTGCTTACTGTACATCAAACCTCTTTGCGCAGCCTTATAAAAATAAGTCATTTTGACTTATGTAGCTGTAAAGAAGCATCAATTTCTAAGGCAGAATATACTGTTACACGGCTCATCGAGAAGATGCATTGTTCAGAGGAATGTTTCATCTGTAGGTTTTCAGTCTTCCGGTAAGCTTTCACCACAGTCCAGTGAAGCATTTACATCAAAATTCCTGTAATAAGCGCTCAGCAATTTTTTTCTAAGCATACAATATTGGTCATTCAGCAGGACTTTAAGCGTGCAGCTTGCTCGTGTTTATTTGCTATATTAAAGCAAAGTAAGTAAATGGAGGCGATTCATGCAATGCATGGCACTGGCAGAAGAAAGCACATCCTCTATATATTCATAAATACAATGCTAAAACCTTTTGTGCCTCTTCAAAATCATTTTTAGCTGAGTATGTCAGATTCTGCTGTATAGGAAAATGGAAGAATTTCCCATCAAAACTGAATTCTAGCCATACAGCTATTGTATATTTAGAGTTAGGTTGGCCATACATTACTGATTTCTGAGCGAACAATCATACAAAACATTTGTATGAATATTCTTATCAATACATTAATATACATAAATGCCATTCTAAAATACTTTCACCACTTGACCTCTGGAAGATTTACCTCCCTTCATAACCAGGCCATTTGCAATACGGCACTGTGTTCATTTGATCTGACAATTGCCCGGTCGTGTAGCGCTGTACCTAAACAAACTGTAATGCCGCGTACACACGGTCGGAATTTCCGATGGAAGCAGTCTGATGGGAGCTTTTCAACGGATTTTTCGACCGCGTGTATGCCCATCCGTCTTTTTTTGTCGGAATTTCCGACGGACTTTGGATTGAGAACCTGTTCTCAATTTTTCCGACGGAAAACCTTTCTACCGGATTTTCCGATCGCGTGTATGCAATTCCGACATGCAAAATTCCGACGCATGCTCGGAAACAATTTGACGCATGCTCGGAAGCATTAAACTTCCCTTTTATAGTGCAGTCGAACGTGTTTTATGCCGCTGTGTTACAGACCGTCGGAATTTGGTGTGACCGTGTGTAGGCAAGACAGTTTGAGCGAAATTCCGTCGGAATTCCGACGGGAAAACCATCAGAGCTTTTTCCGACGAGAATTCCGACCGCGGCATTAGTGCTTTTGTTCCCCCAAACAGAGCTTTCTTTTGTTGGTATTTGATCACCTCTGCATTTAAAAAATGTTTGCGCTATAAACAAAAAAGACCGTAAATTAAAAAAAAAAAAGAACTATATTTTTACTTTCTGCTATAAAACCTATCCAATAAAAAAATTAAAAGAAAAACAAAATTCTTCATCAATTTAGGTCAATATGTATTCTGCTACATATTTTTGGTAAAAAAAAAAAAAATTCCAATAAGCATATATTGATTTTTTTTAACGAAAGCGTATATTGATTGGTCTACAAGCTAATGGGATGGGATATTTTTATGTATTTATTTTTTACTTTTTCACTAGTAATGCTGGCAAACAGTGACTTATATTGGGACTATGATACTGCAATTGGAAAATTCGGACACTGTTTTTTGGAACCATTGACACTAATACAGGGATCAGTGCTAAAAAAATAATCACCGTCGCTGTACTAATGACACTGGCTGGGAAGGGGTAAACATCAGGGGCGATCAAAGGATTAACTGTGTGCCTAGCCAGTGTTTCAGTGTATTGTCTCCCTCCATTTGTAAGTAGGAGTCGTTTGTAAGTCGGATGTTTGTAACTAGGGGATCACCTGTACTTCATATTCTAATAACATGAAACAATATGACCTCCATTAAAGTAGACCTTTCATGTACTAATAGGCCTTGGTATTGAATGCAGAATGAATAGTGCCTGTGTAACGACATATTCGGTGACCCATCGCAGTTTTCTACAAAAGTGACGTTTCCTACGCCGCCATCTTGCTACACTTAACACTCGTCCACAGTAAGGATACACTAATGCCCCATACACACGGTCGGAAATTCCGACGGAAAATGTCCGATCGGACCATGTTGTCGGAAAATCCGACCGTGTGTGGGCTCCATCTGACTTTTTCCGTCGGATCCTGCTCTCAAATTTTCAAATTTGAGATCCTGCTCTCAAATTTTCCGACAACAAAATCCGATCGGACTTTTTCCGATCGTGTGTAGAGAATTCCGACGGAGAAAGCGCCACGCATGCTCAGATCAAATTAGGAGACCAAATAGGAGCCAATAGGGCTAATAGCCTCTACGTAGTTCCATCGTATGCAACGAACGTCACCACGTTCAGAATAATCGGATTTTCCAACATCTTTGTCCGACCGTGTGTATGAAACACCAGCGTCGGACAAAATCCGTCAGAAAAAGTCCGACGGATTTTGTGGTCGGAATTTCCGACCGTGTGTACGGGGCATAAGAAGGGGGAAAGCGGACATGTTGTTACACCCACCGGAGTTTTGCATTTTACACGTATTTATAACAGTAAAGTGAGTTTCTATAGTGATATACAGGACTTAGAACTCTGTCTGACTGCTTAGATGTTGAATTTTAAAAGCAGCGAACTTCTGTCAGATTAGAAAACCTGTGAGATGAGCAGGGATGCCGCTGCTTTTAAAATTCAAGATCTAAGTAGTCATATTGAGTTGTAAGTCCTGTATTTCACTATAGAAACTCACTTTACTGTTATAAATACGTGTAAAATGCAAAACTCCGGTGGGTGTAACAACATGTGCGCTTTCCCCCTTCTTAGTGTATCCTTACTGTGGACGAGTGTGGGGCGTAGCAAGATGGCGGCGACGGAACATCACTTCCGTAGCAAACTGTGATGGGTTGCCAAATATGTCGTTAAACCTGCTCATACTATTTTAACCCCTTCAGATCCGCACTATAGCCGAATGCCGGCTACAGCACGGACCTACTTTGCGGGGAGGCCGTAAATAGACGTCCTCCCCTTTGCAGGCTCCCCGTGCGCCCCCTGCATGGTGCGCGCGGCATGCGCTGTCATCACCGAGTCAATGAGACTCAGGTGATCACAGATCGGAGTAAGGGGTCGATCCCGGCTCCTTACCACATGATCAGCTGTCAGCCAATGACGGCTGATCACGTGATGTAAACAGAAGATCGGTAATTTTTTTTTTCTCACACTGACAGCGTGAGGAGAAAAAAAGCCAATCACCGACTTCTGTGCAAGGGACATCGGTCCAGAAAAGGAAGAGGCAAAGCCGCCTCATCTGTGCCAACCAGTACCGCCTGCCAGTACCACCTCCCAGTGCCCACAGTGCCACGAATCAGTGCCCACCAGTGCATAACAGTGCCACCTATAAATGCCCATGAGTGCCACCTATCAATGCCCTCCAGTGGTTCCAATCAGTGCCACCTAGCAGTACTGCCTATCAGTGTCACCTACCAGTGCCGATCAGTGCCCATTACTGCCACCTATCAGTGTCCATCACTGCCACCTATCAGTGCCACCTATCAATGCCACCTATTAGTGCCCTTCAGTGCCAACTATCAATGCCATTCAGTGCTGCCCATCAGTGCCACCCATCAGTTCCACCTCTGTGCCCACCAATGCCACCTATCAGTGCCCACCATTGCCCCTTTATCAGTGCCCACCAGTGTCGCCTATTAGTGCCCATCAGTGTCACCTTATCAATGCCCATCAATACAGCCTATCGGTGCCCATCAGTGCAGCCTATTAGTGCCCATCAGTGCAGCCTCCTCAGCGTACATCAATAAAGGAGAAAAATTACCTGTTTGCAAAATTTATTAACAAAATATAAAACAGTTTTGTATTTTTTTTTGGGCTTTTTAAATTTTTTAACAAAATATAAAAAACCCAGAGGTGATCAAATACCACCAAAAGAAAGCTCTATTTGTGGGAAAAAAAATTATAAAAATTTAATTTGGGTACAGTGTTGTTGCAATTGTCATTCAAAGAGTGACAGCGCTAAAAGTTTTAAATTGGTCTGGGCAGGAGGGGGGTTTAGGTGCCCAGTAAGCAAGTAAAGTTGGTTTCTCCAGTCTACTACAAGTGTCCTGAGTCCCCAGTCTGCAGTAACATGTTGAGAGCCCGCCTCATACTCCCTTTAGTTGTTATAAGAGTTCAAATAGAGAAAACACTGGAGAACTCAATTTCAAATTACTTTTGTCTTTTATTGCAAACAAATGAAAGCTCTGTGTTTTTTCTGAAAAAGCGGTAAAGAGAAATGGAACTATTTAACAGACATTCATTTACCATGCTTACTAGACAATGGGGAAAATATTGCTAGACATTTCAGTACTGCAGTAAAACCTTGGATTGCAAGCATAATTAGTTCTGGAAACATGCTTGTAATCCAAAGCACTTGTATATCAAAGCGAATTTCCCCATAAGAAATAATGGAAACTCAGATGATGCGTTCTGCAACCATTTATTCATAAGTCCCTCCGTTTATAGTCCATACAAAAGATTATAGCAATGTGATAGGTTGTGTAACCAAAAAATGTCCATCCATAAATGGAAGCCTCCACAAGGGGACTAGAAGCAAAATCCATCAGGAGCTTCAGAGTATAAAAGAGAAGAGAGGCGCCTCTTAGTGTAGCAATATGGTTTAATGAAGGTACAACATTTAGCAACTCACATGGTTGATGAATAAAAGATGCACATCTAAGTATGCAGACATCCGGGGTAAAGCTTTCCACACATACCATCCATAAGGGTCTCTCACCGCTGTCAGTCTGCAATCGTGACCAGAAAGACTGCCCTGCAGTACAGCGAATTGAAAGCGAGGTTTGAAGCGCTCATGGAGCACAGGGTGGAAGGAATGATGTAGATGGTGGTGTGGAGTGATGGCTGGTGACGTTTTAGGATGGGGGGGGCCAGACCCTGCCCTTCCTTTTTGACCCATCCCACTTTCCATAAGCCCCACCCTTTAGAGAATCCACCCACTCCGTCCCCTGTATTCCACTTGCTTCCACCCATAGTGTCAGGAGTTTACAGCTCAGCATTACAGGACAGAGTATACAGCCCCAGAATCACAGGACAGAGTATACAGCTCAGCACCACAGATAGGGTATATAGCTCAGCATTACAGATACGGTATATAGATCAGCATCACAGATAGTATATAGATCAGCACCACAGATAGTATATAGATCAGCATTACAGACACTGACAGCACACTGACAGCACCCGAAACAGCAAATGGCTTGTGGCACTTAGCAAAGTATCCTCCCCCACACCCTGCTAGGGGGCAGAAAAAAAAAGGGAGAACCTTTATAATTTATATTTTATAACAGAGCTTTAAGGGCGTCGGAAGTGGAAAAATCAATCCAGACATACCACAAAGCTTTGAACTTCTCAAGGGAGTCATTATCCATTGCCAGCATCTCCTC
This sequence comes from Lithobates sylvaticus, assembly GCA_028564925.1. Classification (NCBI taxonomy): domain Eukaryota; kingdom Metazoa; phylum Chordata; class Amphibia; order Anura; family Ranidae; genus Lithobates; species Lithobates sylvaticus. The sequence goes on along the minus strand of CM053036.1, from coordinate 29,436,143 downwards.
CATCCACATCATATTACTCATCGTGGAGACCAACAGAGCCAAAGAAGGAGACACGTCTGACTTCCAGAATAGAGGAATCAATTGTCTTGCGGCTGAAAGGAAGAAATGAAGCAGACTCTTCTTTTGTGAGGCAATCGAGCCAGGGAGTACAGATAGCAATGTAAGGAATTATTGTATATTGTATTATATACAGTGAAAACTTGAGACCAAAAGGGTCGTATCCTGCTGCACTCCCACCAGATGTGTATGTTGGTCCCTTCTGCTGATCCACATCTCCAACAGTTGGCAGGCGTGGATGGGAATATTCTATGTAAGGAGGAGGCATCTCTGTACCATCTAGACATAAGCTTAAAGTTTTTCTCCTGAGCATAGCAGGAAATAATGGATTTGTGGGTGAAGTGGAAGGAGGTCTGCCAGTTGGCTGTCATGAGCTCCCTTACCAAGTCCCTGGACCACATCCTCGTGTAAGTACGGAGCTTCTTTTTGCTCAACGTGTGGAGTAGTTGATAAATCGCAGATAACAGATGTCTGGGCATTTCATAAAGGGAGCAAAGTCGCTCGTATTCAGTAAGGGGGCGGTGAATCTGGGTAGAGCGGAATAGTCCCGTACAGAAGGTAGAGAGTTGGAGGGCAGTAAGCCAATTGCCAACACCCCCTGGGATAACCGGCTGCCCGGTAGTCTGTTGCACAATCGAGTGTGCCACTGGCCACATGGCTCTCGTCAGTGTACCTACTGTAGGCAAACCCAAACCCTGGGGGAGAGCAGGGTTATCGAATAGGGCTGTAAGGGTCAGAAGACAAGAGGTTCTGTAGGCCTCTCCGATACCATATATGGGTTAGAAGCGAGGAGGAGTGTAGCCTGGGTAGGTCTTGGGAGTACCCCCAAAGAAGGGCCCTGAGATCCAGAGGAGAAAGATCTTGTTCCACCATGATGGATGATTTAGGGAAGGGGCGAGGGAACCATTCAAGCACCCTTGCCTTGTAGCATAGTTCATAATCCGGGAGTCCCACTCCACCCTGTAGCCTGGGGAAGGTAAGCAGTTTGTGGCGTATATGAGAGAAACCCCTATTCCAGATAAATCGAATAGGCTTTGAAAGTGAAGAGAGGAAGAACTGTTTAGGGAGGTGTATGGTAATGGTCTGAAATAGGTAGAGCAGCTTTGGCAGCGTGTCTATTTTCAAGGTGTTTATGAGCCCAAACCAAGGCAAGGAAGAAGACCCCCAGGAATCCAAGTCATTCCGTATCCGAGTTAGCAATGGGGGGTAATTCAGTGCATATAGATTGGAGAGATTAGATGGGATGGTGACTCCTAAGTATGAGATTCCTTTAGTGGACCATTGAAAGGAGAAATTAGAAGGGAGCTGGGAAATAGTGGCAGGGGGTAGTGATATATTAAGGGCCTCTGTTTTAGATAAGGACTGCAGCCAGGAAACGACCTTGTTCTTGGTTAGGACTGTAGATATTAGCCACTGTAAAAATAGAAGATTGATATTTTAATTTGAGAAACACGTATTGTCCCTTGGGGTCTATTAGAGAGTCAATAACTTCTGCGTGGAAGGACTTGTGGAAGGCTATAGATGCCCCTCTCAAGAAGTCTCTTGGAGGAGCAAAATCTTGGATCGAGTTTTGTGGAAGTGATACAAGACTTGGCTCCTCTTCTCAGGCGTATTAAAGCCTCGACAACTAAAGGAGGAGAAAGTAATATGATCACGAACTGCCATAACACTTGGAGGGGGGTGAGCAGCCATCATAAAATGTAATCCCATAGTAAAATTGTCAGTCAGGTCACGAAAGAGCTCAAGAAAGTAGAGAGGGAAGAGGAGAGTAGTGGGATAGGAGAAAAAAAAGGGAAAAGAGAAAGAGCAGAGAGTGGAGAGGCTACTGTTCTCGTCCACAGCATGATGAGATGTAGCCTGTGAATGTGGTAGGGAGGAAAGCAACCAGGTGTATAAACATGTCAGGTCACCAGGTGGCAGTATGCCACTTAAATGGTGAAAACTAAAACAACAAAAATCACAGAACTGTAGAAACATAGTCCAGTGCATTTTTCTGCACTGGGGGGCCTAAGTGGGGGTAGTAAGGAAGGCACACAGACCAGCCCCCGGGCTCATCCTCCCAAGGTATAATAAAGGGTGTAAAAAAAAAAAGGTATAGTGCACAATCGATCGTACAGATGCATATTGCAAATGTCCAAGTCAACCTAGGCAATGTGTTATTGGAGCATAGCAGGGCACAATGGAGATACCTCAATCGCAGTCAGTAGAGTCCCTGTGGAATGAAAATATTCATGAAAAATAAAAATAAACATCATTCAACAGTGATAACTAGAAAAAATCTAAAATAAGGAAGAAAAACAAAGGTCAAGACCTGACGGGGGGCCTCTCGGGTGGAGCCGGAGCTCATTTCCGAAGTGAGGGAAGTCCTGTATGCAGGGGGATCCCCAGAAGAAAAAAAGGCCATGGTGACTCATAACATCAATCATCAGGTGGTCTTTGTGAGGAGGATCTAGGGCGCATGTTTTTCCCAGTTTTCTGCCACTGAGTGGTGTAAGGAAGGCCAGGTGTCGTCAGCAGGAAGGGCCAATCTGGTAGGGAAACTTGGGGCAATTCCAGGGTCCAGAGGAAAGTGGGTAGGTCCCCCAGAGTGCGAAACAATGCCGTCTTGCTTTCATGGTGCACTCGGAGAAGAAAGGGGAACCCCCATTGATACTTGATATGTCTTTCTTGGAGAAGCTGTGTGAGTGGTTTCAATGCCCGCCGCATGGCCAGGGTCTGACGGGATAGGTCTGGTAAAAGCATGACAGGGGTGTCATTGAATAGGATGGAGCTTGCAGCCCGCATAATATTCTCCTTGATCTTGTAAAAGTGCACTCTGCATAAGGTATCATGGATGAAAGTGGAGTCAGGGCGCCTGGGACCTGAGGTCCTATGTACTCTGTCCAGTTCAAGGGGTGCATCTTATTGCCGCTGCAATAATTGTTTGAAAATGGCGGTGGCCGCCGCAGCAAGGTCCTTATGTTCAACAATTTCAGGAATGCCCCTTATCCGGATGTTCTTACATCTGTTTCTATTTTCCATGTCATCCTGTTGATACATAAGCTGCTGAATCAGCACTGTATGGGAATTCAGGGTTTCATCATGAGATTGTAAAGCTCACTGTCCTCTATACAGATCCCCAGGTCTTTTTTGGTTACTCTCAAACCAAGGTTTTACTGTATGTCACATGCTGTCTCATTTATCCCTGTCCCTAAAATATATTTCTGTTTCCAAATGTAATGGGAGTTGTGTGCTAAATAAAGAATAAAACAAAAAAAGAATTGCATTGTATAAAAAAACATTCACAGTTATGCCCCGTACACACGGTCGGAAGTTCCGACGTAAAATGTCCGATCGGACCATGTTGTCGGAAAATACGACCGTGTGTGGGCTCCATCTGACTTTTTCCGTCGGAAAAAATTTGAGATCCTGCTCTCAAAGTTTCCGACAACAAAATCCGATCATACTTTTTCCGATCGTGTGTAGAGAATTCCGATGGACAAAGTGCCACGCATGCTCAGATCAAATTACGAGACCAAAGCTATTGGCTACTAGCCTCTACGTAGTTCCGTCGTATGTAACGAACATCACCACGTTCAGAATGATCAGATTTTTCAACAACTTTGTCCGACCGTGTGTATTCAAAACCAGTGTCGGACAAAATCCGTCGGAAAAAATCGACGGATTTTGTGGTCGGAATTTCCGACCATGCATACGGGGGCTAAAAGTTCCCACACCTGCTTTTAGAGCTTTGCTTTTTTCCGGCACTGAGCTCTGGAACTCTAGCCCAGATCTTACTTGAAATCTCGGCACGGTCCCGTGAAATCCGGGATGGTTGGGAGGTATGGATGATAAAAGTTCTATCCCCTTGCTGGGACAAGCCCATCATCAGTTACCCGCAGTCCTAGCAACCAACTGACTTGGAGAAGGTGGAACCTGACCTGCGGGCCGAATGCTATCCTGTAACAGGCTAAATTTGACTTGCAGGTCGTAGTTTGGAGACCCCTGACCAAGACCATACCGGTGTACTGTCGAATACTGTCCCCCGTCAGATAGTGTCCGCTCTGTACTGCGCTTGCGCAGTCAGGATGACAAGGAGACGCCGAAAGTCTCAGAAGATGAACGGCGCCTGCGTACTGAGTCCATGTTCAAGCCCCACCATCCAAGTAGACATAGAGCTAGAATAAAAAATTGCTGAGCGAAGCGAGGCTGTGCCTGAAGCATGGCGAGCGAAGCGAGCCCGAGAAGGGCCCTGTTACTAAGTGCTGTTTTACATCATCTACTGTATGTCCACTTGCATGGTGGGGCTTGAACCTGGACTCAGGGCAGAAGGTACTAGCAAGTGCGCAGGCGCCGTTCATCTTCGGAAAGTCTCAGAAGATGAACGGCGCCTGCGTACTGAGTCCATGTTCAAGCCCCACCATCCAAGTAGACATAGAGCTAGAATAAAAATTGCTGAGCGAAGCGAGGCTGTGCCCGAAGCATGGCGAGCGAAGCGAGCCCGAGAAGGGCCCTGTTACTAAGTGCTGTTTTACATCATCTACCGTATGTCCACTTGCATGGTGGGGCTTGAACCTGGACTCAGGGCAGAAGGTACTAGCAAGTGCGCAGGTGCCGTTCATCTTCGGAAAGTCTCAGAAGATGAACGGCGCCTGCGTACTGAGTCCATGTTCAAGCCCCACCATCCAAGTAGACATAGAGCTAGAATAAAAATTGCTGAGCGAAACGAGGCTGTGCCCAAAGCATGGCGAGCGAAGCGAGCCCGAGAAGGGCCCTGTTACTAAGTGCTGTTTTACATCATCTACCGTATGTCCACTTGCATGGTGGGGCTTGAACCTGGACTCAGGGCAGAAGGTACTAGCAAGTGAGCAGGCGCCGTTCATCTTCGGAGACTTTTGGCGTCTCCTTGTCCTCCGTACTGTGCAAGCGCTGCGCCTACGCAGTACGGGCCGGACACTATCTGATGGGGGGACAGTTCTCGGCAGAACACCGACACCACAATCAAACCCAGATCTAAGTGGAGGAAGTTTGACTTTACCTCCTGGTAGTAACAGCAACGGCACAGCAAAATTTGATGGCATTATATCAATTAATAATAATGAACGTGGAAACCCCTTTAAACTGTAAATAGAAATAGACCTGAGTGACAATTCTTTGCTGCAAGCTGTGGGGTTCCATCAGCAGAGGAAATTTCACAATTTCATGCACTCCGGGATATAAACTGAGGCTCTGTTCTGTGTCAAACATAAGCAGTAACTATATGCTGCCATTAAATTCAGTAATAACTCTGCTCCAAATAACTCCCTCAGGCCTCTTTTACTGCAAATTACAATGATTTGTCATTTAATATTCATCAATATCCTCTTATCTACCAGCAAGCTTACTTTTTTTTCTTCAATATTCAGAAAATATTTACAAGCAGGACAAGCCTGTATGAGGGAAAGTCCCCTTTGTATAGACACCTCACCCACATCAGCTGTCTGTATCATTCATAATCATTTCCTGCAGCTTTAGCGCTTTCACCCAGGAGACTGCTGCATGTTGTTGCCGAAGGCCAAATACTAGTTTTATTATGTAAATTACATGTTTTTCAGAAGTTTGCCTAAGCAGGTATAAAAAGGAATAAATACCAGTAAAACTTTATTTTTTATTTCTGAATTTTTGCTTTACAAACCACAGAACAAAAAGATCAATATGAAAAGAAAAAAAAAAATTGCTTAATACACATTGGGATCCCATTCAGGTTTAGGCAAGTTATGAATTGAACAAGCTGACAGTGCCCTCTGCTGGAGATGATCTGACATTGGAATTCAGGAATACATTGTTGAATGATAATAAGTTTGTTATTATTTCAGATTCAATTGCTACAAACATAAATGATGCTGCTACATTATTGATACAAATTACTGCAAACTAAACAAGTATCTTCTTTAAGATGGTAAATATTAATATGTTTGGGTTAAAGTGGAACTATACTTCATCTGAGCACCACAAACCAAAAATGCTATTTTAGGCTCCATGCACACTCGGTTTAACCACTTGCCGACCAGCCGCCGTCATTATAAGTTGACACGTCCCCGCGAATCGTCGTAGCTGTACGGCGGCTCCTTTAAGAGCCATAGCAGGCGTGCGGCCCACTGCAAGGCGAGTGAACCGATTGGGCGCAATCGCGGGCATGAGAGCCAGAACGGGGATTTGTGTATGTAAACTAACAAATCCCTGTTCTGTCAGGGAAGGAGAGACAGATCTGCTGTTCCTAGTAAGTAGGAACAGCGATCTGTCTCCTCTTCTAGCCAGTCCCATCCCCTCACAGTTAAAACACACCTAGGGAACACACTTAAAGTGGTTGTTAACCCTCCTGAAAAAAAAAAAAAACACCCTGCAAGATAAAGGCATTACTTACCCGAGCACGAATCCCCCGCAGCCGTACTCGTCTCCCCCTCCGGCCGGCGACATCTATCCCAGAGGTTACTTCCGGGTATCACGGGCTTCGGCACTGTGATTGGCAGGAGCCGCGATGACGTCACGTCGGAGCCGCCGGGAACGGCACAGTACAACTGAAGCAACGGCACGTACGTGCCATTGCTTCAGTTGGCTTAAGTGCGCATGTGCCGCATGACGTCGGCACATGCAAATACAGGGATCTCTCCTAAACCGTGCAGGTTTAGGAGATATCCAGTGCAGCTACAGGTAAGCCTAATTATGGGCTTGCCTGTAGTTTAAAGTGGTTGTAAAGGGTTTACAACCACTTTAACCCCTTGATCACCGCCTAGTGTTAACCCCTTCCGTGCCAGTGACATTTATACAGTAATCAGTGCATTTTTATAGCACTGATCGCTGTATAAATGTCATTGGTCCCAAAAAAACGTCAAAAGTATCCGATCTGTCCGCCGCAATGTCGCAGTCCCGCTAAAATCGCAGATCACTACCATTACTAGTAAACAATAAATAAATAATAAAAATGCCATAAAAATGCCATAAATCTATTTCTTATTTTGTAGACGCTATAACTTTTGCGCAAACCAATCAATATACGCTTATTGTGATTTACTACAAAAATATGTAGAAGAATACATATTGGCCTAAGCCAGGCATCTCAAACTGGTGGCCCTCCAGCTGTTGTGAAACTACAAGTCCCATGACGCATTGCAAGACTAACAGTTACAAACATGACTCCCACAGGCAGAGGCATGATGGGACTTGTAGTTTTGCAACAGCTGGAGGGCTGCCATTTTGATTAAGAAATGTTTTTTTTTTTTTTTTTAATTTTGGGGGATATTTATTATAGCAAAAAGTTAAAAATATTGTTTTGTTTTTTTTCAAAATTGTTGCTCTTTTTTTGACTATAGCGCAAACAATAAAGTCTGCAGGGGTGATCAAATACACCAAAAGAAAGCTCTATTTGTGGGGAAAAAAAGGACGTCAATTTTGTTTGGGTACAACATTGCACGATCGCGCAATTGTCAGTTAAAATGACGCAGTGCTGTATCGCAAAAAAAATGGCCTGGCCATTAACCACTTGCCGCCTGCCATATAGCAGAATGACGGCGGCAAAGTGGTTGTGAGATCCTGATCAGACGTCATATGATGTGCCCAGGATAACACAGCCGGCGCGTGCACGCGGGGGGGGGGGGCGCAGAGTGGTAAACGGAGGTGCTGTGTGTCAGTCTGTCAGTACTCCGATTTCCTCCCACACTCCAAAGACATGCTGGTAGGTTAATTAGATCCTGTTGAGAAATTGGCCAAAGCGTGTCGGGACACCATGGGGCAAAAGGACCACGCTATACCGCAGATGGACACCGGTGGCAAAAGCGCCCTGAGGCGATTCAGTTCGCATAAGTAGCGCTATACAAGTCACTCATTCATTCATTCACCGCAACTCCGATCGTGGTATGAAGCCTCTGACAGAGGCTTCTTACCACATGATCAGCTGTGACCAATCACAGCTGATAATCGCGTGAACCAGGAAGTGCCGGTAAATGGCTTTCCTCGGTTCACGCTGACAGAGAGAGCCGATCGTCAGCTCTCCCTATCAGAGGGGGGGATCTGTGCTGATAATCAGCATATTGATTATCAGCACAGCCCCCATCAAAAGGTGCCCATCAGCTGCCAATCAGTGCCCAACATCTGCCAGCCTGCCCCCATAATAAACGCCTGTCAGTGCCCATAAAAGTGCCGATCAGTGCCCACAACAGTGCCAATCAGTGCCCAAAAAGGTGCCAATCAGTGCCCAAAAGGGTACCAATCAGTGCCCCATCAGTAATGCCTGTCAGTGCCCCCATCAAAGTGCCAATCAGTGCTACTCAGTAATGCCTGTCAGTGCCCCCATCGAAGTGCCAATCAGTGCTACTCAGTAATGCCTGTCAGTGCCCCCATCGAAGTGCCAATCAGTGCCACTCAGTAATGCCTGTCAGTAGCTCCTCAGCAGTGCTGCCTATTCAGTGCCACCTATCAGTGCCCATCAGTGACACCTATCAGTGCCTATCAGTGCCTATCAGTTTTTTCTTTAAATTGTCGCTCTCTTTTTCGTTTATAGTGCAAAAATGTAAAACCGCAGAGGTGATCAAATACCACCAAATAAAGCTCTATTTGTGGGAAGAAAATGTTAAAAAATGTATTTGGGTACAGTGTTGTATGACCGCACAATTGTCATTCAAAGTGCGACAGCGCTGAAAGCTAAAAATTGTTCTGGGCAGAAAGGGGGGAAAGGGCCTGGTATGGAAGTGGTTAAGGGGCAAATACTTCCAGTCCTTAAGTGGTTAAAAAAAAGTCTGTTCTCTTGGGAGTAAAAAACGCTCATATAGAGAATTTTTTGTACAAAGTCTAGACAAGTTTAGAAGTGTTTCACGTTTTTTCTGCCCGTGAGCTCCAATCAGAAACACGAACCAGAAAGGTTTTTTTCCTGCCTCTAAACGTTGAGCTCAAAATATGCCTATTAACGTCCTAATGTGCATGGATACAAAGGATAGCATTGAGCTGCTTCTACAGGCAGAACACAAAACTCCTGTAGAATCAACGTTTTTTATACCAGTGTGCATGGAGCCTAAAAGAGAAGTGTATGTTTTTTTTTTTTGGTAGAATCATACTTACCTAGGTGGATGCAGCATCGGTCCCCTGCCGGCTCTAGGACTAAGAACTGAGTGATCAAACACCGCCAATCGATTGGTTCTTAGGGCTCCCTGAGCAGAGAGCTGGTGACTGTCAGTCAACGTCTGTTCTGCCCACCTCCTTGCTCACTGGAGCGCTGGGCTGTGGAGGGGGCAGGAGTGGTCAGCTTAGGTTCCTCTGAGAGGCTGAGCTGGGTGCCAGTCCAGGCATGTGGGCGAATCCCGACTTCATTTTCACAATCTTTCCAGAGCCTGGACAGGTCCTGTGACACCAGCCAACAGCGGGCTTCAGCCTGCTGTCTGCTGAAAATGGATCACAAGAGTGCAGAACAAACTGCACTCCTGTGATCCACAGAAGAAGAAAAGCAAAAAAAGTTTTGGCTGTACTTCTCCTTTGATTCATTTTTAACCACCTGAGTTCCAGGCCAATTCTGACATTTCTCTCCTACATGTAAAATTCCCAATTTTTTTGCTAGAAAATGACATAGAACCCCCAAACATTATGTATGTTTTTTTAGCAAAGACCCTAAAGAATACTATGGTCATCGTTGCAACTTTTTATCTCGCACGGTATTTGCGCAGCAATTTTTCGAACGCGTTTTTTTCAGAAAAAAAAACAGTTTCATGCTTTTAAAAAAAACAAAACAGTAAAGTTAGCCCAATTTTTTTGCATAATGTGAAAGATGAAGATACGCAGAGTAAATAGATACCCAACATGTCACACTTCAAAATTGCATGCGCTTGTGGAATGGCGCCAAACTTTGGTATTTAAAAATCCCCATAGTCGACGGTTTAACATTTTTTACTGGTTAAATGTTTTGAGTTACAGAAGAGGTCTAGGGCTAGAATTATTGCTCTCGCTCTAACGTTCGCGGCGATACCTCACATGTGTGGTTTGAACACCGTTTTCATATGTGGGCGGGACTTACGTATGCTTTCGCTTCTGCGTACGAGCTCGCGGGGACAGGGCGCTTTAAATTTTATTTTATTTTTTATTGTTAATTTTACTTTATTTTTTTAGTTCAACACCTTTAAAAAAAAAAAAAAAAATATTTGATTACTTTTATTCCTATTACAAGGAATGTAAACATCCCTTGTAATAGGAATATTACATGATCGGACCTTTTTACAGTGAGATATGGGGTCAATAAGACCCCACATCTCACCTCTAGGCTGGGAAGCCTAAAATCAAAATAAGAAAAAAAACGATCACCGCTTCCCAGCCGCGGTGCTTCCGTTTTTTGAATGCAGAGGCCGGGCGTGACGTCATAACATCGCGCCCGGCCTTCGAACGATCATAGAGACTCTGGCGACCATCTGGTCCGCCGGAAATCTCTATGATCATCATCCGGGGGCCGGCGGATCCTGTGTCCGACTCACCGATGGAAGCGGTGAGTCGGTAGAAGCACCGGAGGGCGGCGGGAGGTAAGAACGTGCCGCCCGTAAGAACGATCAAGCGGCGGAACAGCCGCTATGATCATTCTTATGGTGCAGGGAATCGCCGGCTGAAAACGGCAATATGTGAATGATGTCTGTAGCTACAGGCATCATTCAGATATACCCCGGAGAAGAAAAAGACGTCATATGACGTATACTGGGACTCAGGTGGTTAATATTCAAAGCAAACTCACCCACCCATCCACGACTCAATGCTTTATTTTGTAGAGAAATTGCTTTGATAAACACCCCTAGAATTTCTGGCCGTGACCATCTTGAGTAAAGGCAGATGATTCATGTAGCATTTACTTCCTGGAATCCACCTGCCCTTAGGTCAGGCATGCAAGCAGGAGAGAGAGTACTTAGCTGAGAAAGCCTTCCTCCACTACCGAAGCTCCTGGGATGTCTGACCTTATTTTCCTAGGCCTGGAAACAAGGGAAAAAAATAAGAAATGTACAAAAAAAAAGTTTAAAACAAGTAAATACGATATACAGTATAGCCTTGGATTGCGAACATAGAAACATGCTTGCAATCCAAAGCACTCGAATATCAAAGTGAATTTCCCCATAAGAAATAATGGAAAACTCAGATGATTAATTCCACAACCATTTATTCATAAATCCTTCAGTTTATAGTCCATATAAAAAGATTATAGCAATGTGATAGGTTGTGTAACCATAAAATGTCCATCCACAAATAGAAGCCTCCACAAGGGGATTAGAGGCAAAATCCAACCTGAGCTCCAGAGTATAAAAGAGAAGAGAGGCGCCTCTAAGTGTACCAATATGGTTACATTTAATGAAGGTACAACATTTAGCAACCCATATGATGAATACATAACAACACAGAGTTCTCCAGGCCATGGTTCTCCTGCAGCCCAAAGTCCGTGACAATACTCCCCCCCTGTTCCATAGTCCGGCAGACCCCACTAGATCCAATACGGGTCAGCTTGGGAATGTCCGGGAGCTATAGTACAATCAAAGTTCAGTTTGCCACAAAAATCCATCTGCGTTGCCATTTTGTCGGCCCGGCCTGAACTGCACTGTAAAGTTGTAGGGCTTTTGGTCTTGGACCCACTGGCAAACTTCTCTAGGGGATTGGTTTTAAAACTGTTCCGGTAGGATCAGTAGGTAGTTGCCTGACAGCCGGAGAACCATGCATCTACTGATCGGGACATCTGATGAGCCCATTCCATGTAGGGCTGCCCTCTTTCCATTATAGGCTGCAAAATCTGGACCTATGAGCTCCGGGGGTAATTGCGTATCTTGCCAGCAGTCGTTCCTTAACTCGCTTGTAGTCTTTTGTGTCTTCCCCAGGTATGGCTTTAAAAGCATCCAGTGCTTGACCAGACAGCTTGCTGATGAGGATGGTGACCCAGTCAATTTCCTGGAGATCGCACTGGGTCTCGAAGACATGAAGATACCGGTCAATTTCCTCCACCCCATCCTGGAAGGGTTGAAAAGCCGTGTAGGGAAGTTTCTTGCGGCTACCCCGTTCTGCAGGTGCAGTACCCCCGATCTCCTTCTGAACCTCAAGCCTTTTCAAAAGTGTCGTGTCTGCAATAATCTGGGTGACCACCTCTTGGGGGGAGTGGTGCTCTATGGCGACAGCCGCCACTGGATCTTTCGCTGGAGCTCGGCCATCCTGTACCCCTCCATAGCTGGCCCTCTGCTTCGGTCGCTGGCCTGGTCACTCTCCATCAACTTGGCAATTACAGTTGCCTTTGACTTGTTGCTGGCGTTCTGTTCCCTTGATTCCAGCAGATCCTTGAGTGTGCTTCTTAAGGCTGGAGTAGTAAAGATCCATCTGACAAGGTCCCTTTGGTGGTTTGGATGTTCCAGGCACAAGAAAGCATTCCACCGCTGCCAACCAAATGTGACAGACTCCTGACACCCTGTTGGGTATTTCCGCCAAGAAGCTGCTTCCAAAGTCTTGGAGCACGAGACCAATGGATCTGGCTATAGAAACCCCAAGGACCAGACAACACCAGTCTTGGAGTACACCAGAAAATGAACTGCTTTATTTTTAGAAACATACTGAATTTATACAGAAAAACATCAGATAAGGGCTACTCCCATTATCTCAGACAAAGGTCACCTTACACAGTAGAGCTAGTCCTATTATAATAACAATGACCTCCTTAGACAGTCCGGCTCCCTGGACTAACTTGCATAAGAAGCCACAAGCAATTAGTGACCAGCTCTGGATAACTTAAAGGGGTCGTACAGGGAAAAAAAATGTTTTAAATAACAAACATGTTATACTTACCTCCACTGTGCAGCTCGTTTTGCACAGAGTGGCCCCGAACCTGGTCTTCTGGGGTCCCTCGGCTCCCCCCCCCGCAAGTACTTCTCACGTTCATGCGAGCTCCCCTCGCATGGTGAGAAGCACTTCCGGACGCGCTCCCGTGATACAGCCGGCGGCTATAGCTGCTCACTGTATCACTCGGCCCCACTCCCCGGCGCGCCGCGTCATTGGATGTGATTGACAGCAGTGCGAGCCAATGGCTGCGCTGCTTTTAATCCATCCACTCTAGCCAATCAATGGCCAGGGTGAGCGGTGAAGAGGATGTCGGGGGCGAGCGCGGTATTTTCGAGGGGACAGGTAAGTTAAACGAGGGGGCTGGAGGGTCCAGTATAGTCAGATGTTTTTTCACCTTAATGCATAGAATGCATTAAGGTAAAAACATTTTTACCTTTACAACCCCTTTAAGAATACATAACAACGCAGAGTTCTCCAGGCCATGGTTCTCCTGCATGCCAAAGTCTGTGATATACTGTATGCAGCATCTTGGCATGTGGGCTTTAATGCCAAGAGTATGCGTCCTTATGTAAACATATTTCTGTGCTGAGAGTGCGCTCCCACAACAGTTACCAGCAGGTACCAGAAAGCTCCCAATGCATATTTGTGATCTGCCAATCACAGCAGCCACATAATCAGAATGCCCGCCACCGCCTACCAGCATTTAGAACCTCTTAAAGCGGAGCTCCGCCCAAAGGGGAATTTCAGCTTTAAGACATCCTCCCCCTTTCCTCTGCCTAACTTGGCATTTCATTTTGGAGGGGGGAGGAGAAGGTACCTAGTTTTGACAAGTACCCACTCTCACAAAACCACTCCCTCCCTCGCCGCAGTCTTCTGGAACACGTCACAGGTCCCAGAAGATTACGGGACCATTTAAAAAGCACAGCACGATTCTCGCAGTGGGCAGCCAGCTGTGAAACTGAAAGTCGCACAGCCAACTGCCCACAGTTAGGATGCCGGTGCTGGGGACCTAGAGGCTAGTGAAGAACTAGCCCAGGTGAGGATGACGTTGGATCGTTGGACAGGTAAGTGTCCATTTATTAAAAGTCAGCAGCTACAGAATTTGTTTTTTTTTTTACAGATGGCAGGAAGGGGTTAGCACCCCTAACTGCTAGATTACAGTTAATGAATCCTTAGAATTAGGCTGTAGTTTGTATAGATTGGGAGAAAGTTGAAAGTTGAAATAAGGTGATTGCCCATGTTGTTGAACCTCTCATTGACGTAAACATTTTTGAATCAGAGTAATGTAAAATAAAATCCCCCAGCCATTTGTAACTAAATTTAACTCTAATGCCGCGTACACACAATCTGATTTTCAGACGGGAAATTTTGGCTGTAGCTTGTTGGCGGTAAGTCTGACCGTGTGTACACTCCATCAGACAATTGTTGTCGGACTTTCCACCAACAAATCTTGGCTAGCTTGTCCTCAAATTTTCCGCCAACAAATGTGTGTTGTCCAGGGGCGGACTGACAAATCATGGGGCCCCCGGGCAATAGGAGATTATGGGGCCCCCAGGCAATCAGAGATTATGGGGCCACACAGTATACAATCACACAGTATACACAGACATGTTTCTATTGGCTGAGAAGGTACTGGAGAGGTGGGGCAGCTATAATCTCTGGATTTTTAGACCAAAAGGATGTTGGTAAGGGACATTTCAGAGACAGATGTAAAAAAAAAAAATAAGATTTTTACATACTGTCCCTGGTTTTACTGAGACTGGCAACCCTAATGGGGCCCCCTAGTGGCCCAGGGCCCTCGGGCAGTGCCTGAGTGGCCGAATGGTCAGTCCGCCCCTGGTGTTGTCGGACTTTCCAATCATGTGTGCACAAATTTGTCGGACAAAAGTCCAAAGTACAAACACGCATGCTCGGAATCAAGGACGAGCCGGAAGCGATCGGTCTTGTAAAACTAGCGTTCGTAATGGAGATATCATGTACGTCTTGTACGTCACTATGTTCGTAATTATTGGCCAACATTTGTATGACCGTGTGTATGCAAGATAAGTTGGAGCCAATACCCTTTGAACAAAATTTCATGGTTTTGTTGTCGGAAAGTCCGATCGTGTGTACGCGGCATAACAGGTGTTTCACACTGCTGCGCTGATGTGCGCGGTGCGGGTGCAGCGCTGATGTGCATGGCTTTTCGTGTGGATTACCTGCAGTTTCCCTTAGACTTTCTGTTAGCTCACACATTTTTGACCCATTTTCTGAAAGGGCGCCAAAAGTTCTGCATGCTGCATGTTTGGTGCTCTTTCAGAAAACATGCTAAAAACATCCGCTTGGAAGAAAACCATCAGGCCTTCAGGAAAAAACTCAAGACCCACCTCTTCTAATATCGCAGGACAACAAGAGCAGACAAGCGCCTTGAGGCGATTCAGTTTGCATTTGCAGCGCTATACAAATCATTCATTCAAGGGACATAATAGAAAATCTATGGGAAACCACAGGTGCACTACACTGTGGCCAAATAGCAATGCAGCAGCATGAAACCACTCATATGTGGAAAATGTTATTTGCTGACAGTGCCAGATGGTCAGATTACATGAAAACAAACATACTAGGCTTAGTAACCATAACTTTCGATAACTGCTTATTGCATGAATTTTATCCAAATCAGTCAATGAATTTGCTATAAGTAACTTCATGACATTCGACAACCTAACCAATACCACCAAAACTGCCACTGCTGAAAACATTCCTGGAATTTGTTTTCCGGAACGCTGCACAGTATCTTTGTCATAGTGCGTTGAATATCCAGTGTCATCAAATCTGTGTCCTTTAAGGGTATTTTTAAAATTTTTACATTTTAGGGTGCGAAGTCAAGGGAAAAAAGTGATTGGTCCCATTTCTAAATAGATTTCTGGGCCAGGAACTCGCCAAAAACACCTAACACATCATATGCAGGATCATATGCGTTGTCATTGTGGAGAATCCACTTGTCAGGCTAGAGGGAGAGTCCCGGTCTTTTCCTCCAAACAGATTACCTTTCCAAGTAACAATGTTGGTTGACCACTTTGCCATGTGCTATGAACTCGTAGTGAACTATCCCCCTGTGATCAAAGAAACACACCAGTATGGTTCTGAACTGAGAACAAGACATGTGTGCTTTCTACAGACCAGGTGAATTCTTTCTTTTCCACTGCATTCTCTGGAGTTTTGCTTCTGTATCATACTGGAAACACCATGTTTCATCACCGGTAAAAACCCTATCAAACACCTCTGCATTCTTCAAAAGATCCAGTGAAATTTGAAGATGACGTTTTTTCTGATCTTCTGTCAAGATTCAAGGCACCATCTTTCTCATTCCCAAATCCTCTGTAATGCGGCGTACACACGTCGGAATTTCCGATGGAAACCGTCCGATGGGAGCTTTTCATCGGATTTTCCGACCGTGTGTATGCCCATCGGTCTTTTTCTGTCGGAATTTCCGACGGACTTTGAATTGAGAACCTGTTCTCAATTTTTCTGACGGAAAACCTTTCTATCGGATTTTCCGATCGTGTGTATGCAATTCCGACACGCAAAATTCCGACGCATGCTCGGAAACAATTTGACGCATGCTCGGAAGCATTAAACTTCCCTTTTATAGTGCTGTCGAACGTGTTTTATGCCGCTGTGTTACAGACCGTCAGAATTTGATGTGACCGTGTGTAGGCAAGACAGTTTGAGCGAAATTCCGTCGGAATTCCGACGGGAAAACCATCAGAGCTTTTTCCGACGAGAATTCCGACCGTGTGTACGCGGAATTAGAATCTGCTGGACTGCTTCCATGTTAAATTCTTCTGCCATCATTTGGCACATTCAATCTTCAATATGAGCGTACAAGGGTTTGCACTCCGTCCACATTTGCATCCATCCTTTGCATTTTTGACTACCCGCTTCTTGCGTCATTGTGCACATGTTCCCACCCCTCTTCAAACCACCTATGCCATTAAAAAAAACACTTGATGTCTTCATGGAATGTTCACCATAAGCATTGTAACAGAGCTAAAGTCTCATTTATACTTTTGGCAGTTTTCAAACAAAATTTGATGTTAATCCACTGCTCCAGATTCCCATCACTCATTTACCACCAACAGTGTAACGCACACATGTGTTATTTCTTCTACTACTCCACGAGGACTGAGTCAACCGGTCTGCAACCCAGGCGAGTACAAGTCAGAACACGCTTGAGTGCGAATGGATGTGTGACGCGCCACCATTGTGCTACACCATGGCCATTCCGGGAATTAAATTGACACACTATGTATACACTGTGCATGTTTCACCTGAAGAAGCATAATGCCGCTACCTTTCATGGCACTAGTGAACACTGGTCCAAATGGCTGTCCCTAAAATATCTCAGGATTGAGCCATTGCAGGCTGTAGACGGTTTTAAAAAGGATTCTTTTTCATGTGTTTTTGGCCTACATTCTTTGAACTGAAAAGGAGCCCTGGCTGGAAGGAAGGTTTTGCACACTATGCTGCTTTACCCATATGGGGCAGCATAGTGTGCTTTTTGGTAATGGTGAACCAACACTTTAAGCACTTGCACTGATTCATAGCAAATATTATTGCATGCAATTTACACTCACCAGCCACTTTATTAGGTACACCTGTTTCTATTTCAAAAACTGCTGATCTACTGGGATTTTCACGCACAACCATATCTAGGGTTTACAAAGAATGGTCCGAAAAAGAGAAAATATCCAGTGAACGGTAGTTGTGTGGAGGAAAATGCTTTGTTGATGTTAGAGGTCAGAGGGAATAGGCAGACTTGTTCAAGATGATAGAAAGGCAACAGCAACTCAAATAACCACTTGTTACAACCAAGGTATACAGAATACCATCTCTGAATGCACAACACATCAAACCTTGAAGCAGATGGGCAGCAGAAGACCCCACCTGGTGCCACTCCTGTCAGCTAAGAACAGGAAACCAAGGCTACAATTCACACAGGCTCACCAAAATTGGACAAAAGAAGATTGTAAAAACGTTGCCTGGTCTGATGAGTCTCGGTTTCAGCTGCGACATTCAGATGGTCGGTCAGAATTTGACGTAAACATGAAAGCATGGATCCATCCTGCCTTGTATAAATGGTTCAGGCTGGTGGTGGTGTTGTAATGTGGGGAATATTTTCTTCGCACACTTTGGGCCCCTTAGTACCAATTGAGCATCATTTAAAGCCACGGCCTACCTGAGTATTTTTGCTGACCATGTCCATCCCTTTATGACTACAGTGTACCCATTTGCTGATGGCTCCTTCCAGCAGGATAATGCACCATGTCACAAAGCTCAGATCATCTCAAACTGGTTTCTTGAACATGACAATAAGTCCACTTTACTCCAGTGGCCTCCAGAGCAGTGGTGGCTGGTGGGCTTTTCTTCTTCAAACAACCAGCACTACCTCCAGGTCCATCACTTACTATGCGACGGGTGGGCTGGCTGTGTGCTCCTCTCCTCACTGGCTGTGTCCGCATCTCCTCGCTGGCTGTGTCCTCCATGCAGCGGCAGCGGCAGGTCCGGCTCCAGTGTCTCCTCTTCCACAATGCTAGGCATCCAATAGGATCTCCTGGTGCTTTGGCCAATCGGGAAACAGGTCTCATTGACCTGCCTTCTGATTGGCGGGGTGTTAAAACAGTGAAAATGAATTCGCTATGGTCACACAAATGGGTGGGATCAGAGCGCAGAGAGTGCTCACCCTATTTTGAGGCCTATTAGAGCCTCTGGCTCTAATCAGGTGCTTCAAAGAACACTCCCCCCCCCACCACCGCCATAGGAATTCATGTGGAGTTCATGGAATTCATGTGTTAACAATGCACGGGCCGCCACTGCTCCAGACTCACCAGATCTCAATCCATTAGATGTGGTGGAATGGAAGATTTGCATCATGGATGTGCAGCCGACAAATCTGCAACAACTGCGTGATGCTATCATGTCAATATGGACCAAAATCTCTGCAGAATGTTTGCAACACCTTGTTGAATCTACACCACAAAGAATTAAAGCGGAGCGCCACCCGTTTTTACAACCTATAAAAAAAAAAAAATACTCACCTTCCTCTATCCGAAACGGTTGTTTTTTTTTTGTTTTTTTATGGCACCTTCCCTTACCTAGGTATTCCTTGTAATATTGAAAATATAGGAGGAATATTTTTTCTTGATATTAAGAGCCATATATGGCATGTTTGCAACAACATAACTAGGCGTATACTCTCTACAACACTCTACATATAGACTGTTTGATAGGCACTTAATATTACTATCTAGCAAACTTATATAGAATACTTCAATTACAAAAGCCTTATTATATGCCACAAAAAATTCCCAAATTTTAATGGATCAGTTTATATAGAAGTACTATATCCACATTCCAATCTCTTTGCAGATTGCTGTCACACCTACAAGACCTCTCTGGCTTCAGCCACTTTAAGTGGATTCCAGGGGACAGGTATTTTTCAACCATAGATTTTCACTCTATACATTGGACCCATATATGATGCTAAAATATGACTATTTTTCTCCCATAAAGGACCCCGGTATTTTTGCTGACCCCAGCAACCCCGCCTTGCATGCTCCTGACTCCACCTACGGCAGCTTAATAACATCATTTCTTTATGGACAAGGGCTCTCTAGTTATCTAGAGAATCCTTTCAAAAAATCTTGGCATAAACACCCAATTGAATTTTATGCTCTGGCCCGGACCCCAACACAGAGAATGCTGAAACCAGTGAAAAATGCTCTTTGTTTTTAATATGATGAAAAAAATGTTTCCAATCAATATAAGAC
Source organism: Lithobates sylvaticus (assembly GCA_028564925.1). Classification (NCBI taxonomy): domain Eukaryota; kingdom Metazoa; phylum Chordata; class Amphibia; order Anura; family Ranidae; genus Lithobates; species Lithobates sylvaticus. Next base: position 29,416,491 of record CM053036.1, on the reverse strand, counting down.
ATACACATGTAAGTCGTGTTTATTTACATCCATTCTGCCTTTTAGAGTATAATATTCTTGCTTTCTATTACCCCTATGACCTTCTTCCACCCACCATATGCCTCTTGCCTCTTTCCATCTTGCATTAACTCTCTTGCCTTACTGCAACGATATGTAATGTTATACTAAAATTGCATTTTCTATATCTAAAATCAAGGTCTACACCTGGTATCTATGACCCCTGAAGAAGGAGGATACCTCTCTCCGAAACGCGTCGGGTCTGATATCATATATTATATTGATGTAACCTTTTTAATGTAAATTGTTCATGTAAACCTTTAAATAATTCCTTTTTGATCTATTATAAATAAATTATTTTTGCTATTATACATATTGCAATAATTTGGGTAAAACCTAGTGGTGCCTATAAAGTCCACAAACAAGGGGAAAATCATATACTTTTTTCTTCTTTTATTGTTTTTTTTTACTTACCTTTAGTTGTTTTCTTCGCTTCCTGGTTCTCGGGTCCTCGGATATGGGCGGGGATATTACGGCTATTACGTAATATCCCCTAGCCCGCACTGTCTCCTGGGAGCTTGTCATAGCTCCCAGGAGTCAGTGCGGCGGCCTGGCCCGAGATCGCGCGAGACTTGAAACCGAACGTGACGTCATCCCGACAGTCACGTTCGGTCTCTGCTATCACAACGGGGCGGGACTTTCGACGCCGCCGCCGTTGTGATGGCAACAGGAGCTGAAATCCAGGAAGAGAATGCCCTGGAGTATTCAAATGCCCACAGGCAAGATGGTGAAGAAACCGGAAATGAATATAAAGTGCTTTTTGGACATAAAAAACGAACGGCAGCAGTGAGACAAGCAGGATAGGTGAGTTAAAAATTTACAAAATAATTTATTAATCAATCACCAGTGAAAAAAAAAACGTCAGGGGCAGTGTAGCTCCGCTTTAAGGCAGTTCTGAAGGCAAAAGGGGGTCCAACCTGATACTAGCAAAGTTGGACTGTCTGTAAAAGACTCCTGGTATCTCTCTGCTTTACCTATTAATGAGACGTGTACATCACCAAGAAGAACAAGCAGCTTTGAAAGCTCTCCCCCTCTTGTAGCGGCTGCTCGTCCTGGGATGAACAAATACTTATGTTCCTGCCTTTTATATAGCAGAATTCCAATTACGAACACTACTTCTCAGCAAAATTAGGAAAAAAAGTACCGGCCTCAAAACAGAAGTGCATAATGACAGGGGAGAATTTACAGGGCCGTAACTGTGATCATTAAGTACTTTGGCTGTTTGCTTACAAACATAATTGGTAATCGTTGGTAATTCAGAATCTGTGTCTGCGGCCTGCAGCAGAGGGCCCTTAACTCGTTAGAAAACACATGAAGCTTTTCAAAAATTTTGCTGACTTGTTTCATATTGTTATTTTAGTTATCAGACAACAAAGCTTTTTTCTTCTTCTTTTTTTTTTTTTTTTTTAAAGGGGTTCTTTATTCTTCATATAAAAAGGACAGTATGTGATAGGACCTGGTGACGATGTCTTGGGAAGCTCCGATCAGGGTGCCTTATTTAAAATTGCTGTCTTTTTCAAAGCTGCAGATCCACTTTTTTTGTTATTCATGCTTGTGATCATCATTTTGATTGTTACTTTTAAGCAGCTTTGCAGGGTACATTGAATCCCATGTCAAGTGTTAGCTAAAAAATTCTTAACTTTGTGGATAATTAGATTGGGAATTAAGTGACCCTGCTCATGAAAAGAAGCTGGTGGGATTTCATTACGTTTGGCTTTAATTAGATAGTTCTTTTGGTCATGTTCAATAAATAAAATCTTTAAAAAAAAAAGGCAAGATAACACATGATGAAAAATAAATCTTATTTAAAGGGGGTGCACAGCAGTGAGGAAAGGGGTAATGTTATTACTTTCTGGGGGTGTCCTTTAGCCTGTGCCTGACTGCTGGTGAGTGTTACGTTCTTTGGCCTGAAGCTGATTGGTGGTGACTGGTGAGTGTCCTTTGACTTGTGTCGTATTGGCGGTAAGTGTTATGAAGATGATCTTTGGCCTGTGGCTGATTGGTGGGGAGTGTTCTGGACGTGGTGTTCTGAAGATGTTCTTTGGCCTGTGGCTGATTAGTGGTCAGTGTTCTGGAGACAATCTTTAGCCTGTGGCTGATTGATGGTGAGTGTTATGACGATGATCTTTGGCCTGTGGCTGATTGATGGTGAGTGTTCTGAACATGGTGTTCTGAAAATGTTCTTTGGCCTGTGGCTGATTAGTGATCAGTATTCTGGAGATGATCTTTGACCTCCGGATGATTGGTGAAGTGTGGGAACTCACCCAAGATCCCCCCCCCCGACACTGCAAAAATGTACCTAAAATGCCTGTATTCCGTATCAATATTTAAACTATAAACATGTAGCTAGTGCTATTAGCAATGTGTTTAAGTTACACAAAAGTAATAAACAATATTTCTCCACATACATGGAGGTCAGAGAGATATAACCCAGCCAGCACAGAGTTCCTCCTTTCATGAGAGTCTGTAGAGTTTCACCTTACAGTGCAAGGGAACTCTGACATAAAGGGGAATTCTGCAGATCATGATCTAAAGGGGAACTCTGATATAAGGGGGGCTCTGGTGACCAGAGACCACCTTATATCAGAGTCCACTGAGTTCCCCTTTACATCAGAGTTCCCACTTACATCAGTCTGCAGCATTGCCCTTTACATCAGAGTTCCCCTCCACATCAGCATCCACAGAGTTCCCTCTTGCACTGTAATGGGGGAATCCTGCAGACTGATGTAAAGGGGAATGCTGGGCACCCTGATGTGGGGGGGGGGGGACACTGGATACCAGAGAACACCTTTCACAGAGTGAATGCGCTAAGGTGGGGGGTCCTGATATAAGGGGGGACCTTTATATCAGTCCCCCCTTACATTATTGTATTCACTCCCCCTTACATCAGTGACCCCCCCTCAGTCTGGCCTGGCAGCGCTGTCACTGACCTTCTCTCAGGTGCACCATGCAGGGCTCAGTCAGACGGCTCTAGCTTGGTGGCTCTGGCTTTATCCTATAGAGGCTGCGGACATTATATAGGAGGTGGTCAGAGGCTGCAGACATGATACAGGAGAGGGTCAGAGGCTGCAGACATGATACAGGAGGTGGTTAGAGGCTGCAAACATGATACAGGAGGTGGACAGAGGCTGTGGACATGATACAGGAGAGGGTTAGAGGCTTTGGAAATGATACAGGAGGTGGTTAGAGGCTGCAAACCTGATACAGGAGAGGGTTCAAGGCTGCGGACATGATACAGAGGATGGTTAGCGGCTGCGGACATGTTATGGCCAGAGGCTGTGGACATGATACAGGAGATGGTTAGAGGCTGTGGACATGTTATGGCCAGAGGCTGTGGACATGATACAGGAGGTGTTTAAAGGCTGCGGACATGATACAGGAGGTGGTTAGAGGCTGCGGACATGATACAGGAGATGGTTAGAGGGTGTGGGCATGATACAGAAGATGGTTAGAGGGTGCGGACATGATACAGAAAATGGTTAGAGGCTGCAGACATGATACAGAAGGTGGTTAGATGCTGCATACACGATACAGTAGGTGGTTAGAGGCTGCAGGCATGATACAGGACATGGTTAGAGGCTGCGGACATGATACAGGAGGTGGTTTGATGCTACAGAGATGATACAGGAGGTGGTTAGAGGCTGTGGACATGATACAGGAGGTGGTTAGATGCTGCAGACATATTATGGCTAGAGGCTGCGGACATGATACAGGAGGTGGTCAGAGGCTGCAGACATGCTTCATGTATTACTGTCCCCCCGACCCCCCTTGTCAGCTTCATGTATTAATGCCCCCCATCCCCCACTTGTCAGCTTCATGTATTACTGTCTCTCTTCCAGTGCCCCGACTTGTGTCACCTTCTCCAACTCCAATCCAATTCCATTTCCTCTTTTCACCTTCTAATCTGGACTGGTGAGTGCTGGTGGTGGTCCACTGGTCTGGGCTGGGGCCCCTCAGGCAGTTGGGCTATGGGCAGGAGGAGAAGAAGTCAGGCACTGCGCTGCGGTCAGTGCAGGGCAGCCAGGGATCTGAGCCAGCCAGCCCAGTCAGCATTGCAGAATGCCGCCAGGCTGGAGAAGGAGGTGGGACTCAGGGTGGAGACTGGAGACACAGAGTAAAGAACATCAGTGAGTCCCTGGCTGCAAGTCACTCTGTCTGGGCGCCACGCCCAGAGAAGGAGAGGAGGTGGGTGGACTTACAGCACTAGCGCAGGCCTTGCTCTTCTCTGCCTCACTCTGAGACTCTGATTGTGACGTCACTGGTTGCTAGACACCAGGCGGGGCGGCCTTAGCAACCAGTTCCGTCAATCAGCTAGTAGGATGGCTGTGTGTCCTCATTTCATACTGGGACACTGAATTGTCCTGGAATGAAGATGACAGGACAAACATGTGAATTGCATGACGCGGCTGCTAATGGGAACAGCGTTCCTGATGTGGAAAAAGTGCAGGAATGCAGTTTCCATGAGTTCCCACAGGACTTCGAGCCCCTTGGTGGTGAGTGTTCTGCACGTGGTGTTCTGGAGATGTTCTGTGGCCTGTGGCTAATTGGTGATTAGGGTTCTGGAGGGAATGTTTTGAAGATGTCTTTAAGCCCATGTCTGATTGGTAGTAAGTTACCTGGAGGTAATTTTCTGGAGATGTCCTGTGGCCTGTTTCTAATTGCTTGTAAGTGTTCTAGAGGTGTTCTTTAGAAAGTGCCTAATTGGTGGTGAGTGCCCTTTAACCTGTGTGTGATTGGTGAAGAGTGCTCTGAAAGTAGTGTTCTGGAGATGTCTTTTAGCCTGTACCTGATTGGTGGCGAATGCTCTGAGATGTTCCCTAGCCTGTGTCTGTTCGGTGGTGAATGTTCTGGAGATGTTCATTAGCATATGCATTATTGGTGGTGAGTGTTCTGGAGATGTTCATTAGCATATGCATTATTGGTGGTGAGTGTTCTGGATATGTTCTTTGCCCTCAACGGGTTATATCCACAAAGTCTGCGCATGCTGGTACACGGGTTCGAACACCCCCAGGGAGAGTTCAGGGACACGCACCCACACAGGTCATATTGACCCATAAACGTCCCACATGGACTTCATATTGGGACACAGCGGTTGTGTCCGTGCAGCAGCGTGTCCCAATAGACATCTATGGGACTGTCGGCAGGGGGATGCACACAACACCTGTGCATCTCTGTGCCACTAAAACATGGCACTGCTTTGATGAAGGCTTCTTAGCCGAAACACATCAATGTATAGCCTGTACCCATGTACTCATGTAACCAATAAAAGACTTTTATTCAAGAGCACCCGAGTTGCCAGCCCTTTATGATTCATGGCCCTGGATCGCGTCGATTGGTGGAATGGTGTGTCAGTCTGACACAACGCTACACTGATCTCGGTAAAGAGCCTCCGGCGGAGGCTCTTTACCACGTGATCAGCTGTGTCCAATCACGGCTGATCACGATGTAAACAGGAAAAGCCGGTGATCGGCTTTTCCTCACTCGTGTCTGACAGACGCGAGTAGAGGAGAGCTGATCGGCGGCACTCCTGACAGGGGGGGTCTGCGCTGATTGTTTATCAGCGCAGCCCCCCCTCGTATGACCACACTGGATCACCAGGGACTTCACTAGGACCACCAGGGAAGGGGGCAACATGTGGATGGCCAGGTATGTACCCCCTGGCCATCCACATGTTCAAATGAACGCCCAATCTGTGCCAATCAGTGCCCACAAATGGGCACTGATTGGCACCAGTATTTAATAAAAGAGAACAGTGAAGCCCAGCAATGCCACCCATCAGTGCCATCAGTGCCACCCATCAGTGTCCATCAGTGCCCATCTGTGCCACCCATAAGTACCCATAGGTGCCATCCATAAGTACCCATTAGTGCCGCCTACGAGTGCCCATCAGTGCCACCTATGAGTGCCTATCAGTGCTGCATATGAGTGCCACCTATCAGTGCCCATCAGTGCCACCTATCAGTGCCCATCAGTGCCACCTATCAGTGCTCCTCATCAGTGCCCATCAGTGCCACCTCATCAGTGCCACCTCATTGGTGCCACCTCATTGGTTCCCATCAGTGCCGCCTTATCAGTGCCCGTCAGTGCAGCCATATCAGTGCCCATTATTGAAGGAGAAAACTTACTTATTTACGGTCTTTTTTTATTTGTTGCGCAAAAAATTAAAACCGCAGAGGTGATCAAATACCACCAAAAGAAAGCTCTATTTGTGGGAACAAAATGATAAAAAAAATTTGTTTGGGTACAGTGTAGCATGGCCGCGCAATTGTCATTCAAATTGCGACAGCGCTGAAAGCTGAAAATAAAAGTGCCTGGTATTGAAGTGGTTAAGTGGCTTGCAATGGTAGACCTTGAAACTTAGCAACTTCCTAAAGCCTAACTCCAAAGATATGTGTATATATCCACTTCCACCGCTCATGCTGATTGCCAGAATAGATCTTGAGGGAGCCGTATTCTTACAAAAATAAAGGTGTACAGATAGGTGGGGCTCTCAATAGCAACTCATAATGAATGCTGACAGTTTAGAAAAAGGCAACCAAGCGTACAATTATAACCTGCTTAATGTGTCGGTACTAGTTTTATGAAGAGTACCTGTAACTTGTCCTACAAGAACATGTCCGGACTTCCTATCAATATGAGTCAACAGGGTGTTATGAGTTTGTTTGCACAGCCTGGAAGCCAAGCTGACACATTGACTCAGTGTAATTCAGGATACAAGTTCAGCATTCTGCATACTCCTCCTCTGGACACATTCCTTAGTAAATATTTGTTAAACTACATATGCATATAACTATCATCATCACAAAAACCTTTCCGCTTCATCTTGTTTCACAGGATTGCATGTGTAATATTTATCTGCATATAACAGGAATAGGAGTGCTCCCCAAAAATAACTCATATTTCAATTTGGGTGGGTCCCCGTGGGTTGGATTACTCACAAGGCCACAATGCATGTCACTATCTTGCAATAAGATTTCCCTATTATTTATTCTACATAAGACGTACTGTACATACTGTACATTCCCACATTCGGCTTTGTGATATCCACTGCATTTGAAAATTGCCAAGACATCTGGTGGGAATATGTCACCACTGATGTCTGTGGTCTCTAGGGATAAGTTCGGATTTGCTGCTACCATGGATTTGAGGTCAAAGGTTTGCGGTGTCTGTGAATTTATGTTGGGTTACCCACAAGGCTGCAATGAAAGTGTAATTCTCTTGCAAATACATTTTTCCAATTATGTATTCTGTGTTATACATAGGGGTTGATTTACTAAAACTGGAGAGTGCAAAATCTGACGCAGCTCTGCTCAGCTTCCAGTTTATTTTTTTTTTGGGGGGGGGGGGGTTTGTCAAAGCTTAACTACTTCCCACGCGGCCACTGCACGTAAATGGCTGGGTGGGCTTTTCCTCCTTCTGAGTGGACATTCCTTAACGTCCCTCAGAAGGAGCGAGATTGCGCCTCCGCGTGCCCGCGCAGCCGAGCTATGTCGATTCGCTCGTGTCACCCGGACACAGCGCATCTCGGATCGGCAGGAGGGCTCTGTGATTGACCCTCCTGATCACATGATGGCTGTGTCCAATCACAGCCATCATGTGATGTAAATAGAGAGCCAGTTGCTAGGTGATCAGCTCTCCTTCTCCTCACGGAGCTTGTCGATGAGGTGAAGGAGAGTGGATCTCTACAGCCAGCCGGTGATCAGTGTGTATGTTTTTTACAGCTTTTTACACACTAATCAATGGGCTAGTGGCCCCACACAGTGTCCCTAAAACAGTGTCACCATACAGTGTCCCCACAAAGTGTTCCCAAAACAATGTCCCCACACAGTGTTCCCAAAACTCTGTCACCACAAAGTGTGCCCACAAAGTGTCCCCAAAACAGTGTCCCCACACAGTGTCCTCACAGTGTCCCCAAAACAGTGTCACCACACAGTGTCCTCACAAAGTGTGCCCACAAAAAGTGTCCCCAAAACAGTGTCCCCACAAAGTGTCCCCACACAGTGTTCCCACACAGTGTTCCTACAACAGTGTGCCCACAAAGTGTCACCACACAGTGTCCCCAAAACAGTGTCACCACACAGTGTCCCCACAAAGTGTGCCCACAAAAAGTGTCCCCAAAACAGTGTCTCCACAACAGTGTCCTCACAAAGTGTCCCCACACAGTGTTCCCACACAGTGTTCCCACAACAGTGTCCCCAAAACAGTGTGCCCACAAAGTGTCAGCACACAGTGTCTCCAAAACAGTGTCACCACACAGTGTCACCACACAGTGTCACAGTGTGCCCACAAAAAGTGTCCCCAAAACAGTGTCTCCACAACAGTGTCCCCACAAAGTGTCCCCACACAGTGTTCCCACAACAGTGTCTCCAAAACAGTGTGCCCACAAAGTGTCACCACACAGTGTCCCGAAAACAGTGTCACCACACAGTGTCACAGTGTCACCACAAAAATTGTCCCCAAAACAGTGTCTCCACAAAGTGTCCCCACAAAGTGTGCCCAAAACAGTGTCTCCACAACAGTGTCCCCCCAAAGTGTCCCCACACAGTGTTCCCACAACAGTGTCCCCACAAAGTGTGCCCAAAACAGTGTCCCCCCAAAGTGTTCCCCCCAAAGTGTCCCCACACAGTGTTCCCACAACAGTGTCCCCACAAAGTGTCCCCACAAAGTGTCCCCACACAGTGTTCCCACAACAGTAAAAACACCTGCCCCACATATGTCCCAGTAAAATCATCTGTCCCAGTGATCATCTGCACGCATCTGTACATGATCATCTGCGCACATCTGTCCTAGTGATCACACAAACCAATTATTATACACTTGTCGGGATTTTTTTTCACCAAAGATATGTAGCAGAATACATTTTGGCCTAAATTTATGACGAAATTTGATTGTATTGGATTTCTTTTAAAACAGAAAGTAGAAAATATTGTTTTTTTTTCTAAATGTTTGCTCTTTTTTCCCTTATATCGCAAAAAAAAAAGTGGTGAATAAATACCACCAAAAGAAATCTCTATTTGTGTAAACAAAATGATAAAAATGTCATTTAGGTACAGTGTAGCATGACCGCGCAATTGTCATTCAAAGTGCGAAAGCTGAAAATTGGTCAGTGAAGGAAGGGGGTGAAAGTGCCCAGTATTAAAGTTTGAGTCTACAATTCGCACAGACTCACCAAAATTGGACAATGGAAGATTGGTACAAACAACATGAAAGCATGGATTCATCCTGCCTTGTAGCAATGGTTCAGGCTGGTGGTGGTGGTGTAATGGTGTTGGGGATATTTTCTTGGCACACTTTGGGCCCCTTAGTACCAGTTGAGCATTGTTTAAACGCCACAGCCTAACTGGGTATTGTTGCTGGGGGAGCCTTCCCGACCAGCAGAATATTGTGGTTACCACTAGTTGCTATAGCCACTGGCACTAATGGCATGTAAACAATCAACTTGGGTATAACCAGCCTGCCCTGCTGAACTGGCCGAGATTCAATCCATCTATAGCTGGCTTAATATAGTTTCTAAGCCTGGAACTAACTTTGGCTGGAGTTGGCCTATAATGTGAACCTTTGAAGAAGCTGCCATTACACATGGTACCTAAGTCAGGACTTTGTATAATTTATTCATGTTTAAATAAATCACTACTAACTCCAGACTTGGATCAAAAAGGCTGCAGTTCTTTATTATAGGCTTAATAATAATAACAAACTGTATAACTTTAAATTATATTTCATATATATAACAATATCATTTTAAAATTTGACCATTTAACTTTACATATTAATAACTAATAAAGGAATAATAATAATAACCCAGTTATCAAAGCTCCGGTTAAATACAAAATGATACAATTTCATCCAGACGCCAGGCTTATTCATGATAAAGTTGCCCTTAAATTTGACCATTTCATTCCTTTTTTACCATACCACCAAATGCGAAATTCAGACAAAGGCAGACCCAAATTAGAGCCATAAATCCTCCGGAAAGCATGATGGTGGGACCAAAAAATACATGAATGTCCAATAACCCAAGCATTATATTTGACACCTGTAAAGTTCAAAAGGAGATATTAGGGCATACATAGCATAGATAACAATCCGACTTCCACCCACCAATATTTTTGATATCAGCACCAGATAATCCTAACTTGGCCGCCTCCGTAGCTGCGCTGATTCGAAGTGAGTGCGATGAAATATGAAGGTGACCAAGTCCAAGAAAACATAAACATTTATTCAGTACAGATTGAAACTGATACCTAGTCAAAGGCAAACCAGAATGGTGCAAAAATCCCACAGACAAAGACCAAACCAACAAAAATTGCCGCAGCAAATAAACAGCACATATAATTGGATTATTAATTTTTCCCACTCTAATCCACCTACCTTTACCCAATTTATGCGTTTTACTGCGCCAAAGTAAGAGCTGGATATAATCAGGACCCAGGAAAAAATCCTCAAACAATAATCCCGCCTTATCCAAAGCATTACGCGGAACTAATTCTGACACCACGAAGGCCCCCAAAAAAACGAAGGCAAAATGCAGCTTTGAACAACATACTGAGAATAACAAATCGACTCTGTTGCTAAGCAGATACAGCTCAAAAGATGAGAGGTAATAGGCAGCCTACTATCTGCTGCAAAATTACCTTTGCGATAACCTTTCAACATTTGTTGAACTGAAAAAAACTCAGGCAAGAAGGAATACCTCCCAATTTAAAAAAAAAAGAAACACCAGTTAACGTCTTTTGAATATGTGAATAAGAATAATTACGTGACAAAAAGCTTAATACTAAACTCTCTGAAAATTTGGCAAATAAATTATTAGAATGTTCCAAAAAACAATACCACAGCGACCAAGCGGCTTCATAACCTGCCCACGTGTTGGGTGCGATTGAATTCAGAATAGCCAAACTTATGAACATTAAATTAGGTTCCATAAGAAATTCGGGCAAGGGATACCATCCTGGTCTGCCTCCGGCACCAACGCAAGAAACTGATCTAACTGTAAACATGATAAAGCATCAGCCACAGTGTTTAAAGTACCAGGAACATATTTAGCTTTTAACCATACATTCAATGTTAAACATTTAAAGACCAAGTGACGTAACACAGCAATGACAGGTAAAACTTTGATGACAAACAATCATGGCGTAGACTACACCTTTGTTGTCTGAATGAAGCAAAATGCGACAGGTCCTAAAAGCCTCACCCCATAATGCTAATGCTACTACCACAGGGAACAGCTCTAATAGAACTATGATCTTTTTAAAACCTTTAGCATGCCATACCGCTGTCCATTTATCTGCCGACCAGTGTCCTTGCCAATAGGCACCATAACCAATTGCTCCAGAAGCATCTGTATGTAAATGTAATGCCGTAGTCAAGCAAAAGGGTGCCTGCCATAAAGAATATCCATTAAACAAATCCAAAAAATGTTTCCAAACAATCAAATCATCTCTAACAGACGTAGTCAAGCGAACAAAATTCCACAGAGTAACACCAGCAAAAGCTAAATACAATCTCTTAGAAAAAACTCTACCCATCCATTTTTATTGTGTCTATAGTGACACCTAAAAACTCCAAGCAATGCGTAGGTGGTACCGATTTTTCCGGTGCCAATGGGACACCAAATTTTTCGCAAATAATCTTAAACTCAGTAAATAGATACAAACAGTCATCAGTAGTATCTTTACCAATAAATAAAAAATCATCTAAATAGTGCAATAAGTCCTTAGATCCAGATTGCAAACTAAGAACCCATTCCAAAAATGTGGAAAATAATTCAAAATGATCTGCAGGATAATGAACAGCCCATGGGAAGGCACTTATCAAAATAAAACCGTCCTTGAAAATAAATGTCCAAAGAATTAAAGGCCAAAGGAGGAATCTGCAATAATCGAAATGTGGATTTCACATCAGCTTTAGCCAAAAGAGGTGAACCTCCCACTTTTCTAATAATTTCTAGGGCATCATCAAACGAAGAATATGAAACCGAACAAAATTCCGGGTCCATTTCATAATTTATTGGAAGACCTTCAGGGTAAGACAAATGATTAGGGATGAGCCGAACACCCCCGGGTTCGGTTCGAACCAGAACCTTCGAACGGACCGAAAGTTCGCGCGAATTTTCGAACCCTATACGTTATAATGGACGCGAACGTTCGAAATCAAAAGTGCTAATTACAACGGCCAATATGCATGTTAATGTCATAAAACAGGTTTGGGGACCCGGGTCCTGCCCCAGGGACATATATCAATGCAAAAAGAACTTTTAAAAACTAACGTTTTTTCGGGAGCAGTCATTTTAATGATGCATAAAGTGAAAAAAAAAAGTGAAATTTTCCTTTAAATATGGTACCTGGGGGGTGTCTAAAGTATGCCTGTGAAGTGGCATGTGTTTCCCGTGTTTAGAACTGTCCTTGCACAAAATGACATTTGTAAAGGAAAAAAAGAAGCCATTTAAAACCACTTGCGGCTTTAGGTTTGATCTTAAGTAGAATCTGAACAGGTACATTATGAAGTGTAGCTCCATCCCAAAAAAATCTATTTTTAAGCTTTTTGGAGAACATAGGGAGGGTTATCACCCCTGTAACATTTGCTGTCTTTGCACATCTGTTCAGAACATGTCACCTCACTTTCCGTCCCAATGACAAATGTTTTTGGAAAAGTGGGGTTTTAATTGAAACAAGGATTGGTGATAAAGTATCAGTAGAGAGGAGATACCTTTTTCCCAAATTAAATCTAACAGGATAGAATTTCCCTTCCTAGGGTAGATTTCCTCTCACTTCCTGTTTTCTCTTTCCATTTGCAAGTAGGAGTCGTTTGTAAGTTGGATGTTTGAAAGTAGGGGCCTGGCGTATATACTCTGCAGAAATTTGCCCTATTAGATGTTGGTGTAGCCACAAGACTGGTGGGCACAGGAATGGGCCCTGCTGTGAGTTAATAGATCAAGATTTGTAATTGCATGCACCTGTTGAACAGGGCAGAAAAATTGGGGGTGGTGGTGGTGGTGGTGGACGGTTTTGCCACAAGACTGTAAGCTCTCACAGTTACTCTTGGTGGGCGCAGGAATGGGCCCTGCTGTGAGTTATTAGATCAAGATTTGTAATTGCAAGCACCTGATGAACAGGGCAGAAAAATTGGGCCTTTGGCGGTGGTGGTGGACGGTGTTGCCACAAGACTGTAGGCCCTCATAGTTACTCTTGGTGGGCGCAGGAATGGGCCCTGCTGTGAGTTATTAGATCAAGATTTGTAAATTGCAAGCACCTGATGAACAGGGCAGAAAAATTGGGCCTTTGGCGGTGGTGGTGGACGGTGTTGCCACAAGACTGCAGGCCCTCATAGTTACTCTTGGTGGGCGCAGGAATGGGCCCTGCTGTGAACTATTAGATCAAGATTTGTAATTACCCGCCCCTGTTAAACAGGGGCTGAAAAAAAATTGTGCCTTAGGCACTGGTGCTGGTGCCACAACACTGCAACCCCTCACAGAGACTGTACTTGGAGCACAGCAGTCACACGTGTTGCGAAGCATTTTTTAAAAAAATTGTAAGTACACGCCCCTGTTAAACAGGGGCTGAAAAATTGTGCCTTAGGCACTGGTGCTGGTGCCACAACACTGCAACCCGGCCCTCACAGATACTGTACTTGGAGCACAGCAGTCACACGTGTTGCGAAGCATTTTTTAAAAAAATTGTAAGTACACGCCCCTGTTAAACAGGGGCTGAAAAATTGTGCCTTAGGCACTGGTGCTGGTGCCACAACACTGCAACCCGGCCCTCACAGATACTGTACTTGGAGCACAGCAGTCACACGTGTTGCGAAGCAATTTTTTAAAAAATTGTAAGTACACGCCCCTGTTAAACAGGGGCTGAAAAATTGTGCCTTAGGCACTGGTGCTGGTGCCACAACACTGCAACACGGCCCTCACAGAGACTGTACTTGGAGCACAGCAGTCACACGTGTTGCGAAGCATTTTTTTAAAAAAATTGTAAGTACACGCCCCTGTTAAACAGGGGCTGAAAAATTGTGCCTTAGGCACTGGTGTGGTGGCATGGATCATTGAGGAGGAGGAAGAGGATAGTCAGTGAACATAAGAGGACAGTCACTCAGCATCAGCATAGGCAGTCTTGAAGGGATGTGACATTAAAAATTATTCGGTTATATCCGCCTCAGGTGCCTGGTAGCTGGTGGTGATCCAAGACTGATTCATTTTGATGAATGTCAGTCGATCAACCGAGGCGGTGGACAGGCGCACCCTATGATCAGTCACAAATCCTCCAGCAGCACTGAATGTGCGTTCGGAAAGAACGCTGGAGGCAGGACAGGCCAGTAGCTCAATTGCATACTGTGCAAGCTCTGGCCAGTGATCCATCCTCAGGACCCAGTAAGCCAGAGGATTTTCGGTGGGAAAGGTGTCCAAGTCTGACCTTGCCCCAAGGTATTCCTGCACCATGTATATCAGACGCTGGCGATGGTTGCTGGAACCGATCATACCTTGGGGCTGCGGACTAAAAAATTGTCTGAACGCATCGGTCAGACGTCCACCTTCCCCACCGCTCCTTCTGCCACTGACCGAAGCCTCAGCAACTCGTCGCCCAGGACCAGGAGTTTGTAGCCTCCCAGTTTCTGGGAAACGCGTTGCACAGACCTTTCTGCAAGGCCTCCCTGAGATGTCTCATCCTCTGCTCCCTCTGCGACGGCAAGATAAGGTCCGCAACCTTACCCTTGTACCGCGGATCAAGGAGAGTGGCCAGCCAGTAATGGTCCCTCTCCTTGATCCGAAGAACACGAGGATCCTTCCGCAGGCTTTGCAGGATCAGGGAGGCCATGCAGCGTAGGTTAGCTGAGGCATTCGGTCCGGAGTCTTCTGGGTCACTGAGGATGACATGATCGCCAGCCACCTCCTCCCAGCCACGTACAAGTCCACTGGCTTGTTGGGACTGTACATCATCCCTAAAAGACTGCTGCTGCTGATGCTGAGTGCCAGGCTCCACCTCCATGCTCACACAATCCTCCTCCTCCTCCTCCTCCTCCTCCTCCTCCTCATCCTCTTCCTGTGTGATGGGTGGGACAGAAGGAACACTGTCCGGATAAAGGGGGCCTTGAGAGGCAAGGAAGTCCTCCTCTTCCTGCCTCTGTTCTGCCTCAAGTGCCCTGTCCATTATCCCACGCAGCGTATGCTCCAACAGGTGGACAAGAGGGACAGTGTCACTGATGCATGCACTGTCACTGCTCACCATCCTCGTGGCCTCCTCAAATGGTGAGAGGACAGTGCATGCATCCCTGATCATGCTCCACTGACGTGGGGAAAAAAAACCAAGCTCCCCTGACCCTGTCCTGGTGCCGTAGTCGCAAAGGTACTCATTGATGGCCCTCTGCTGCGTGTGCAGTCGCTGCAGCATGGCCAACGTTGAGTTCCACCTGGTGGGCATGTCAGATATTAGGCGGTTCTTGGGCAGGTTCAGCTCCTTTTGCAGCTCAGTCAGCCGAGCACTGGCATTATAAGATCGGCGGAAATGCACACAGACTTTCCTGGCCTGCCTCAGGACATCCTGTAAGCCTGGGAACCTGCCCAAGAACCGCTGCACCACCAGGTTGAGGACGTGAGCCATGCAGGGCACATGGGTGAGCTGCCCCTGTCGCAGGGCGGAGAGGAGGTTGGTGCCATTGTCAGAAACGACCATTCCTGGCTTAAGCTGACGTGGCGTCAACCACCTCTCGGCCTGCCCCTGCAGAGCTGCCAGAACCTCTGGCCCAGTGTGGCTCCTGTCCCCCAAACACACCAGCGCAAGCACGGCATGGCATCTTTTTGCCTGCGTACTTGCGTAGCCCCTTGTACGCCTACGGAGCACCGCTGGTTCCAAGGACAGAGCACTGGAGGAAGAAGAAGAGAGGGGGTGGAGGAGAGAGGTGTGTCACAACCAGTAGCAGTAGTCGCGTTTTGGAGGCGTGGTGGCGGAACAACCTCCAACACTACTGCACCTTGTCCTGCATCCCTCCCAGCTGCCAATAGAGTGACCCAATGGGCCGTGAAAGAAAGGTACCGTCCCTGTCCATGCCTGCTGGACCATGAGTCAGCGGTAATATGCACCTTACCGCTGACCGCCCTGTCCAGCGAGGCATGGACATTGCCCTCCACATGCCGGTAGAGAGACGGAATCGCCTTCCGCGAGAAAAAGTGGCGTTTGGGAACCTGCCACTGAGGAACCGCACATTGAACAAACTCACGGAAGGGGGCCGAGTCTACCAACTGAAAAGGCAGCAGTTGAAGTGCTAGCAATTTAGCAAGGCTAGCATTCAACCGCTGGGCATGTGGATGGCTGGGAGTGTACTTCTTTCTACGGTCCAGCAGCTGGGGCAGGGAAATTTGCCTGCTGCATTCGGACGTCGGTGTACTGCAAGTACTTGGTTGTGACACACCGAATTCTACACCTTCAGTCCTCTCAGAGCAGCTTTCAGAGAGGACTGAAGGTGTAGTGGGGATGGAGATCCCAGCTGAGGAGGAGCAAGGAGAGGTCCGCTTAGTTCTTTGGTGTGGGTCTTTTATGTGTGCCTGCCAACGAGCTGCATGGCAGGTCGCCATATGTCTGGTCATGCTTGTCGTGCCCAAGCGGCTGATGTTTTGGCCACGCGAGATACGCTTGAGACAAATATTGCAAATAGCAGTGGTGCGATCTGCTGCACTCGTCTCAAAAAAGGCCCACACCAAAGAACTTTTTCTGATAACGTGCAGAGGCAGCGCCCTGCACAGGCGGAGCTCTGCGGTGTTGTACAGTTGCTGTGCTGGCCTCTACCTGGCCTCCAGGGGGCATCCTGCCTCGTTGGACATGTGCCGCCGCATCCTCCTCCTCCTCGTCCTCCTCCTCATCCTCTCTCCCTTGAGGCACCCACGTGGAGTCAGTGACCTCATCATCCCTCCCTCTTCACCACTAGAGCAAACCTGGCAGTAAGCTGCAGCTGTGGAACTGTACTGCCAGATTCCTCAAGCTGGGTATCGTCATCCGAGCCTTCGAATCGTTGGGCATCCTCCTGGAGCATGTACCCAACACTGTGCTCAAAGAGTTCGGGGGACTCCTCAGGAGGACCTGGTGGGTCTAGGGAAGGGGTGGCTGATGATGCTCTGTCAGTACCCTGAGCCTGGTGAGAGAGGATGAGGAGGATGAGGAGGGCTTGGTCATCCATTCTACCAAGCCTTCAGCATGATGCGGCTCCACATGTCCAGCTGCCGAAAACAAAGACGCGCGTGTCCCATAGGCCACGTGCTGATGACGATGCACGACCACGTCCACGTCCACGGCCACGTCCACTAGAAACAGAGCCTGCCTGCCCTGTGTTCTTGGCTCTGCACGCTCTGCCTCCCCTTGGCGGTCTTCCAGCCATTGTAGTCGGTAGTCCTGTGGGTGCTGCTGAGAAGAAAATATAGGAGCTCTGTGTGATGCCACTAACACACTAGAAGTCCTATGGGTGCATCTGCAAAGAAAATAGAGGAGCTCTGTGTGATGCCACTAACACACTAGAAGTCCTGTGGGTGCTTATGCAAAGAAAATAGAGAGCTCTGTGTGATGCCACTAACACACTAGAAGTCCTGTGGGTGCTGCTGAGAAGAATATATAGGAGCTCTGTGTGATGCCACTAACACACTAGAAGTCCTATGGGTGCTTCTGCAAAGAAAATAGAGGAGCTCTGTGTGATGCCACTAACACACTAGAAGTCCTGTGGGTGCTTATGCAAAGAAAATAGAGGAGCTCTGTGTGATGCCACTAACACACTAGAAGTCCTGTGGGTGCTGCTGAGAAGAATATATAGGAGCTCTGTGTGATGCCACTAACACACTAGAAGTCCTATGGGTGCTTCTGCAAAGAAAATAGAGGAGCTCTGTGTGATGCCACTAACACACTAGAAGTCCTGTGGGTGCTTATGCAAAGAAAATAGAGGAGCTCTGTGTGATGCCACTAACACACTAGAAGTCCTGTGGGTGCTTCTGCAAAGAAAATAGAGGGGCTCTGTGTGATGCCACTAACACACTAGAAGTCCTGTGGGGTGCTTATGCAAAGAAAATAGAGGAGCTCTGTGTGATGCCACTAACACACTAGAAGTCCTGTGGGTGCTTATGCAAAGAAAATAGAGGAGCTCTGTGTGATGCCACTAACACACTAGAAGTCCTGTGGGTGCTTATGCAAAGAAAATAGAGGAGCTCTGTGTGATGCCACTAACACACTAGAAGTCCTGTGGGTGCTTCTGCAAAGAAAATAGAGGAGCTCTGTGTGATGCCACTAACACACTAGAAGTCCTGTGGGTGCTTATGCAAAGAAAATAGAGGAGCTCTGTGTGATGCCACTAACACACTAGAAGTCCTGTGGTGCTTCTGCAAAGAAAATAGAGGAGCTCTGTGTGATGCCACTAACACACTAGAAGTCCTGTGGGTGCTTATGCAAAGAAAATAGAGGAGCTCTGTGTGATGCCACTAACACACTAGAAGTCCTGTGGGTGCTGCTGAGAAGAATATATAGGAGCTCTGTGTGATGCCACTAACACACTAGAAGTCCTATGGGTGCTTCTGCAAAGAAAAATAGAGGAGCTCTGTGTGATGGGACTAACACACTTCAAGTCCTATAGGTGCTTCTGGGAAGAAAAATATAGCTCTGTGTGTGTGATGGGACTAACACACTTCAAGTCCTATAGGTGCTTCTGGGAAGAAAATATAGCTCTGTGTGTGTAATGGGACTAACACACTTCAAGTCCTATAGGTGCTTCTGGGAAGAAAATATAGCTCTGTGTGTGTGATGGGACTAACACACTTCAAGTCCTATAGGTGCTTCTGGGAACAAAATATAGCTCTGTGTGTGTGATGGGACTAACACACTTCAAGTCCTATAGTGCTTCTGGGAACAAAATATAGCTCTGTGTGTGTGATGGGACTAACACACTTCAAGTCCTATAGGTGCTTCTGGAACAAAATATAGCTCTGTGTGTGTAATGGACTAACACACTTCAAGTCCTATAGGTGCTTCTGGGAAGAAAATATAGCTCTGTGTGTGTAATGGGACTAACACACTTCAAGTCCTATAGGTGCTTCTGGGAACAAAATATAGCTCTGTGTGTGTGATGGGACTAACACACTTCAAGTCCTATAGGTGCTTCTGGGAACAAAATATAGCTCTGTGTGTGTGATGGGACTAACACACTTCAAGTCCTATAGGTGCTTCTGGGAACAAAATATAGCTCTGTGTGTGTGATGGGACTAACACACTTCAAGTCCTATAGGTGCTTCTGGGAACAAAATATAGCTCTGTGTGTGTGATGGGACTAACACACTTCAAGTCCTATAGGTGCTTCTGGGAACAAAATATAGCTCTGTGTGTGTGATGGGACTAACACACTTCAAGTCCTATAGGTGCTTCTGGGAACAAAATATAGCTCTGTGTGTGTAATGGGACTAACACACTTCAAGTCCTATAGGTGCTTCTGGGAAGAAAATATAGCTCTGTGTGTGTAATGGGACTAACACACTTCAAGTCCTATAGGTGCTTCTGGGAAGAAAATATAGCTCTGTGTGTGTAATGGGACTAACACACTTCAAGTCCTATAGGTGCTTCTGGGAAGAAAATATAGCTCTGTGTGTGTAATGGGACTAACACACTTCAAGTCCTATAGGTGCTTCTGGGAAGAAAATATAGCTCTGTGTGTGTAATGGGACTAACACACTTCAAGTCCTATAGGTGCTTCTGGGAAGAAAATATAGCTCTGTGTGTGTAATGGGACTAACACACTTCAAGTCCTATAGGTGCTTCTGGGAAGAAAATATAGCTCTGTGTGTGTAATGGGACTAACACACTTCAAGTCCTATAGGTGCTTCTGGGAAGAAAATATAGCTCTGTGTGTGTAATGGGACTAACACACTTCAAGTCCTATAGGTGCTTCTGGGAAGAAAATATAGCTCTGTGTGTGTAATGGGACTAACACACTTCAAGTCCTATAGGTGCTTCTGGGAACAAAATATAGCTCTGTGTGTGTAATGGGACTAACACACTTCAAGTCCTATAGGTGCTTCTGGGAAGAAAATATAGCTCTGTGTGTGTAATGGGACTAACACACTTCAAGTCCTATAGGTGCTTCTGGGAACAAAATATAGCTCTGTGTGTGTGTAATGGGACTAACACACTTCAAGTCCTATAGGTGCTTCTGGGAAGAAAATATAGCTCTGTGTGTGTAATGGGACTAACACACTTCAAGTCCTATAGGTGCTTCTGGGAAGAAAATATAGCTCTGTGTGTGTAATGGGACTAACACACTTCAAGTCCTATAGGTGCTTCTGGAAGAAAATATAGCTCTGTGTGTGTAATGGGACTAACACACTTCAAGTCCTATAGGTGCTTCTGGGAAGAAAATATAGCTCTGTGTGTGTAATGGGACTAACACACTTCAAGTCCTATAGGTGCTTCTGGAACAAAATATAGCTCTGTGTGTGTAATGGGACTAACACACTTCAAGTCCTATAGGTGCTTCTGGGAAGAAAATATAGCTCTGTGTGTGTAATGGGACTAACACACTTCAAGTCCTATAGGTGCTTCTGGGAAGAAAATATAGCTCTGTGTGTGTAATGGGACTAACACACTTCAAGTCCTATAGGTGCTTCTGGGAACAAAATATAGCTCTGTGTGTGTGATGGGACTAACACACTTCAAGTCCTATAGGTGCTTCTGGGAACAAAATATAGCTCTGTGTGTGTGATGGGACTAACACACTTCAAGTCCTATAGGTGCTTCTGGGAAGAAAATATAGCTCTGTGTGTGTAATGGGACTAACACACTTCAAGTCCTATAGGTGCTTCTGGAACAAAATATAGCTCTGTGTGTGTAATGGGACTAACACACTTCAAGTCCTATAGGTGCTTCTGGGAAGAAAATATAGCTCTGTGTGTGTAATGGGACTAACACACTTCAAGTCCTATAGGTGCTTCTGGGAAGAAAATATAGCTCTGTGTGTGTAATGGGACTAACACACTTCAAGTCCTATAGGTGCTTCTGGGAAGAAAATATAGCTCTGTGTGTGTAATGGGACTAACACACTTCAAGTCCTATAGGTGCTTCTGGGAAGAAAATATAGCTCTGTGTGTGTAATGGGACTAACACACTTCAAGTCCTATAGGTGCTTCTGGGAAGAAAATATAGCTCTGTGTGTGTAATGGGACTAACACACTTCAAGTCCTATAGGTGCTTCTGGGAACAAAATATAGCTCTGTGTGTGTAATGGGACTAACACACTTCAAGTCCTATAGGTGCTTCTGGGAAGAAAATATAGCTCTGTGTGTGTAATGGGACTAACACACTTCAAGTCCTATAGGTGCTTCTGGGAAGAAAAAATATAGCTCTGTGTGTGTAATGGGACTAACACACTTCAAGTCCTATAGGTGCTTCTGGGAACAAAATATAGCTCTGTGTGTGTGATGGACTAACACACTTCAAGTCCTATAGGTGCTTCTGGGAACAAAATATAGCTCTGTGTGTGTGATGGGACTAACACACTTCAAGTCCTATAGGTGCTTCTGGGAACAAAATATAGCTCTGTGTGTGTGATGGGACTAACACACTTCAAGTCCTATAGGTGCTTCTGGGAAGAAAATATAGCTCTGTGTGTGTAATGGGACTAACACACTTCAAGTCCTATAGGTGCTTCTGGAAGAAAATATAGCTCTGTGTGTGTAATGGGACTAACACACTTCAAGTCCTATAGGTGCTTCTGGGAAGAAAATATAGCTCTGTGTGTGTAATGGGACTAACACACTTCAAGTCCTATAGGTGCCTCTGGGAACAAAATATAGCTCTGTGTGTGTGATGGGACTAACACACTTCAAGTCCTATAGGTGCTTCTGGGAAGAAAATATAGCTCTGTGTGTGTGATGGGACTAACACACTTCAAGTCCTATAGGTGCTTCTGGAAGAAAATATAGCTCTGTGTGTGTAATGGGACTAACACACTTCAAGTCCTATAGGTGCCTCTGGAACAAAATATAGGAGCTCTGCCTGCCTGCCACGAACACACTACAAGTCCTATAGGTGCTTCTGGTAACAAAATATAGGAGCTCTGCCTGCCTGCCACGAACACACTACAAGTCCTATAGGTGCTTCTGGTAACAAAATATAGGAGCTCTGCCTGCCTGCCACGAACACACTACAAGTCCTATAGGTGCTTCTGGTAACAAAATATAGGAGCTCTGCCTGCCTGCCACGAACACACTACAAGTCCTATAGGTGCTTCTGGTAACAAAATATAGGAGCTCTGCCTGCCTGCCACGAACACACTACAAGTCCTATAGGTGCTTCTGGTAACAAAATATAGTAGCTCTGCCTGCCTGCCACGAGCACACTACAAGCCCCTCTTTCTCAATCAATCTTTGTAACTGAATCTATCTAACTCAATCTCTGTAAGTGAATCTCTCTAACTATCTAAATCCAGCAGAGTGTCACAGATCTAGCCTGCTCAATCTGCGCCGGAACAGCATGTGACCGGCGCAGACGGCGTGGCGGCGTTTTATAGGGGGGGGCGTGTACTACAGCCCCTGAGCTGTAATTGGCTACAGGCGTCCTGCCTGTAGCCAATTATGGCTCTTCGAGTTTCCGGGGCTGTGATTGGCCAAGCATGCGGGGTCACAGTGCATGCTTGGCCAATCATCAGCCAGCAATGCACTGCGTCGGCCGCGCCGGCCGCAATGCATTGCGGGGCCGCTCGCATCACACGAACGTGATGCGAGCGGCCAAAATAGTTCTGGGCTCGCCGAGCGAGCGAACGCCCGGTGCTCGATGCGAACGTGGGTTCGCATCGAGCACCGGGCCCATCCTTACAAATGATGTATTATTCTGAAATAATTCACTTCTTTCTTAGCAATGATCCCTAAAGGCGAAATTCAAAAAATTAACAAACGGAGGTTCCGAAAAAGGTCCCTCTATTCCCCCTGTGTGAAATGGTAAGGGGGTACAAAAGTACCCCTACCATTTCACCAAAAAAGTGGCAAAAATGGTAAAAATGACAGGAGACAGTCTTTGACAATTCCTTTATTAAAATCTTCTTTCTTCTTTCTTCATCCTTCGGTTTCTTCATCTTCTCCTTCCGTCATCTTCTTCCATCTTCTTCTTCCATTTTCTTCTTCCTCCGATCCCCTTCTTCTTGCGCTGGTCTTCTCGTCCTTCTTGTCCGGCATCTTCTTCCGTCGGGGCTACGGTCCGTCTGACAGGTCTTTTATAACGGAGGGCACCTGGCGTCATGGGGAAAGCCATAGGGAATTCCCCATGACGTCCCCGTGCGTCAGAGGGGGCGGGGTCACCAGGTGCCCTCCATTATAAAAGACCTGTCAGACGGACCGGAGCCTCACACAGCGGGAGCCTCCCATTGCGCGGAGCGGCCCAAGAAGAGACAGAGACACCGACACCGACGCCGACGGAAGAAGATGCCGGACGAGAAGGCCAGCGCAAGAAGAAGCGGATCGGAGGAAGAAGAAAATGGAAGAAGAAGATGGAAGAAGATGACGGAAGGAGAAGATGAAGAAACCGAAGGATGAAGAACGAAGATTTTAATAAAGGAATTGTCAAAGACTGTCTCCTGTCATTTTTACCATTTTTGCCACTTTTTTGGTGAAATGGTAGGGGTACTTTTGTACCCCCTTACCATTTCACACAGGGGGGGGCCGGGATCTGGGGGTCCCCTTGTTAAAGGGGGCTTCCAGATTCCGATAAGCCCCCCGCCCACAGACCCCCACAACTACCGGGCACGGTTGTGGGGAAGAGGCCCTTGTCCTCATCAACATGGGGACAAGGTGCTTTGGGGGTCTTAGACCCCCAAAGCATCCTCCCAATGTTGAGGGCATGTGGCCTGGTACAGTTCAGGCGGGAGGGGGGGCCGCTCTCGTCCCCCCCTCTTTTCCTGCGGCCTGCCAGGTTGCGTGCTCGGATAAGGGTCTGGTATGGATTTTGAGGGGACCCTACGCCATTTTTTTTGGCTAGGGTTCCCCTTAAAATCCATACCAGACCTCAAGGGTCTGGTATGGATTTTGAGGGGGACCCTACGCCATTTTTTTTTATTTTTTTTGGCTGGGGTCCCCCTTAATATCCATCCCAGACCTGAAGGGCCTGGTTATTGAATTTGGGGGGACCCCCACACTTTTTTTTTGTTTTTTATTAATGAATGACAGCTCTCTGTGTTACAGGAGCCATCAATTCATTAGCCGCGAGTGCTTTTAAATAGATTTTTTCCTGCAAAAATGACACTTTTTTGCAGGGAAAGTTCTAAGCACAGGAAACCTGCCCCCCTTCACAGGCCACCTATAGACACCCCCCAGATGTGATACTGCAATGCTGTTCTAACAGCATGCACACACATATCCCCAGAAATAAAGCACATATTGTCAGCAGCACACTGACACGCTGACACTGACTGAAACAGAATATGCAAGGCCGCCGCCGCTTATACCGTGGGGCGTGTATTAAAGCCCCTGAGCTATAATTGGCTCTCCTCGCTGCCGGCGCTGTGATTGGCCAACCATGCAGGGTCACAGTGCATGCTTGGCCAATCATCAGCCAGCATTGCACTGCGCGGGCCGCAATGCATTGCGGGGCCGCTCGCATCACACGAATTTGATGCGAGTGGCCCCAATAGTTCTGGGCTCGCCGAGTGAGCGAACGCCCGGTGCTCGATTCGAACATGGGTTTGAATCGAACACCGGGCCCATCCTTAGTTAGCATATATGGAAGCCTGTGGACCCGATGGCAACGATAAACACCGCTGCATCCAATATTTGCCTCCCTCCGATCAAACCCGCTCC
The DNA here is from genome assembly GCA_028564925.1 of Lithobates sylvaticus. Taxonomy (NCBI): domain Eukaryota; kingdom Metazoa; phylum Chordata; class Amphibia; order Anura; family Ranidae; genus Lithobates; species Lithobates sylvaticus. The sequence continues at coordinate 29,391,632 of CM053036.1, read as the reverse complement.
ATTAATCGTCTCAGCAGCGACTTCATCTTGATCCCAAATGACCTTCTTCCTTCAGCCAGCGCCGTCTGTCATTTCTATGATGCAGTCTTCATGAATTTATACCCTCCAAAACAAGCTTATTAACTTTAACCACTTGCTGACCGCCCACTGTCAAATGACGGCGGGACGGTTCAGCTACTGTGGCGGGACGCCGTCATATGACGTCGTCTACAATTTGGCCACTGGGGGGCGCGCGCGCGCCGCGGGAGGCGCGCGCGCGCGCCCGCCGCGTAGCTGGGGCCTCGGTGCGCGTGCCCGGCGGTCGCGATGACCGCCAGGCACCCGCGATTGCCCGGTAATCGAGCAGGACGTGGATCGGTGTGTGTAAACACACAGATCCACGTCCTGTCAGAGGAGAGGAGACCGATGGTGTGTCCCTTGTACATAGGGACACCGATCGGTCTCCTCCCCCAGTCAGTCCCCTCCCCCCACAGTAAGAATCACCAATATAGGGAACATATTAACCCCTGCAGCGCCCCCTAGCGTTAACCCCTTCCCTGCCAGTCACATTTATACAGTAATCAATGCATTTTTATAGCACGGATCGCTGTATAAATGTGAATGGTCCTAAAAATGAGTCAAAAGTGTCCGAAGTGTCCGCCGCAATGTCGCAGTCACGATAAAAATCGCAAATCGCCGCCATTACTAGTAAAAAAAAAAATAATAATAAAAATGCTATAAATCTATCCCCTATTTTGTAGACGCTATAACTTTTGCGCAAACCAATCAATATACGCTTATTGCGATTTTTTTTTACCAAAAATATGTAGAAGAATACGTATTGGCCTAAACTGAGGGAAAAATTTGTTTAAAAAAAAAAAAAAATTGGATATTTATTATAATAAATAGTAAAAAATATTATGTTTTTTTCAAACTTGTCGCTCTTCTTTTGTTTATAGCGCAAGAAATAAAAACCGCAGAGGTGATCAAATACCACCAAAATAAAGCTCTATCTGTGGGGAAAAAATGATAAAAATTTTATTTGGGTACAGCGTTGCATGACCGCGCATTTGTCATTCAAAATGCGACAGCGCTGAAAGCTGAAAAATGGCTTGGTCAGGAAGGGGGTGTTCGTGGCTGGTAGGCAAGTAGTTAAATATAACCAATCAAAAGGTACTTTTTTTGACCTATTAAATTCTATCTTTTTGCCTGCCACTGTCCCATAGGTGGTCGGGGGGGGGGCAGTTTATTGCCCCACCTCCCACCTTTCATTTGCTTTTTAAAGGTTGTAGGCTCCGAGGCTGGACCTGGCTTCACCACCTATTGCAGGAGCTCTAGGGATATCCAGACAGCTTGGGGGCATCGGAACCAAATGATAGGGGTTTGGGACTGGGTTTTTAAACAACCTAAAATTACTGAAACAAGATTCTTTGTATTGATACATCTGAAATCAAAATGGAAAAATTGACTTGATGTGTCAGATGAGAATTAAAGTGGTTGTAAACCCTTACAAACCCCTTTGACCTGGAGGTAAGCCTAGATTAAGGCTTACCTGTAGGTCCAATAAATATCTCCTAAACCTACGTGGTTTAGGAGATATTTAGAAAAGAAAAGGCATCGCTGTCTACGGCGCATGCGCCGTAGACAGCGGCGCGCAGGCGCATTGCGCATGCTGGGTTTGCGGCGATATGCCGCTTTCCTGCGCATGTGCGGGAGTGACGTCATCGCCGCTCCAGCGAATGACAGCTGGAGCGGCAAGACCCGGAAGTCACTCCGAGTTTGATGGCGTCGCAGAAGATCGTGGATGAGGACCGCTTCGGGGGCTTCGTTTTCAGGTAAGTCATTCATAATGAGCTAGTATGCTATGCATACTAGCTCATTATGCCTTTGCCTTGCAGGGTGTCTTTTTTTTTTTTTTTGTTAAAGATGCTTTACTTCCTCTTTAAGTTACATAGTCAGTGATTGTATCTCAGCTCAAATTTTTTTGCACAAAAATAACAGCAAAAATCTCACTAGTTTTAGCTAGCGTGTGCGTTTTAATTTGAGGTTTTAACCACTTTCAGACCGGACCATTTTGCTGGCCAAAGACCAGACCACTTTTTGCGATTCGGCGCTGTGCCGCTTTAACTGACAATTGCACGGTCGTGCGGCATGGCTCCCAAACAAAATTGAGGTCCTTCTTTTCCCACAAATAGAGCTTTCTTTTGGTGGTATTTGATCCCCCCTGAGGTTATAAATTTTTGCGCTATAAACAAAAAAAGAGCGACAATTTTGAAAAATACACAATATTTTTTCGTTTTTGCTCTAATAAAAATCCCCCAAAAATGTATAAAAAATTCTTTTTTTTTCCTCAGTTTAGGCCGATATGTATTCCTCTACATCTTTTTGGTAAAAAAAATCACAATAAGCGATTATTAATTGGTTTGCGCAAAAGTTATAGCGTTTACAAAATAGGGGATAGTTTATGGCATTTTTATTATTGATTTTTTTTTTTACTATTAATGGCGGCGATCAGCGATTTTTATTGTGACTGCGACATTATGGCGGACACATCGGACATTTTTTGACACATTTTTTGGGACCATTGTCATTTATACAGCAATCAGTGCTATACAAATGTACTGATTCCTGTGTAAATGACACTGGGAGTGAAGGGGTTAACCACTAGGTGGCAGTGTAGGGGTTAAGTGTGTCCTAGGGCCATGGCTGTGTTTTACATATCACTGATCTCTGCTCCAATCACAGGGAGCAGAGATCAGTGACACTGTTGCTAGGCAGAACGGGGAGATGCTTGTTTACTATAGCATCTCCCCATTCTTCCTCCCCATGAGACAATTGCGGGTATCCCCGCGGTGATCGAGTCCGCGGGACCCGTGATCCGCCTCACGGAGGTCCCGACCAGCGCGCGCACGTGATGGTACGGCGGCAAATTTAAAGGGACGTACCTGTTGCCTGTCCGTGACATTCTGCCGACGTACATCTGTGTGTGCCGGTCGGGAAGCGGTTAAAATAACTAAATATAATCAAATACTTATGATGACTGTCAGCTTTTGAAGTCATTCTGGTAACTAATAGGTCTGGTGATGATGATTTTGACAGCTAGGAGAAAGGGTATGGGGACATACTGGGCAATTCATGGTGTGTCTGTTGTAAAAAATACAATTCTAAAAAAATAGTATTTCAGTATTAAGTAAAAAATATGGCGTATACATTTTTTTTTTCTTTTTTTTTCACAATCAAAGTATAAAAAATGTATTTATTTAAAGTCAGCAGAAGACCTTTCTTTGTGCAATGGTGCGCAGTCATGTTGGAACAGGAAGGGGCCATCCCCAAACTGTTCCCACAAAGTTGGGAGCATGAAATTGAACAAAATGTCTTGGTATGCTGACGCCTTAAGAGTTCGCTTCACTGGAACTAAGGGGCCAAGCCCAAGTCCTGAAAAACAACCCCACACCATAATCCACCCTCCACCAAATGATTTGGACCAGTGCACAAAGCAACGTCCATAAAGATATGGAAGAGAACATTTGGGGTGGAGGAACTTGACTGGCCTGCATTTAACCTGATAGAACACCTTTGGGATGAATTAGAGCAGAGACTGTGAGCCAGGCCTTCTGCCTGACCTCACAAATGTGCTTCTGGAAGAATAATCAAACATTCCCATAGACACACTCCTAAACCTTGTGGACAGCCTTCCCAGAAGAGTTGAAACTCTTATAGCTGTAAAAGGTGGGCCAACTCAATATTGAACCCTACGGATTAAGACTGGGATGCCATTAAAGTTCACGTGTGTGTAAAGGCAGGCGTCCCAATACTTTTGGTAATATAGTGTATATCTACAGGAACAAAATGCCTTTATTATTTTTTTCCACAGGAGCCTGCAAAGCATTGCACCCCCATGCAGTGGATTGCAGATGCATCACCAGGCCGTTGCAGAGTTTTCTTCTAGCTCTACGGTCATACTGGGGTACAGACTTTTAGTTAGGGTGCTTTCACACTGGGGCGTTTTTCAGGAGCTACAGCGCTAAAAATAGCGCCTGTGTAGCTCCTGAAAAAAGCGGGTCCTTTCACACTGGAGCGGTGCGCTAGCAGGACGGTAAAAAAAGTCCTGCTAGCAGCATATTTGGAGCGGTGAAGGAGCCGTGTATTCTCCGCTCCTATACTGCTCCTACCCATTGAAATCAATGGGACACCGCAGGGATTTTAACCCGCAGGGATTTTAACCCGCAGGGATTTTAACCCTTTTTTCGGCCGCTAGCAAGGGTTAAAACCACCCCGCTAGCGGCCACATACCGCGGCTAAAACAACGGTAAAGCAGCGCTAAATATAGCGCTGCTTTACCGTCGCCGCCCGTACCGCCCCAGTGTGAAGCCGGCCTTACAGAGCTGGAGGAAGTGTCTATGGACTACAGCTGCAGTCATCACTGCACTCATACCCAATTGAGAACAAGTCTGTCTACCACAGTGGCAGATGGGACTTGAGGTTCATTCATTCACAGATCTCTCGAATGATTGACACAGTGGTGGAGTGGGCACAGCCAAATAAATTTCAAAAGCGACAGCCGGAAAAACCCCAGCATGCTGTCGGGGGTGGGGGAAAGGCTTTTTGGGGGTAGGTGGGGGAGTCTGAACAAACCCTTAATATGGGTATAACATGTAACATGGTGTTAAAATGTTTATTTGTAAAACAAACAATGAAAATAGAGAGCGAAAAACAGATATAAAACTGTTTAAATTTAATGAACACAAAATAAAACTGTCCCAAACTAATTTGTATGCGTTGTCCATGCTTTATAGGGTCCTATCGATGACAATGGAAGCAGAGCATAACAATACATGATTGGTAATAACCCATTAGATAGGTATGAATCCATCCTCAAGGTATGCCAGTAAATAAAAAATAAAAAATGAATGCAAAAAAGGAAATAAAGGTATTGCAAATGAATCAAAATAAAACTGTACAAAAGCATGGCAAAAAAAAATTTCCGCAACCAGATTTTCGGTCCTTTTCCAACGGAACGTGTAATAGACACTTCGAAAAGCTTTACCCAAATGCTGAGTACACAGATAATGAACTGGCTATTTTTAGAAGCAGGAGAACGTTCTGAGAAAGCTGGCTCCCTCCCTGTCTTCCTGTACAAGTCGACATTTTCTCATTGTTTCCAGCTAGTTGACTTGATGGGTTAACCCTTTGCTCTCCATTCTTCCTGACACGCCAAATGTGATACAACACAGTCCGGGGAAGTCCTGCTGGTGTACACACCTGAAATATGTCATTGGAATGCACAGCAGAGGACAATGTATAATAATGTTCTAAATATAGCCAACAAAGGGCATGAACATTAAAGTGGAACTTCACTCTCTCAATCAACACTAACTATTTTTACTCCTTATGCTGCCATTAGTAAATGGATAGGGAAGTATATCCTATTCACTTGTTACATAGTTACATAGTAGGTGAGGTTGAAAAAAGACACAAGTCCATCAAGTCCAACCTATGTGTGTGATTATATGTCAGTATTACATTGTATATCCTTGTATGTTGTGGTCGTTCAGGTGCTGAAACCACCGCCTGTGGAAGGGAATTCCACATCCTTGCCGCTCTGATGCCCCGTACACACAGTCGGATTTTCCGACGGAAAATGTCCTATCGGACCATGTTGTCGGAAATTCCGACCGTGTGTAGGCTCCATCAGACTTTTTCCGTCGGAATTTCCGACGGAAAAAGTTTGGGATCCTGCTCTCAAATTTTCCGACAACAAAGTCCTATCGGACTTTTTCCGATCGTGTGTAGCGAATTCCGACGGACAAAGTGCCACGCATGCTCAGATCACATTACAAGACCAAAGCTATTGGCTACTAGCCTCTACGTAGTCCCGTCGTACGCAACGAACGTCACCACGTTCAGGATGATCGGATTTTCCGACAACTTTGTCCGACCGTGTGTATGCAACACCAGTGTCGGACAAAATCCGTCGGAAAAAATATGACGGATTTTGTGGTCGGAATTTCCGACTGTGTGTACGGGGCATGACAGTAAAGAACCCTCTACACAGTTTAAGTTTAAACCTTGTTTCTTCTAATTTTAATGAGTGGCCACATGTCTTATTAAACTCCCTTCCACGGAAAAGTTTTATCCCTATTGTGGGGTCATCAGTATGGTAATTGTAAATTGAAGTCATACCCCCTCTCAAGCGTCTCTTCTCCAGAGAGAATAAGTTCAGTGCTTGTAACCTTTCCTCATAACTAATGTCCTCCAGTCCCTTTATTCGTTTTGTTGCCCTACTTGCTCCAGTTCCAGCCAGTGTTGCCAACTGTCTGTTAATTTACGGGCAGCCCATAAATTTTATCCCATTTTCAGGCTGCCCATTAAAGCCCGTTACGGGCAGCGGCGGCCGTAAAAAATATGGATGCAGGCCGACCATACACTGCACATGCGCTGTTCCCAAGGCCGCCAGGCTCGTACACACTCTTCTTTTCTCGGCCGGGCGCATGCACAGTGAGTAAGTGACGTAATAGCGCCGACTGGCGCCATTTTAGAATGGACAGCTTGTCTCGGCACTGCATCACTGGAGCGGGCAGGAGACCAAACCCCGGCCTCCTGCTGCAGTACACTATGGCTGGAGGAGCTTGTTTGGAGTTAGGAGCTCAGGATTCCCACCACCACAGCACTGTGCCCCTGCCTGCATTATCCGTCCTTGGCTGCTGGATTCTGGAGTCTCCCACCGCCAGACCCCTGACCTGCATTTATCAATCCATTGCTTGGCTGGTGGCTGCTATCTATTGTGATGCCCACAGGCAGCAGTTATCAGGCAAGAATGGCAGTGGTTAGATGTTTGTTCACAATCTCTGTCTTGTTATCTCCTGTATCCATCCTCTGACCACCTCTGTACCATGTCTGCATGCTCAGACCACCTCTGTACCATACCGTGTTCGCATGACCACCTCTGTACCATGTCCACATCATTTGACCACCTCTGTACCATGTCCGCAGGCTCTGACCACCTCTGTACCATGTCTGCACCTACTACAGTGCAAGGGGGAATTCTGCAGACCCTGATGTAAGTGGGAACTCTGGTGTAAAGGGCAATGTAATGGACTCTGAGAAAGGTTAGTCTCTGGTGACCAGAGCCCCCCCCCCCCCCTTTACATCACAGTTCCCCCTTAGATCATGATCTGCAGAGTTCCCTTGCACTGTAAGGGGAAAGCCTGTACACTGATGTATGGAGGATCTCTGTGCTGGCTGGGTTATATTAATCTGACCATGCAAATGGAAAATATGTTTTTTTTTTTTTACTTTTGTTTAACTTAAACACATTGCTAATAGCACTAGCAACATGTGTATAGTTTAAATATTGATATTTGCACTGTTTAGCACTTTTTCATTTTTTTTTTGCCAGTAAAAAATTGGTGCTGTTTGTAAATGTTGGTGTCCTGCCAGTAAATTTTAGTTCGGGGGTTGGCAACATTGGTTCCAGCACATCCTTCCTGAGGACTGGTGCCCAGAACTGGACAGCATACTCTAGATGGGGCCGGACCAGAGTCTTGTAGAGTGGGAGAATTATCGCTTTATCTCTTGAGTTAATCCCCTTTTTAATGCATGCCAATATTCTGTTTGCTTTGTTAGCAGTAGCTTGGCATTGCATGCCATTGCTGAGCCTATCATCTACTAGGACCCCCAGGTCCTTTTCTGTTCTACATTCCCCCAGAGGTTCACCCCCCAGTGTATAGATTGCATTCATATTTTTGCCAACCAAATGCATTACTTTACATTTTTCCACATTAAACCTAAGTTGCCATGTGGTTAATTTGTCCAGATCTACTTGCAAGGTTTCCACACCCTGCAGAGAAGTTATTGCCCTGCTTAGCTTAGTGTTGTCCACAAATACAGAGATTGAACTGTTTACCCCATCCTCTAGGTCGTTTATAAACAAAGTAAATAGGATTGGTCCGAGGACAGAACCTGGGACCAATCCAGAACTATTCTTCATGAATCCATGCTGATTACTGCTAATGATACCGTTTTCATTACTAAAATCTTGTATATAGTCCCTTATCATCCCCTCCAAAAGGTTGCATACTATTGATGTTAGGCTAACTGGTCTGTAATTCCCAGGGATGTATTTTGGCACTTTTTAAAATATCGGTGCTACAGTGCTTTTCTCCAATCAGCTGGTACCATTCCAGTCAGTAGACAGTCAGTAAAAATTAGGAACAATGGTCTGGCAATTACTTGACTGAGTTCCCTAAGGAACCTCTGGTGCAAGCCATCTGGTCCTTGTGACTTATTAATGTTAAGTTTTTCAAGTATATTTCTAATTCTGTCCTCTGTTGGCCATGAGGGTGCTTCCTGGGATGTGTCATGAGGATAAACACTGCAGTTTTGGAAGCCCTCCGATTTCTTCGTGAAGACTGAGGAGGAGAATAAATTCAATACCTTTGTCATCTCCCTATCCTTTGTAACCAGATTCCCTTCCTCATTCTTTATGGGGCCAATATGGTCTGTCCTCCCTCCTTTACTGTTTATATACTTAAAGCGGTTGTATACCCTTAATTTCAACTTGCACCTACAGGTAAGCCTAGATTAAGGCTTACCTGTAGGTACAAGAAATATCTCCTAAACTTGCACAGTTTATGAGATATTTGCAAAGAACGTTTTACAACGTTGTCTACGGCGCATTACAGGGTTAATCCCCATTTACAACTACGGCTCGCCGCAGTTGAAGTGTTCCGCGCGCATGCGCGGAGCGACGTCTTTGCTGCTCTGGCCAATCACAGCGCCGCTGTGATTGGCCGGAGCGGCAATACCCGGATGGGTATCTGTGGAGAGATGGATGCGGCTGGAGGTAGAGAAGAGGACGGCGTCGGGGGCCCCGATCTAAGGTAAGTCATGCATAATGAGCTAGTATGCTAGTCATACTAGCTCATTATGACTTTGTCTTGCAGGTAGTTTAAAAAAAAAACCCGACCAAAAACGGGTATACAACCACTTTAAAGAATTTCTTAGGATTGTTTTTACTCTCCTCTGTTATGTGTCTTTCGTGTTCTATGCACCCTTACATTTCTTGTTGCATTCTATGTAAAGTTTGAATGCTGATGATGATTCCCTCAGCCTTGTATTTTTTGAAGGCCTTCTCTTTTGTTTTTATATGCATTTTTACATTGGCGTTAAGCCACCCAGGACTTTTGTTTGATCTTTTAAATGTATTTCTCAATGGGATGCACTGGCTAATGCCCTTATTTAATATGCTCTTTTTGTATACCATACCTGTCAACTGCTTTCATAAGTGTATCGTGAAACTATCAATAAAAATATGTTAAAAAAAAAAAAAAATGCTCTTAAAGCAAACCCATCTCTCCTCCATGTTCTTTGGTCCTAAGATTTTATCCCAATTAATATCTTCTAGCAAGGTTCGTAGTTTAGGGAAGTTGGCTCTTTTGAAATTCAGTGTCTTTGTATTCCCCTTATGTTTCCTATTTGTGTGATTTATACAGAAGCTAATTGACCTGTGATTGCTGTTTCCTAAATTGCCCTGTATTTCCACATCCGTGATCAGGTTTGTATTGTTGGTAATCAGTAGGTCTAGTAACGCTTTGTTTCTAGTTGGCGTGTCTACCATCTGACCCATGAAATTGTCCTGCAATACATTTAGGAACTGGCTAGCCTTAGATGAATGCACGGTTCCTTCCGCCCAGTCTATGTCTGGATAATTAAAATCCCCCATTATGATGACACTTCCCCTCCTTCCCGCTAATCCAAATTGTGATAGGAGGTCTGTCTCCCCCTCCCCCCCCCCCCAGATTAGGGGGCCTACAGCATACTCCCAGTATTACTTTCCCCTTAGTTTAATCCCTTTGGAGCTCTACCCATAAGGAGTCCACCCGCCTCCCTAGCTCCCTTAGGGATGTCCTCTCTCACATTCACTTTTACATTATTCTTGATATACAGGCATACCCCCTCCCCCTTTTTTACCCTTTTTATCCCTGCGATAAAGGGAATACCCTTGAATGGTTGCCAGCCAATCATGAGAGCTGTTGAAGTCTCTGAAATTTCCACAAAATCAAAACCCTCCTCGTACAACAGTATCTCTAGTTTTCCCATCTTGTCCGCCAGGCTCCTGGCATTGGTGAACATGCCACGTAGTTTAAACTGGTCGCATACTGTCTTCCGATTGGAGGTTCAGAGGCTGCAAATAGTGTTCATTTTTTTTTTATATTCCTTTTACTTCCTGGTTTCCAGGCCTAGGAAAACGATGTCACACACCCCAGGAGTCTTCAGGAGGGGAGGAGGGGTTTCTCAGCTAAGCACACCCTCTTGCCTGCATGCCTGAGCTAAGGGCAGATGGATTCCAGGAAATGCTACATGAATCATCAGCCCTTACTCAAGATGGCCATGACCAGAAATGCTAGGGGGGTGTTTTTCAAAGTGATTTCTCAGCAAAATAAAGCATGGAGACATGGACATATGGGGGAGATTGCTTTGAATATTACAAACGAATTGCAGCACTTCCCCCGCGGGGGTTGCTGAGTATAGACTTCACTGGGCCTCCCACTGATTATCCTGTCGCCAGTTACACTGTATTTTCACACAGCCAGGTGCACACACTCTTCCGCTCGTTGTCTCCTATGACCAGTCTAGGGGATTTGTTTTTATGTTTTATTTGGAGAACTTGGATAGGAGCACTATATACTCTGAACAGCAATATATATACTATCCGGCCTGCCCTATATACTCTTCAGAGAATTGGGCCTTATGCCGCGTACACATGACTGCACTTTTCGACCAAACTGGTCCAATGGAACAAATCCGTTGGACAATTCGACCGTGTGTGGGCTTCATCGGACCTTCAGCGGACCTTTTCTGTCGAAAATCAGACGGACTTTAGATTTAGAAAATGTTTCAAATCTTTCCGACGGACTCGAGTCCGGTCAAAAAATCAGTTTGTTTGTATGCTAGTCCGACGGGCGAAAACCGACAATAGGGCAGCTATTGGCTACTGGCTATGAACTTCCTTATTCTAGTCCAGTTGTACGTCGTCACAGTCGAATCCATCGGACTTTGGTGTGATTGTATGTAGACAAGTTCCGATTCAACAGAAGTCCGTCGAAAGTCCATCGAAAGTCCATTGAAAAAGTCAGAGAGTGATAGAGAGACCAATAACAGTAGAAGAAGTGCTCAAAGTGATGAAGACATTTAAACAGGGAAAAGCACCAGGGCCGGATGGGTTTTTCTATCCAGTATTTTAAAATTTTCTTCGAAAACTTAGGCCCACATATGGTCAAAATGTTTAACGAATTAGGACAAATAACAACCCCCCCCTCAGATACCTTAAGAGCTCACATCACGGTGATTCCGAAAGAGGGGAAAGACGGGTCGATATGTAGCAACTATCGACCGATATCGCTATTAAATGTGGACTTAAAAATATTCACGAAGACACTTGCTTCCAGGCTACAGAAACACCTGACCCAGTTGATAAACTGGGATCAGGTAGGGTTTATTCCAACAAGAGAGGCAAGAGACAGCACGATTAAGGTGCTGAATCTTGTCCAGTATGTAAACCAAAAGAAAATAGCAAGTGTCTTCGTGAATACGGATGCAGAAAAGGCCTTCGACCGGGTCAAAGTAAATGGGATATACTCTGAAAATTTTACTATATCGAATGGGACCCGCCAGGGATGCCCCCTTTCGCCTTTATTATTTGCCCTTACGCTGGAGCCATTGCTCAATAGAATTAGACAGAACCCGGATATAAAAGGCATACAAGTGGGAAAACAGGAATACAAGATTTCTGCGTATGCAGATGACTTACTTTTTTCACTAACGAGTCCACAAATCTCACTACCAAACTTGATGAAAGAAGTTGAGCGATACGGGGCTCTGTCTAATTTTAAAATAAATTATAGCAAGTCGGAGGCAATGGGGGTCGCCCTGGAGGCTCCCATACAAAATAACCTGCAGAGTAACTATAAGTTTAGATGGACTACAGAGGCCCTCAAATTACCTGGGAATACAAATATCACCAAGACTAACAGATATGTTCGAGATAAACTCCCACCATTACTTAAAGAAGTAAAGAAACTATTAGGGGGGTGGAATAAGGACAGGCATTCCTGGTTCGGGAGAAGCAACATCTTAAAAATGAGCATAGTACCAAAATTTTTGTACTTGTTCCAGGCAATGCCTGTCCATATTCCTATGAAATACTTTAGCCTAATAGTTCACAAAATTTATCTGGGCAAGTAAAACACCCTTGGTCATTAGAAGACTTAACAAAAGAAGGAGGACTGTTAGGGTGCACTAACAGAGTTTCAGGTCCCATTTGAACCGGCGTTTTACCTACTACATTTGGCATATAAAAACTCAATAGTTTGTCATCTGGTAAACGCAGCGAAGAGCTGCATTCCCAGATGCTGGAAGGAATCACAGGCCCCTAGTATCCCCCTGTGGCTTAATATAGTAAGAGGAATAGAAATAATGGAAAGTTTAATACCAGATCGGTAGAGGGAAGAGAACGAGTTAAACAAAACATGGGCCCCATGGAGGAATATCTACAAACAGAAGAAGGCAAGAAATGGATGGAGGAGGACATGGGAGAATAAAGAAAGGGAAAAGGGGGAACGGGATGGGGAGGGAGGGGAGGGGAAAGCCCTCCGCGGACGGACAGGGGGGGGGCAGAGAGAGAGGAGAGATCCCCCCTCAGGCCCCCTTTTTTTTTTTTTTTTTTTTTTTTTTTTTTTTGTTTGTTTTTGTGTCTGTTGTTTTCGTTTTGTTTAGAGGGTAAACCAGGGTATGGGGGTTGCTCTCCCCCCAGGGAGGGGATGGGCCTCTAGGGAACCCTAGGGAATTAGGCATAGGAAACCGAGCTAGATAGGAACTATATATATATAAAATAGAAAGAAAAAGGGAAGAAAGGGACAGTTAGAATAATTAAGTAACTGAAAGATGACGAAAATATAATTTGTAACAAACGGAAGGAGAATGATATTGAATATTTGTAAGAGTACAAAATGTATTTATTTTGGATGAACTGTATCCCTTGAATGGAATGAAATAAATAAAGAATTTAAAAAAAAAGAAAGTCCATCGAAAGTCCATTGAAAAAGTCAGACGGAATTCAGTCCCTCACAGTTACTCTTGGTGGGTGCAGGAACGGGCCCTGCTGTGAAATACTAGATCAAAAATTGTAATTACATGCCCCTGTTAAACAGGGAGAGAAAAATTGGGCCTTTGGTGGTGGTACCAGAACACTGTAAGCCCACACAGTTACTCTTGGTGGGTGCAGGAACGGGCCCTGCTGTGAAATATTTAATCAAAAATTGTAATTACATGCCCCTATTAAACAGGGGCAGAAAAATTGGGCCTTGGGTGGTGGTGGTGCCACGACACTGTAACCCATCACAGATACTCTTGTTGGGCGCAGGAACGGGCCCTGCTGTGAAGTATTAGATCAAAAATTGTAATTACATGCCCCTGTTAAACATGGGCAGAAGAATTGGGCCTTGGGTGGTGGTGGTGGTGCCCTAAACCAAAAATATTGTTGGAAGCTAGCATCATCAAGATTGAGGAGGAATAGCATAGTCAGCATAGTCGGTCTTCAAAGGATCCCACATCCATAGAAAATTATATTGGTTACATCAGCACCAGGTGCTTGATAGCTGCTGATCCAAGACTGATTCATTTTTATGAATGTGAGCCTATCAACGGAGTCTGTGGACAGGCTCAGTCTTTGATTCGTTACAAACCCTCCAGCAGCTTGCTGGATGCAGGACAGGCCAGTAGCTCAATTTCATATTGAGCAAGTTCTGGCCAGTGGTCCATTCTCAAGACCCAGTAACCCAGTGGATGCTCTGTTGGAAAGGTCTCCAAGTCTGCTCTTGCCCCTAGATATTCCTGCACCATGTAATGCAGACGCGGGCGATGGTTGCTTGACCCTATCAGACCTTGGCGCTGAGGACTGAAAAATTGGCATCGGTCAGCCGACCACCTTGTCCACCACTCTTCCTCTGACTGCACGAAGCCTCAGCAACAAGTTGTCCAGCACCAGCAAATTGTAACCTCCCAGGGTCTGGAAATGCATTGCACAAGCCTTTATTCAATGCCTCCTGAAGATGTTTCATCCTCTGCTCCCTCTGCGAAGGCAGGATGAGTTCTGCAACCTTACCATTGTAACGTGGATCAAGAAGGGTTGCCAGCCAGTAATGATCCCTATCTTTTATACCACAAATCCTAGGGTCCTTTCGCAGGCTTTGCAGAATCAGGGAGGCCATGCAGCGTAAATTTGCAGAGGCATTAGATTCTGAGTTCTTTGGGTCACTAAGGATCACATGATCTGTAACTACCTCCTCCCAGTCACGTACAACTCCTTTGGTTTCTGGGGACTGAAAACCATCCCTTGAAGACTGCTTTTGAGTGTTATCCTCTACATCCATGCTGACACAATGCTCCCCTGACCCTGTCCTGTTGTCATACTCGCACAGGTACTCATTGATAGCCCTCTGCTGTGTGTGCAGCCGCTGCAGCATTGCCAACGTTCAGTTCCACCTGGTGGGCATGTCACAAATGAGGCAGTTGGTGGGCAGGTTGCATTCCCTTTGAATGTCAGCCAGCCGAGCACTGGCATTGTATGACCGGCTGAAATGACCACAGACTTTTCTGGCCTACCTCAGGAGATCCTGTAAGCCTGGGTACCTGCTCAAGACCCACTGCACCACCAAATTCAGGAAGTGTGCCAAACATGGGACATGGGTCAAGTGTCCCTGTCGGAGGGCGGAGTGAAGGTTGGAGCCATTGACGCATACAGCCATTCCTCGCTAAAGCTGGCACAGCGTCAACCACCTCTGAGCCTGCCCCTGGAGAGCTGACAGAATCTCTGACCCAGTGTGGCTCCTGTCCCCTAAGCAAACCAACTCACCGCATGGCATCTTTTAGCCTGACTGCTTGCGTAGCCCCTTGAACGCTTACGGAGCACTGCTGGTTCATAGGACAAATCTGCAGAAGAGGCCATAGAGGAAGAAAAGGGGGGTGGAGGAGAAAGTTGTGGCAGAGTCACCACTAGCATTTTGGAGGCTTGGTGGCAAAACAAGCTCCAACAACACTAAACCCTGTCCTGCATCATTCCCAGCTGCTAGCGGAGTTACCCAGTGTGCCGTGAAGGAAAGGTAATGCCCCTGCCCATGCCTGCTGGACCATGAGTCAGCAGTAATATGCACCTTACTGCTGACTGCCCTGTCCAACGAGGCCAAAACATTGCCTTCCACATGCCGGTAGAGAGCCGGAATGGCCTTTCGTGAAAAGAAATGGCGTTTTGGAACCTGCCACTGAGGTACAGCACATTCCACAAATTCACGAAAGAGGGCAGTCTACCAGCTGAAAAGGCAGCAGTTGAAGTGCTAGCAATTTGGCCAAGCTAGCATTTAGACGCTGAGCATGTGGAAGGCTGATACTGAATTTCTTTTTATGGTTCAGCAACTGGAGTAGAGAAATTTTGCTGCTAAAATCAGATGGTGGTGTACTGCTAGCAGATTGGCTGCAAGTTCTTGGGACACCTATTGCTATACCTTCATTCCTCTCAGTGCAGATTTTTGAGAGGACTGGAGGTATAGTAGGGTTGGAGATCCCAGATGAGGAGCAAGGAGAAGCCTTTTTCTTTGATGTGGGTCTTTCAAGTGTTTCAAGTTGCTGCTGCCAATGGACTGCATGGCAGGTTGTCATATGTCTGGTCAAGCATGTGGTGCCCAACCGGCTGCTGTTCTGGCCACGCTTAATCCGCTTCAGACATAGGTTGCAAACAGCAACGGTGTGATCTGCTGCACACGTGTCGAAAAAGGCCCACACCAAGGAACTTTTAAAAGTTAGTGGGGAGCCAGCAGCGCCTGACATCCTGTTTTGTTGGAGTTGTGCCTCCTCCTCCTCCTCTCTGGCTTCCAAGTACAGTCAGTGACCTCATCATCCCCTCCCTCCTCATCACTGGAGCAAACTTGGCAGTATGCTGCAGCTGAGGGGAACATGACTGCCAGTTTCTTGTCCTTCTAGGGCACCCCCTCTCTCTAGGCTCACGTTACTCCCTTTCTCAACCTGGGAACCAACATCGGAGCCTTCAAATCGCTACGCATACTCCAGCATGTACCCGACACTATGGTCGAATAATTCTGGGGACTCCTCCGTGCATGATGGTGGGTCTACGGAAGGAGTGACTGTGGACAAGGAGCCGGTGGAATAGGCCACTTTGGCAGCTGAGTTGGAAGGCAAATTACTCCTGGGTGACAGAGGATGAGGAAGATGAGGACGGCTTTGTTATCCAGTCCACCAACTCTTCTGCATGTTCTGGCTCAATAACACGGCCAGCAGCAGAAAAAAGGACAAGCGTGCCCCACAGCCACCTGCAGAGGATGCACTATGTCCACAACCAGCACTCCAGGATCCTGCGATGCTGCTGTGTCCGCGGGCTGTGTCCTCCATCCGATGCTCTATGTCCCGGGCTCCGTTCCCTACGAGCGTTGCGACGCATGGGGCAGAGCCCGACTGCAAGTTCAAAAAGTACAAAATTCATAACACATACAGTACACTGTAATCTTACGGATTACATTACTGTATCAAATCATTTTAAATCCCTTTTGTCCCTAGTGCTTTGTCCAGTGCCCTGCATGCAGTTTTATATTATATATACTGTTCTTTCTGCCTAGAAACTTGAGATAGTCCATGGAAACCAAAAAGTGTCCCTTTACGTCAAAGGTGGTTTTAGACCAGCTAGAAAACAGCAATAATAAATTAGAATCACTTGCAGAATTGAGCGATAGTGAATCGTGGGGGAATTAATGTTATTATTATTATATTATTATTTTTTATTATTATTTATATTATTTATTATCTTATAATTCATGATTTCGTGTTTCAAAATTTATCATACCTGGGATGTCTACTAGACTCTTGTTTTGACAGATTTAAGTGAGTTATTTCTTAAGCCTCGTACATACGATCAGATTGTTGGCCAACAAAACCGTGGACTTTTGTCTGAAGGGCGTTGGCCCAAACTTGTCTTGCATACACACAGCCACAATTGTTGGCCAACAATCACGAATGTAGTGACGTACTACATGTTTTTTCAGCTCTTTAGCGCCACCCTTTGGGCTCCTTCTGCTAATTTCGTGACAGTAGAAGTTTGGTGAGTGTTGATTCACGCTTTTCTTTTCACTCTTTTCATTTAGCCCTTTTCAGTTCGCACTTTTCAGTTCATTTCTGAACGGCCGTTCGTCAAGCAGACATGTTGCGGAATCGGAGAAGATAAGGTGTTATTTATTATTCGCCTTGGAGTTATTGCTTTGAAATAATTTTTTGGGTTGAATAATGATTTGATTTGGTATATTTTCTATATTTTTGGATGCATAGAATGCACTTTTTGGTTAAGTTCTATTGGCAGATAATTTAATTTTATTTGTTTTCTTTTTTTAATGCACAATAAAACAATTGTGTAGAATAATACTTGGCTATGTGTTTTACTTCAAATGACAGTTTGGGAGTAGGCAGCTACATTTTAAAAAATACAATGTAAAATTGACAAGGGACACCAACATATTGATCTTAAAAACTACGGGATAATTGTGGTAACTTGCCCAAATAAAAATAAAAAACATAATAATATTATTCTTGATATCACTAGAAAGAAAAAGCCTTTGAAAATTTGTTTGCAATAACTCCATCAGTATCACCAGCAAAGCAGCTTTATTATCCCATTAAAGAAGAAGAGAACTGTGCGCTGCATTTCGAGATTTCATAATTTGCTGCGTCACGAATGTTAATTCTCCATAACGACCACTTCTGGCTCGTCCTTGCTTCCGAGCATGCGTGTTTGTACTTTGGACTTTTGTCCGACGGACTTATGTACACACGCTCGGAAAATCCGACAACAGACATTTGTCCGCTTGAAAATTTTAAAAATCTGCCATCCAACATTTGTCAGCGGAAAATCCGAAAACAATTGTCCGATGGATCGTACAAACGGTCGGATTTTCCGCCAACAGCCTGTCATCACACAATTCTCGTCGGAAAAATCCGATCAAGTGTACGCGGCTTAAGAATTACAGGCCTACAATATAAAACACCAAATTTCTATGCAAAACAATGTACCGCTTTGAGATTCAAAAATATGACATAATCATACCGCCAGGGAGGTTAAGGGGGTAAAAATTTCCTCGGCTGAAGTGGTTAATATGATTCACCAAACTTTTCCAAGCAGGGAGCCTTTCATTTCCCCATACATCCCAGTAATGTATTCAGGTTCTTATCTAACTTGCACCAATAAATTTCCTGGGTTTACATATAAGTAGGCATTATAAGACATTGCTCGAAGGGATGATGCGGTTATATTCCATATAGTAGATATACATAAGTTGTTAGTGCAGCTTCATTGGGTGAAGATATAAATAGCTCCAGTCCTCAGCTCAACTCTGTACACTGCGTGGACCTGCAGTGTCAACTGATACAGAATACCAAATGAATTGGTAGCTGCTGCATTAATACTGTATGCATGAAATCCACTGGAAATAGCAAGCTGTGTAATGAGGAAAAGAGTAATGCAAAAAGAGAAGTAACTGCAGCCAATCAGCAAACACCTTTCGTTGTTCCCATTACTATTGAAAGCTACACAACGGGGTTGATTTACTAAAACTGGAGAGCGAAAAATCTGGTGCAGCTCTGCAAAGAAACCAATCAGCTTCCAGGTTTTTTTGTCAAGACACACTATATGCAGTAACAGGCATTTTACCGCACAATAACAGATGTTTTACCGCAGGGACACACAGGAAACATTTGTATCCTATGTGTCCCATTCGCACTGCAACACAGCCTAGTGCTGTGCTAAAATGCAGACGAGCGCGCGCTATATGTTTTGAAAATTTAATGTTCCCAAAACCACAGTTAGATTTTGGTGTTAATTGTACTAAATTATGGTTTCAGTACCAGTTTGGCTGGATTGCACTGTGTTCTGCTTGGCCATAGGTGTCAGTGTCACATCTGGCAAGAAGGAGAACGCAGTCTGGCTGGACGCATTGGGTGCCAATCTCTCTCGGAACCAACCAGTGAGTGTGGCGTCTTGCTGGGAATTCTGGGAGGGGGTAC
This sequence comes from Lithobates sylvaticus, assembly GCA_028564925.1. NCBI lineage: Eukaryota > Metazoa > Chordata > Amphibia > Anura > Ranidae > Lithobates > Lithobates sylvaticus. The sequence goes on along the minus strand of CM053036.1, from coordinate 29,372,537 downwards.
TTAAGGTACTGAGATCACGTGCTACGGGTTCCGGTCCAGAAGATCTTTCTGTCTGTTTGGTCCTGGTCCTTCTGACCAACCCTCGGGGCTCTCATGGCCTGGGGTTCGGATCCATCCAATTCCGAGTCTCGGGGCTGGCTAGCCCGAGGCACAGTAACTGGAAGGAGGATTCTATGGTGGTCCGGTGCCGTCTCGTCTTTGGAGAGGCCCAGCAACTGAGAATGCAACCAGGGGAGGACTCTTCGGAAGAGGGTCATGCAAAAGGCTGGTTCCCCAGCAAGAGCCTGGGAGCCAAGTTGAAAGACACCAGGTGAATCCACACTCGTACGGTATCGCCGGACCGGCTGCAAGATACTACTACCGCATGAGGGTTCTCTAAATTCATTTATCCTTCAGTTACAACCAAGTCTGTGGCAGAGACTTTATTCTTCAGTTACAACCAAGTCTGTGGCAGAGACTTTATTCTATTAGAACACTCTATCGGCTGCTAGGCTTAGTGAGAGGAGGTTTATCCGATAGTCATAAGAATCCAGTTGTGAGTGGCTATTCTCTGGATTTACAAGTTGAGAGACTTTTAGCTTTACGCAGTTCAGTGGCGATGTGTCCATAGAGGGCGCAGGAGCGCGGCCCCCACTCGCCTGCACCGCTCTATCACCAATAGATAGATTCATGCATTGCATGAATCTATCTACTGTCACTGCTGCCTTGTCGGGCGCCGGGCATCTGAATTACAGCGGCGGGGTTTCTTTGGAAGGGCACGATTAGAGCTGTCAGCTCTAAAAGGGGTCCTGATTAGAGCAGTGGGCTCTAATAGGATTCCAAAAGTGTAAACAGCGGGCGCAATGCTGTGGGTTCGCTGTTTACACAGTGTTGTTGTTCGATTACATTGCTTCCCTAACACTGACCCGCCTCTCAGACAATCAGGTTGCCTGGTCTGTGTTACCTGTCACCTGATTGGGTAAAGTCACAGGCGCTGCGATTGGACGCCTAGACGTCTTATCATTTCAGAAGACAAGAGGAGGAGTGCGGGTGAAGATATCGGGTCTGGATGAAATGGAGGACACCGGACACTGCTCGCCGCCTGCCGCCGTCACCCGCTGCACACTAGAGACAAGGTAAGTGCCGGGCAGATGGCGGGCAGGGGGCACATTGGCAGCACTTGGGCACAGTGGCAGCACTTGGGGCACATTGTCAGGCAGCACTTGGGGCACAGTGGCAGCACTTGGGGCACAGTGGCAGCAGTTGGGGCCCATTGGCAGCAGTTGGGGCCCATTGGCAGCATTTAATGGGCACAGGGGCAGCATTTGAGGCACAGTGACAGTACTTGGGGCACAATGGCAGCAATTGGGGCACAGTGGCAGAATTTAATTGGCACAATGGCAGCATTTGGGGCACAGTGGCAGCACTTGGGGCTCAGTGGCAACACTTGGGGCACAGTGGCAGCAATTAATGGGCACAGTGGCAGAATTTGGGGCACAGTGGCAACATTTAAAGGGGCACAGTGGCAGCGTTCGATGGGAACAGTGGCAGCATTTGGAGCACAGTGGCAGCGTTTGATGGCACAGTGAGGCTGCAATTGATGGGGTTTTTTTCTGAATATTTCAGTTTGTTTGCGCCCCCCCCAGAGCACCAGCCGCCACTGAAGCAGTTCCAAGAGTAGTACCTGAACTTTCCTCCTAAACCCTCTATGTAGAGACTGTGTTTTGTTTATCCCTTTTTTGCAAATAAAAATCCCAAAGCAGATCCAGTATCAGTTTCTACAGTTCTTTGGGCCATCTACCTCGGGAAACCCCTAGACCAGTGATGGCGAACCTATGGCACCCATGCCACAGCTGGCACACAGAGCCCTCTCTGTGGGCACGCAGAAGCTCCAGGTACTCTTCACTAGGAGGACAAAGCGCCCAGATCACACAGAGCACTTTGACTCAGCAGACAACTCTTTGGAGAAAGTGCTGGGGGACCGACGCACAGACTGGCCAATCACCTCCCTCGGCTAGGGAATGAACAGCCAATTGACTGGCATTAAGGAAGAAGGGAGGTCACCTGTGTGCAGCTGCTTCGTTCCAGTTGTGAGAAAGCCCAGAGATGAGGCTGGAGCGGCTGGTGATGGGCCACGCCACTTGACCATGTTCTGTGCTATGGTGATAGCAGTAGAGGGAGAGGTGTACATGGGCAGAGGGAGCAAGACGGGCTACATGAGTGTCACTACACCACTGCCGTACCACAGCAGAGGGGATAGGGGGTGGTGAGTTGTAGATGGAGGACCAGATGTTTGATGGAGATGAAAGTGTACCATGAGCTGCATGAAGGGGTGTGATGCATGGTTAGGAGATGTGCTATGAGTTACCTGGTGATGTATAATGTGCTGTAGCTCACTGATGTGATGTGGCCGGACAACAGAGAGGTGTGAGCTGAAGGCAAATACATAATATGTGCTAGAAGTTTACAGTGTGATGGAGATGTGTGATGTGCTGCATGGCGATGGATGTTGGCACTTTGAAATAAATAAGTTGGTTTTATGTTACAGTTTGGGCACTCGGGCTCAAAAAGGTTTGCCATCACTGCCCTAGACGCATACGAGGTCAAGAAGGTAACAGTAAGCCCAAATCAAACCAGCAGCTCCTTCGGGGCTCAGTGCTACATGTACAACTATGTAAAGGGCCAAAGAGCCCCAGCACTGCCATAATGCCATGTTTCCCCAGCCGCAGCTAACAATGCTCAACATATATATATATATATATATATATATTGTAAGATTGGGGTGATCAGACTCAAGCAGTAGGTGCGTTTTCAATGAGTGCGCCAGTCCAAAACTGTATTTTTAAGGGCATGGTAGCCCACTTTTATTTAAAAGAATAGAATAGAAAAGTTTACAAAAGACATCAGTAGCCCATGCAGGGGCTTCCACCATTACTGTATCTTGCAAAATCAGAGCACTCCGGCCTCCTGGCATACTCTCTTGCCACATGGCGCCGGCATTGTCACTGTGGGCGCCCGGCTGTGGCTTCACAGCCAGGCACTGCGCATGCGGGAGCCTCGCTGCACACTGTGACTGGCCAGGCAATTATCTGGGACCTGTGAAGTGTCCCAGATGATTGCCGAGAGGGGGGGGGGGAGAGGTGAACTTACTTCTGGCGCCGCGGTGCCCTGGGAGGAAGTGGGAGCTGGAACCCTCTACAAAGGGAGAGAGGGTTTCTGCCCCCCCCCCCCCAAAAAAAACTCCCTTAAAGCAGAAGTTAAATTTTCTGGTGGAACTCCGCTTTAAAGGGACATTTTTTATTTTTATTTTCTCAAACAACATTTTATTTTTTTTATTTTTTTATTGCATTTTAGTGTAAATATGAGATCTGAGGTCTTTCTGACCCCACATCTCATATTTAAGAGGTCCTGCCATGCTTTTTCTCTATTACAAGGGATGTTTACATTCCTTGTAATAGGAATAAAGGTGACAACATTTTTATTTTTATTTTAAAAGAACAGTGTAAAAATAAAGAATAAAAAGTTAAATAAATAAGAAAAAAATAAATTATATATATATATATATATATATATATATATATATATATAAATATAAATTGGGCTAACTTTACTGTTGTCTTATTTTTTTATTAAAAAAAGTGTATTTTTTCCAAAAAAAGTGCGCTTGTAAAACCGCTGCGCAAATACGGTGTGACAGAAAGTATTGCAACGACCGCCATTTTATTCTCTAGGGTGTTATAAAAACAAAATATATATATATATATATATATATATATATATATATATATATATATATATATATAATGTTTGGGGGTTCTAAGTAATTTTCTAGCAAAAAAAATGTTTTAAACCAGTAAACATTAAATCTCAAAACGAGGCTTGGTCCTTAAGTGGTTAAATACTTCTACACAACTGCATGCACTTATCACATGCCTGACGAAGGAGTCTTGCGTGACTCCGAAATGTTGCACTGCATTGTTTTGTGATGTGATCTCGCTTTAATAAAAATCGCTTTTTTGATGATCTTTGGTGTGCTGGCGGATATCTACATATTGCACAGGTTCCAGTATGCAGCTGGCGATCGCTACAGCACCCAATACCTTAAGAGCTCATTCCAGGAAAATGGGAATATGGACTGTGTGGTGCGTTGGATAAAAATCGCTGATCGCCGCTATTACTAGTAAACAAAAAAAAATATTAATAAAAATGCCATAAAACTATCCCCTATTTTGTAGACGCTATAACTTTTTGCGCAAACCAATCAATAAACGCTTATTGCAATTTTTTTTACCAAAAATATGTAAAAGAATACACATCGGCCTAAACTGAGGAAAAAATATGTTTTTTTATATTTTTGGGGGGGGGGGATATTTATTATAGCAAAAAGTAAAAAATAATGATATTTTTTTTCAAAATTGTCGCTATTTTTTTGTCTATAGCACAAAAAATAAAAACCGCAGAGGTGATAAAATACCACCAAAAGAAAGCTCTATTTGTGGGGAAAAAAGGATGTAAATTTTGTTTAGGTTAAACGTTGCACGACCGCGCAATTGTCAGTTAAAGCGACGCAGTGCCGAATCGCTAAAAAGTGCTCTGGTCAGGAAGGAGGTAAAATCTTCCGGGGCTGAAGCGGTTAAAGAGTAATTGTAATTTGATGAAGATTTTTCTTTTGTTTGTTCACTTTGCCACATTCGAAAAAAATCTAAAGTTTTCGATTCGGGCGATTAAAAATTTATCAATTCGAACGTTTTGAATAGAAAAAAAAAATGGAAATTTGAAGAAAATTTTAAAAATTTCAAATACGAATTGAACAAATTAACCGAATTGAACTAAACAAAATAACTAGATTAACAAATCAAAAAGAAATCGTCATGCACGTGTCTTACCCTGCACTATTTTTTGCTATTTTAGGTGCGTCTTGCATAGACATCTGTGCATGAAGTTGAACAGATGTCAGGCAAGTCACACCTGAAGTTGCAAAAAATAGTGCAGGGTAAGACATGTGCATGAAGTTGGACAGATTTTAGCAGTGGCGGCTGGTGCTCAAAATTTTTGGGGGGGCGCAAACAAACTGAAAAATTCTGAAAAAACCCCATCAATTGCATCCTCATTGTGCCATCAAACGCTGCCACTGTGCCCCAAATGCTGCCACTGTGCCCCAAATGCTGCCACTGTGCCCAAGTGCTGCCAATGTGCCCCAAATGCTGCCACTGTGCCCCAATTGCTGCCACTGTGCCCCAAGTGCTGTCACTGTGCCTCAAATGCTGCCACTGTGCCCATTAAATGCTGCCACTGTGCCCCAAGTGCTGCCACTGTGCCCCAAGTGCTGCCTTCCAATGTGCCCCAAGTGCTGCCAATGTGCCCCCCGCCCGCCATCTGCCCAGCACTTACCTTGTCTCTAGTGTGTAGCGGGTGACGGCAGCAGGCGGCGAGCAGTGTCCGGTGTCCTCCATTTCATCCAGACCCGATATCTTCTCCCGCACTCCTCCTCCTCTTCTACAATGATTGGACGCCTAGGTGTCCAATCACAGCGCCTGTGACTTCAGCCAATCAGGTGACAGGTAACACAGACCCGGCAACCTGATTGGCTGAGAGGCGGGTCAGTGTTAGGGAAGCGATGTATTCGCTTCTCTAACACAACACTGTGTAAACAGGGAACGCACAGCATTGCGCCTGCTGTTTACACTTTTGGAAGCCTATTAGAGCCCACTGCTCTAATCAGGGCAACTATTAGAGCTGACAGCTCTAATCGGGCGCCTCCAAAGAAACGATGTAATTCAGATGCCCGGCGCCCGACAAGGGGCCGGACAACTGAATAGGGGGCGGCAGCGGTGACAATAGATAGATTCATGCAATGCATGAATCTATCTATTGGTGATAGAGCGGTGCAGGAGAGTGGGGGCGGCGCTCCTGCGCCCTCTATGGACACACCGCCACTGGATGTCAGTCAAGTCGCACTGACTTGCAGCTTTGAAATCGTGTGACTTCAAGTGAAGTCACACTATTTCAAAGTCAGATTCAGTGTGAACGGGGGGCTTACTGTATCAGCAGTGTAAATTGGCCCTAATTTAAGGAGCTAATTTATTGGCCCTTATTTTGAATACATTTGCAAAGATTTCAAACTTCTTTCACGTCGTCATTATGGGGTATTGTTTGTAGAGTTTTAAAGGAAAATAATGAATTTAATCCATTTTGGAATAAGGCTGTACCATAACAAAATGTGGAAAAAGTGAAGCGCTGTGAATACTTTCTGGATGCACTGTAGATGTTATACTTGTAATGGAGGTGATCAGCGACCTACTGTATAGTGTGACTGTGGCAGTGTGGTGGGCAATCTGGCGCTGACTGACACTGGGTGGCAAAGTCACTAACCGACACTGACGCCGCTAGTGACACTAATGCAGTGATCACTAATAATACTGTACACTGTACTAATGACACTGGTTGGGAAGCTGTTAACATCAAGGAGCAATCAAGGGGTAACTGTGTGCCTAACAAGTGTAATGTAAGCTGCTTTTACTGATCGTGCTGTTTTCTCTCCCTGCTTTTTAGGGAGAAGAAACAGCCAGATCGCTGTTCTCTGTACAGAGAGTTCTGTGTGTTTGTACAAACAGAACTCTGTGCTGTGATTGAACACAGCCGATCACCCGCGATTGCCCGGGAACACAGCAGGACCGTGGATCTGTGTGTGTGTAAACACACAGATCCACGTCCTGTCAGTGGAGAGGAGACCGATGGTGTGTTCCCAATACAGAGGAACACTGATCGGTCTCCTCCCCTTGTGAGTCCCCTCCCCCCACAGTTAGAATCACTACCCTAGGGAACATATTAACCCCTGCAGCGCCCCCTAGTGTTAACCCCTTCCCTGCCAGTCACATTTACACAGTAATCAGTGCAATTTAATAGCAACGATCGCTGTGTAAATGTGAATGTTCCCAAAAATGTGTCAAAAGTGTCCGAAGTGTCCGCCGCAATGTCGCAGTAACGAAAAAAAATCGCAGTTCGCCGCCATTACTAGTAAAAAAAAAAAAAAATGCAATAAATCTATCCCCTATTTTGTAGACGCTATAACTTTTGCGCAAACCAATCAATATACGATTATTGCGATTTTTTTACCAAAAATATGTAGAAGAACACGTATCGGCCTAAACTGAGGAAAAAATTGTTTTTGTTTTTTAAAAATGAAATATTTATTATAGCAAAAAGTAAAAAATATTATGTTTTTTTCAAAATTGTCGCTCTTCTTTTGTTTATAGCGCAAAAAATAAAAACCGCAGAGGTGATCAAATACCACCAAAAGAAAGCTCTATTTGTGGGGAAAAAAAGGACGTCAATTTTGTTTGGGTGCAACATCGCAATTGTCAGTTAAAGCGACGCAGTGCCGAATCGCAAAAAAGTGCTCTGGTAAGGAAGGGGGTAAAATCTTCCGGGTCTGAAGACGTTAAAGTGCTGCTCCGTGAAAAATAAAAATATTTTTTCTCTCCATTTATTTTTTTTTTAATTTATTACATGATTTATATAGCGCCAACAGTTTACGCAGCGCTTTACAATATAAATATTACAATGAATGTCCACAGTAAGTGATCATTTCTATGCTGATCTATTTCTACTATGTTGAAAGGTGCTTCCACATCCACTAAGCAAAAATATATGTGACTTCACCACCACCTGCTGCAATGGCCACTCACCAGAAACCCCAAAAATATGCGCCTCTGGTTCATTTGGGATAGCCACTCCGCTTATGGACTTCACCACCAATCTCTCCAGGTAATATATATACTCCTTGCTCCCATATGATCTCATGGAAATATATGAATAACCATCACGGTGCAGTTTATCAAAATGTATTTAAAAATATAGGTTTAAAAATGATTGTATAAACAACTCAAATTTTGAGGTGCCTATGTACCGGCACCAAGCTTATCCAAGCTTGTGTATATGAGGGGGTTCAGGTGTGCACCCTGGTCTGTATACCACCCTCCGTAGAGCGGCGTGCGTTCCACTGCGGCCGATGTGCGTTCCACGCCTTGTTGCCGGACCGGAAGTGACAAACAAAATTTCCCAGCAGCCTTTACGCGTTTCGCAATGTAATTTGCGTCATCAGGAAGCTTCCTGATGACGCAAATTACATTGCGAAACGCGTAGAGGCTGCTGGGAGGTAAGTATGACATGTTTGTTATTTAAAAAAAAAAAAAAAAAAAAAAGCCTTACAATCACTTTCAGGGTAAATGAGGAATGTTCTCTTTTACAAATTGATATTATAGGGCAGTGATGGTGAACCGTGGCACCGCAGATGTTTTGGAACTACACTGCAGAATGCATGAGCATCATGGGAAATGTAGTTCCAAAACATCTGGGGTGCCAAGGTTCACCATCACTGTTACAGGGGATATGGCCATGTATACTGTATCTAACAAGGTCTCCCACCCACTGTCTTATCAACTTTCTAATGGTTGGTGGGGTCAAATCAATGGTTGTTTTTCACTGCAGAATGGAAATTTCTTCTTAAAGTGGTGTTGCCACTAAAAAAAAAAAATGTGGCTTAAAAATCATTAAAAAAAAAAAATAAAATAATTGGAAAAAAATAAAATTCAGACTGACACACCGCTGACACACTGCTCCACCAATCGCCGCGATGCACGCCCCCACGAGTGCGTGGCGGCATGTTATCCTGAAGGACGTCATATGACGCACAGTCAGGATAACAGAACCACCGCCCGGCCGTCATTCTGCTATAGGCCGGTCGGGAAGTGGTTAATATCCAATACATATAAACAACCCATAACAACCCATAACATAAGGTTTCAATAATCAAGATTACATTAATGCTAGCAGAATTACGCATTTAACCCCTTTACGCCAAATGTACGCAAATATGTGGCTCTACTGGACTGGGCTTTTTTCCGTGGGGCCACATATTTGCATATCTGCATTTGTGCTGGGAGCTCACCACACGATCTCAGCGGGACCCCTGGGCTTTCATACTAATGATTGATTCTAAGTCACCTGATCTCTGTGATAGCCTCTGATTGGCTATCACAGTGATCAGTCACTGTGAAGCCCGACCCCATGTTTTCTCTATTTGTAAATGGAGGAGAGAGATGCATTGTATCCCTTTCTCTCACTTTCTCTCTCTCTCTTTGCAGAGAAAAAAAAGGGTGTAAAAAAAAATAATAATAATGGTTTGCGACAATGGCACCCACCTCCTCCCCGCCCTCCGACAGGGACACTTGACCCATGTTCCCTTTTTCACTCACGTCCTTAATTTGGTGGTGCAGCAGTTTTTTTGCAGGTACCCAGGCTTACAGGATCTCCTGAGGCAGGTCAGGAAAGTCTGTAGGCATTTCCGCCGGTCATATAATGCCAGTGCTCGGCTGGCTGACCTTCAAAAGGAATGCAACCTGCCCAAGAATGGCCTCATTTGTGACGGGACCACCAGGTGGAACTCAATGTTGGCAATGCTGCAGCGGCTGCACATGCAGCAGAGGGCCATCAATGAGTACCTGTGTCAGTATGGCACTAGAACAGGGTCAGGGGAGCTTGGATTTTTTTTCGCCACGCCAGTGGCTACGGATCAAAGATGCATGCACTGTCCTGTCACCATTTGAGGAGGCCACGAGGATGGTGAGCAGTGACAGTGCATGCATCAGTGATACTGTCCCTCTTGTCTTCCTGTTGGAGCATACGCTTCGTGGAATAATGGACAGGGCACTTGAGGCAGAACAGAGGGAGGAAGAGGAGGACTTCCTTACCTCTCAAGGCCCCCTTTATCTAGACAGTATTCCTGCGGGTCCGCCGATTACACAGGAAGAGGAGGAGGAGGAGGATTGTGTCAGCATGGAGGTGGAGCCTAGCACTCAGCATCAGCAGCAGTCTTCAAAGGATCGTTCTCAGTCCCCAGAAACCCATGGACTTGTATGTGGCTGGGAGGAGGTTTGCTGTGGATCATGTCATCCTTAGTGACCCAGTGGACTCCAGATCCAATGCCTCAGCAAACCTTCGCTGCATGGCCTCCCTGATCCTGCAAAGCCTGTGAAAGGACCCTCGGATTCATGGTATCAAGGAGAGGGATCATTACTGGCTGTAACCCTTCTTGATCCACGTTACAAGGGTAAGGTTGCAGAACTTATCCAGCCTTCGCAGAGGGAGCAGAGGATGAAACATCTTCGGGAGGCCTTGCAGAAAGGTTTGTGCAATGTGTTTCCAGAAAATAGAAAGAAAAAACTGCGCTATCAAAATAGTGAACAATAGCTGCCAGCACAACAGAACCTCAGCAATAAATTGAACCAAAATAATAGTAAATATAGTGCAGCGCTAATAATAATGGATGTAAATTCTCAGTCAATGAGAACTGTAAAAAGAACATATACAGTATCCAGATTGTGATAAATATATATGATACAGTAAACAAAATTAGCTGAATGTAATGTGAATATAATAAATGTGACTTATAGAATAAATGCATAATTCTATATATATCTCAACAGTGTATACAGTGCAAAAAACTAATAAAAATACATCCTAATTAAGCGTATATTATTTTGAACATATATCTGACTATACAAATATGGTGCAGTCCATGAGAGTTCAACAAATAAATAATAATAAGTGACAAATGTGAATTGTCTTGAAAAAAAATTTTTTTTTTGGAAGTGACTTGTGTGATTTGACTGAAGATATCCACCACCATATGGAGAGAGGCTTACCGGATACTCTGGACTCAACTAGGCATATACCTAATGTGTCTCACAGGCTAAAGCCCCATACACACGGTCGGACTTTTTCATGGATTCTGTCCGATCGGACAAGGTTGTTGAAAAATCAGACCGTGTGTATGCACCATCGGACAGTGTTCATCGGTTTGACCGACGGACAAAGTCTTATCTCCTGCTGGAAAGATTTGCCGTCAACACGGTCCGATCACACCAAATCCGATCGTGTGTACGGTTGTCCGACCGGACAAAGTGCTACGCATGCTCAGATCACATTACAAGACCAAAGCTATTGGCTACTAGCCTCTACGTAGTCCCGTCGTAGGCAACAATCGTCACCGCGTTCAGAATGATCGGATTTTCCGACAACTTTGTCCGACCGTGTGTACGCAAAACCAACATCGGACAAAGTATGACGGACATGGTCCGACGGACCTGGTCCGCGGATTGTCCGACCGTGTGTATGGGGCTTTAGTGGTGTAAATACACCCCAGGGAATATACAGTAGCTCCAGACTCCAATGTACACCGGAACAGGCAGGATATGTGTTAGGGTAGATTCCAAAGATATCCACTATGAATATGGTGGCTGTTAGACAGTATGATTCTTCCCAATATGGTATGTACCGAAAGAGAAAAGATAAGGCCTCGTAGTGTGATACCGTTTACGAAAAATGTTTATTGAAAATCATAAAAATGGGTACTCACATGTGAAAAGACATAAAAAGACATATAGTTAAAGTCTGGCAATGCAGTGGCATCAGCAAAGCCCGTTCTGGCGCGTTTCACCCTAAGAAGGCATCATCTGGCAGTGTTGTGGCACCACCACCAGTGCCTAAGGCCCAATTTCTCTGCCCCTGTTTAACAGGGGTGTGTAATTACAATTTTTGCTGTAATATTTCACAGCAGGGCTCGTTCCTGTGCATGAGGCATTGTAAAACTCTGACATTCACAGACAAGAATCTGTGAGGGCTTACAGTGTTGTGGCACCACCACCACCAAAGGCCCATTTTTTCTGCCCCTGTTTAACAGCGGCATGTAATAAAAATTCTTGATATAATATTTCACAGCAGGGCTTGTTCCTGCGCTCAACTAGAGTATCTGTGAGGGGTTGCAGTGTTGTGGCACCACCACCAGTGCCTAAGGCCCAATTTTTCTGCACCTGTTTAACAGGGACATGTAATTACAATATTTGCTGTAATATTTCACAGCAGGGCTTGTTCCTGTGCTCAACAACAGAATCTGTGAGGGCTTACAGTGTTGTGGCACCACCACCACCAAAGGCCCAATTTTTCTGCCCCTGTTTAACAGTGGCATGTAATTAAAATTCTTTATATACTATTTCACAGCAGGGCCCGTTCCTGCGCCCACCAAGAGTAACTGTGAGGGCTTACAGTGTTGTGGCACCACCACCAAAGGCCCAATTTTTCTGCGCCTGTTTAACAGGGGCATGCAATTACAATTCTTGATATAATATTTCACAGCAGGGCCAGTTCTAGCGCCCACCAAGAGTAACTGTGAGGGCTTACAGTGTTCTGGTACTGTCAACACTTAGGCCCCTATTTTCCGCAGAGTGTATAGGGCAGGCCATGTAGTATATACAGGCAGTCCCCTACTTTCAAACATACGACTTACAAATGACTCCTACTTACAAATGGAGGGAGACAACAGGAAGTGAAAGGAAATCTACCCCTAGGAAGGGAAATTCTATCCTGTAAGAGTTAATATGGGAAAAAGGTGTCTCCACTGATGCTTTATCACCAATCCTTGTTTCCCTAATCACCCCAAATTTTCAAAATCCAATTGTCTTTGGGATAGAAAGTGAGGTGAAATCTTCTGAACAGGGGCACAGGCAGAAAAACAAATGTTATAGGGGTGATAACCCTTCCCAATGTTATCCAAAAAGCTTTTTAGCTGGAGCTACACTTACAAAATGTACCTGTTCCAAATTACAAACAGATTCAACTTAAGAACAAACCTATAGTCCCTGTCTTGTTTAGACCACCTGTATACTGCTGTTCAGAGTATATAGGGTCTGGGGGCCCCATGCCTTTTCTTTTTTTAATTTGGGTGCAGGGTTCCCCTTAATATCCATACAAGACCCAAAGGGCCTGGTAATGGGCTGGGGGGGTTACCCATGCCGTTTTTCTCAATCATTTTTATCCATATTGTCAGGACCCAACATTACATTACAGCCACAAGCAGTTTTAAATTACTTTTATTCCTTTAGAAATGTAATTTTGTGCAGGGACTGTTCTCAACACGGGAAACAAGTGCCACTTTACAGGTATACTATAGACACCCCCCAGGTACGATATTTAAAGGAATATTTCACTTTTATTTTTTCACTTCAAGCATTATTAAAATCACCCGAAAAAACTTCCTTTTTTAAAACTTTTTTTTGCATTGATACATGTCTCCTGGGTCAGGACCCGGGTCACCAAACACTTTTTAGGACAATAACTTGCATATTAGCCTTTAAAATTCTCACTTTAGATTTTTCATGTTTGGGTCCATTGACTTTAACGGTGTTCGAATGTTCGTGCAAACTTTCAGTCCGTTCGCATGTCCTGCCGCGAACCGAACCGGGGGGGGGGGGTTTGGTTTATTCCTAGAAGCCACAGCCGGGCGCCCAAAGTGACAATGCCCGCACCACAGAGAGAGGGGGTGAGGAGTGGGGCTTTGTTTCCCTGCATTGCTGGACCGTGGGACAAGTGTCTGATTATTAAGTCAGCAGCTGCAGTATTTGTAGCTGCTGACTTTTAATTTTTTTTTAAGCGGAACTCCGCTTTAATTGAACAAGGTGAGGTTAGAAGCTGATTGGTTTCTATGTAGAAATGTGACTAATTTTGCACTCCCCAGCTTTAGTAAATAAACCCCTCTATGACTAGCTATGCCCACTAGTGTGAATGAAGGCATCGTACCTGACGGCTATTATAGTGTAGTGCTACCCCCGCAGGAGCAGCTAGTATGATTGCCCAGGCCTCCCCACTTTTGGTCTGCAGCCAGGCACAAGGTAGATTCACGCAGCCAGGTGCACATTCACTGTAAAGCCCCATACACACGGTCGGATTTTCCGATGGATTCTGTCCTATAGGATAATGTTGTCGGAAATTCCGACTGTGTGTAGGCACCATCGGACAGTTTCCATCAGATTGTCCGACGGACAAAGTTCTATCTCCTGCTCTATAAATTTTCCGACAACAAAGTCCGATCACACCAATTCCGATCGTGTGTAGCGAATTCCGACGGACAAAGTGCCACGCATGCTCAGATCACATTACAAGACCAAAGCTATTGGCTACTAGCCTCTACGTAGTCCCGTCGTACGCAACAAACGTCACCACGTTCAGAATGATCGGATTTTCTGACAACTTTGTCTGACCGTGTGTATGCAACACCAGTGTCGGACTAAATGCGTCGGACCAAATCCGATGGATTTGGTGGTCGGATTTTCCGACCGTGTGTACGGGGCATTACTCTAAAAACCAGCCTAGGGACTTGGTTTTTGTGTTGTTTTATTGGAGAACAACACAAAAACATTGGGATATAGTGGGATACTCCTAACTGAACTATTCACATCGAAGACTGTCCTTTCCTAGTGAAACTTGACTGAAGTATTTGGCAGATAAAGACTTCATCACAGCAGCAGAAAACTGTTTGCAGATCTGAGCAATGTCCCTTTGTAAAGTAGTGGACAGTCCTGGACAAAGCTCTAAGAACACTAGCCAGTGTTCTTCTTTGTGTGGAGCCCCAGCTGACTTAGAGCACAGGAGGGGGATAACTGTCTGAGGCTCCTTAGAGCAGTGGTCATCAACCCTGTTCTCAGGGCCCACTAGACATGTGCAATTCGTTTTGTTTTTTTTCGTTTTTTGTTTTTTTTCGTTCATTTGTTATCGTACGAATGAACGAACGATTCGCTAAAAATTTTAACGTATAACGAACCGTTCAAATCGAAACGAAAATCCGAAAAAAACGAAATAGAAACAACGAATCTACAAAAGAAGAAGATCCGAAAAACGAAAACAGGAACAACGAAAATCAAAATGAACGAAAAAATTCGTACATTCGTAACTTTTTTTTTTTTTTTGCGATTCGTAATTTTTCATGTCTCTTACAATGGCGTTGCTTAACGTGCTTCGAATGGATTGAACGAAAAAATTCGTACATTCGTAACTTTTTTTTTCGATTCGTAATTTTCCGTGTCTCTTAAAATGTAATAATAGCATACACATTACATAAAAATTATGAATTATGCTCCGATTACGAATCTACGAATGTTACGAATGTTACGAAAGTAAAAATAAATACGAATGCGTCCGAATTTTTCGAATAAACGAAAATTAAACTAACGGAAAAACGAAAAAATAACTCTTACGAAAATACGAATCGTTACAAATACGAACACCGACGACTTACGAATTTACGAATCGTTACGAATCAACGGAAACTAAAAAAACGAAATGAAAATAAACACATTTTTTTGTTGTGCACATGTCTAGGGCCCACTAACAGTCCAGGTTTGCAAGATAACTGAAATACATCACAGGTGATATAATTTGCTGCCCAGTGATTGCAGTATTCTAGTCTGCATCTCCCCAAGGTAATACATAAAACCTGGCCTGTTAGTGGGCCTTGAGTAGGGATGGGCCCGGTGCTCGATGCGAACCCATGTTCGCATCGAGCACTGGGTGTTCGCTCGCTCGGCGAGCCCAGAACTATTTTGGCCGCTCGCATCACGTTCGCGTGATGCGAGCGGCCCCGCATTGCATTGCGGCCGGCGCGGCCGGCGCAGTGCATTGCTGGCTGATGATTGGCCAAGCATGCACTGTGACCCCGCATGCTTGGCCAATCACAGCGCCGGAAACTCGAAGAGCCATAATTGGCTACAGGCAGGACGCCTGTAGCCAATTACAGCTCAGGGGCTTTAGTACACGCCCCCTCTTATAAAAGGCCGCCACGCCGTCTGCGCCGGTCACATGCTGTTCCGGCGTAGATAGAGCAGGATCGTTCTGTGTCACTCTGCTGGATTTAGTTAGAGAGATTTACTTAGAGAGATTGAGTTAGATAGATTCATTTAGAAAGATTGATTTAGAAAGAGGGGCTTGTAGTGTGTTCGTGGCAGGCAGGCAGAGCTCCTATATTTTGTTCCCAGAAGCACCTATAGGACTTGAAGTGTGTTAGTCCCATCACACAGACCTACATTTTCTTCCCAGAAGCACCTATAGGACTTGAAGTGTGTTAGTCCCATCACACAGACCTATATTTTCTTCCCAGAAGCACCTATAGGACTTGAAGTGTGTTAGTCCCATCACACAGAGATCATATATTTTGTTCCCAGAAGCACCTATAGGACTTGAAGTGTGTTAGTCCCATCACACAGACCTACATTTTCTTCCCAGAAGCACCTATAGGACTTGAAGTGTGTTAGTCCCATCACACAGAGATCATATATTTTGTTCCCAGAAGCACCTATAGGACTTGAAGTGTGTTAGTCCCATCACACAGACCTATATTTTCTTCCCAGAAGCACCCATAGGACTTGAAGTGTGTTAGTCCCATCACACAGAGATCATATATTTTGTTCCCAGAAGCACCTATAGGACTTGAAGTGTGTTAGTCCCATCACAGAGACCTATATTTTGTTCCCAGAAGCATCCATAGGACTTGAAGTGTGTTAGTCCCATCACACAGAGATCATATATTTTGTTCCCAGAAGCACCTATAGGACTTGAAGTGTGTTAGTCCCATCACACAGACCTATATTTTCTTCCCAGAAGCACCCATAGGACTTGAAGTGTGTTAGTCCCATCACACAGAGATCCTATATTTTGTTCCCAGAAGCACCTATAGGACTTGAAGTGTGTTAGTCCCATCACACAGACCTATATTTTCTTCCCAGAAGCACCCATAGGACTTGAAGTGTGTTAGTCCCATCACACAGAGATCCTATATTTTGTTCCCAGAAGCACCTATAGGACTTGAAGTGTGTTAGTCCCATCACACAGACCTATATTTTGTTCCCAGAAGCACCTATAGGACTTGAAGTGTGTTAGTCCCATCACACAGAGATCATATACTTTGTTCCCAGAAGCACCTATAGGACTTGAAGTGTGTTAGTCCCATCACACAGACCTATATTTTGTTCCCAGAAGCACCTATAGGACTTGAAGTGTGTTAGTCCCATCACACAGAGATCCTATATTTTGTTCCCAGAAGCACCTATAGGACTTGAAGTGTGTTAGTCCCATCACACAGAGATCCTACATTTTGTTCCCAGAAGCACCCATAGGACTCGAAGTGTGTTAGTCCCATCACACAGACCTATATTTTGTTCCCAGAAGCACCTATAGGACTTGAAGTGTGTTAGTCCCATCACACAGAGATCATATATTTTGTTCCCAGAAGCACCTATAGGACTCGAAGTGTGTTAGTCCCATCACACAGACCTATATTTTCTTCCCAGAAGCCCCCATAGGACTTGAAGTGTGTTAGTCCCATCACACAGAGATCATATATTTTGTTCCCAGAAGCACCTATAGGACTTGAAGTGTGTTAGTCCCATCACACAGACCTATATTTTCTTCCCAGAAGCCCCCATAGGACTTGAAGTGTGTTAGTCCCATCACACAGAGATCATATATTTTGTTCCCAGAAGCACCTATAGGACTTGAAGTGTGTTAGTCCCATCACACAGACCTATATTTTTCTTCCCAGAAGCACCTATAGGACTTGAAGTGTGTTAGTCCCATCACACAGAGATCATATATTTTGTTCCCAGAGGCACCTATAGGACTTGAAGTGTGTTAGTCCCATCACACAGAGATCCTATATTTTTGTTCCCAGAAGCACCTATAGGACTTGAAGTGTGTTAGTCCCCATCACACAGACCTATATTTTGTTCCCAGAAGCACCTATAGGACTTGAAGTGTGTTAGTCCCATCACACAGAGATCCTATATTTTGTTCCCAGAAGCACCTATAGGACTTGAAGTGTGTTAGTCCCATCACACAGACCTATATTTTCTTCCCAGAAGCACCCATAGGACTTGAAGTGTGTTAGTCCCATCACACAGAGATCCTATATTTTGTTCCCAGAAGCACCTATAGGACTTGAAGTGTGTTAGTCCCATCACACAGACCTATATTTTGTTCCCAGAAGCACCTATAGGACTTGAAGTGTGTTAGTCCCATCACACAGAGATCATATATTTTGTTCCCAGAAGCACCTATAGGACTTGAAGTGTGTTAGTCCCCATCACACAGACCTATATTTTGTTCCCAGAAGCACCATAGGACTTGAAGTGTGTTAGTCCCATCACACAGAGATCCTATATTTTGTTCCCAGAAGCACCTATAGGACTTGAAGTGTGTTAGTCCCATCACACAGAGATCCTATATTTTGTTCCCAGAAGCACCTATAGGACTTGAAGTGTGTTAGTCCCATCACACAGACCTATATTTTGTTCCCAGAAGCACCTATAGGACTTGAAGTGTGTTAGTCCCATCACACAGAGATCATATATTTTGTTCCCAGAAGCACCTATAGGACTTGAAGTGTGTTAGTCCCATCACACAGAGATCCTATATTTTGTTCCCAGAAGCACCTATAGGACTTGAAGTGTGTTAGTCCCATCACACAGACCTATATTTTGTTCCCAGAAGCACCTATAGGACTTGAAGTGTGTTAGTCCCATCACACAGAGATCCTATATTTTGTTCCCAGAAGCACCTATAGGACTTGAAGTGTGTTAGTCCCATCACACAGACCTATATTTTGTTCCCAGAAGCACCTATAGGACTTGAAGTGTGTTAGTCCCATCACACAGATATCATATATTTTGTTCCCAGAAGCACCTATAGGACTTGAAGTGTGTTAGTCCCATCACACAGACCTATATTTTGTTCCCAGAAGCACCTATAGGACTTGAAGTGTGTTAGTCCCATCACACAGAGATCCTATATTTTGTTCCCAGAAGCACCTATAGGACTTGAAGTGTGTTAGTCCCATCACACAGAGATCCTATATTTTGTTCCCAGAAGCACCTATAGGACTTGAAGTGTGTTAGTCCCATCACACAGACCTATATTTTGTTCCCAGAAGCACCTATAGGACTTGAAGTGTGTTAGTCCCATCACACAGACCTATATTTTCTTCCCAGAAGCACCCATAGGACTTGAAGTGTGTTAGTCCCATCACACAGAGATCCTATATTTTGTTCCCAGAAGCACCTATAGAACTTGAAGTGTGTTAGTCCCATCACACAGACCTATATTTTGTTCCCAGAAGCACCTATAGGACTTGAAGTGTGTTAGTCCCATCACACAGAGATCCTATATTTTGTTCCCAGAAGCACCTATAGGACTTGAAGTGTGTTAGTCCCATCACACAGACCTATATTTTCTTCCCAGAAGCATCCATAGGACTTAAAGTGTGTTAGTCCCATCACACAGAGATCCTATATTTTGTTCCCAGAAGCACCTATAGGACTTGAAGTGTGTTAGTCCCATCACACAGACCTATATTTTGTTCCCAGAAGCACCTATAGGACTTGAAGTGTGTTAGTCCCATCACACAGAGATCATATATTTTGTTCCCAGAAGCACCTATAGGACTTGAAGTGTGTTAGTCCCATCACACAGACCTATATTTTGTTCCCAGAAGCACCTATAGGACTTGAAGTGTGTTAGTCCCATCACACAGAGATCCTATATTTTGTTCCCAGAAGCACCTATAGGACTTGAAGTGTGTTAGTCCCATCACACAGAGATCCTATATTTTGTTCCCAGAAGCACCTATAGGACTTGAAGTGTGTTAGTCCCATCACACAGACCTATATTTTGTTCCCAGAAGCACCTATAGGACTTGAAGTGTGTTAGTCCCATCACACAGACCTATATTTTCTTCCCAGAAGCACCCATAGGACTTGAAGTGTGTTAGTCCCATCACACAGAGATCCTATATTTTGTTCCCAGAAGCACCTATAGGACTTGAAGTGTGTTAGTCCCATCACACAGACCTATATTTTGTTCCCAGAAGCACCTATAGGACTTTAAGTGTGTTAGTCCCATCATACAGAGATCCTATATTTTGTTCCCAGAAGCACCTATAGGACTTGAAGTGTGTTAGTCCCATCACACAGACCTATATTTTCTTCCCAGAAGCACCCATAGGACTTGAAGTGTGCTAGTCCCATCACACAGAGATCCTATATTTTGTTCCCAGAAGCACCTATAGGACTTGAAGTGTGTTAGTCACATCACACAGACCTATATTTTGTTCCCAGAAGCACCTATAGGACTTGAAGTGTGTTAATCCCATCATACAGAGATCCTATATTTTCTTCCCAGAAGCACCTATAGGACTTGAAGTGTGTTAGTCCCATCACACAGACCTATATTTTGTTCCCAGAAGCACCTATAGGACTTGAAGTGTGTTAGTCCCATCACACAGAGATCCTCTATTTTCTTTGCAGAAGCACCCATAGGACTTCTAGTGTGTTAGTGGCATCACACAGAGCTCCTATATTGTCTTCTCAGCAGCACCCACAGGACTTCTAGTGTGTTAGTGGCATCACACAGAGCTCCTCTATTTTCTTTGCAGAAGCACCCATAGGACTTCTAGTGTGTTAGTGGCATCACACAGAGCTCCTATATTTTCTTCTCAGCAGCACCCACAGGACTACCGACTACAATGGCTGGAAGACCGCCAAGGGGAGGCAGAGCGTGCAGAGCCAATAACACAGGGCAGGCAGGCTCTGTTTCTAGTGGACGTGGCCGTGGCCGTGGACGTGGTCGTGCATCGTCATCAGCACGTGGCTATGGGACACGCGCGTCTTTGTTTTCGGCAGCTGGACATGTGGAGCCGCATCATGCTGAAGGCTTGGTAGAATGGATGACCAAGCCCTCCTCATCCTCCTCATCCTCTCTCACCCAGGCTCAGGGTACTGGCAGAGCAGCTGCCAACGCATACTCAATGGCATCATCAGCCACCCCTTCCCTAGACCCACCATGTCCTCCTGAGGAGTCCCCCGAACTCTTTGAGCACAGTGTTGGGTACATGCTCCAGGAGGATGCCCAACGATTCGAAGGCTCGGATGATGATACCCAGCTTGAGGAATCTGGCAGTACTGTTCCACCAGCTGCAGCTTACTGCCAGGTTTGCTCTAGTGGTGAAGAGGGAGGGGATGATGAGGTCACTGACTCCACGTGGGTGCCTGAAGGGAGAGAGGATGAGGAGGAGGACGAGGAGGATGCGGCGTCACATGTCCAACGAGGCAGGATGCCCCCTGGAGGCCAGCTAGAGGCCAGCACAGCAACTGTACAACACCGCAGAGCTCCGCCTGTGCAGGGCGCTGCCTCTGCACGTTATCAGAAAAGTTCTTTGGTGTGGGCCTTTTTTGAGACGAGTGCATCAGATCGCACCACTGCTATTTGCAATATTTGTCTCAAGCGAATCTCGCGTGGCCAAAACATCAGCCGCTTGGGCACCACAAGCATGACCAGACATATGTCGACCTGCCATGCAGCTCGTTGGCAGGCACACATAAAAGACCCACACCAAAGAACTAAGCGGACCTCTCCTTGCTCCTCATCAGCTGGGATCTCCATCCCCACTACACCTTCAGTCCTCTCTGAAAGCTGCTCTGAGAGGACTGAAGGTGTAGAATTAGGTGTGTCACAACCAAGTACTTGCAGTACACCGACGTCCGATTGCAGCAGGCAAATTTCCCTGCCCCAGCTGCTGGACCGTAGAAAGAAGTACACTCCCAGCCATCCACATGCCCAGCGGTTGAATGCTAGCTTGGCTAAATTGCTAGCACTTCAACTGCTGCCTTTTCAGTTGGTAGACTCGGCCCCCTTCCGTGAATTTGTTCAATGTGCGGTTCCTCAGTGGCAGGTTCCCAAACGCCACTTTTTCTCACGGAAGGCGATTCCGTCTCTCTACCGGCATGTGGAAGGCAATGTCCATGCCTCGCTGGACAGGGCGGTCAGCGGTAAGGTGCATATTACCGCTGACTCATGGTCCAGCAGGCATGGACAGGGACGGTACCTTTCTTTCACGGCCCATTGGGTCACTCTATTGGCAGCTGGGAGGGATGCAGGACAAGGTGCAGTAGTGTTGGAGGTTGTTCCGCCACCACGCCTCCAAAACGCTACTACTGCTACTGGTTGTGACACACCTCTCTCCTCCACCCCCTCCTCTTCTTCTTCCTCCAGTGCTCTGTCCTTGGAACCAGCGGTGCTCCGTAGGCGTACAAGGGGCTACGCAAGTACGCAGGCAAAAAGATGCCATGCCGTGCTTGCGCTGGTGTGTTTGGGGGATAGGAGCCACACTGGGCCAGAGGTTCTGGCAGCTCTGCAGGGGCAGGCCGAGAGGTGGTTGACGCCACGTCAGCTTAAGCCAGGAATGGTCGTTTCTGACAATGGCACCAACCTCCTCTCCGCCCTGCGACAGGGGCAGCTCACCCATGTGCCCTGCATGGCTCACGTCCTCAACCTGGTGGTGCAGCGGTTCTTGGGCAGGTTCCCAGGCTTACAGGATGTCCTGAGGCAGGCCAGGAAAGTCTGTGTGCATTTCCGCCGATCTTATAATGCCAGTGCTCGGCTGACTGAGCTGCAAAAGGAGCTGAACCTGCCCAAGAACCGCCTAATATGTGACATGCCCACCAGGTGGAACTCAACGTTGGCCATGCTGCAGCGACTGCACACGCAGCAGAGGGCCATCAATGAGTACCTTTGCGACTACGGCACCAGGACAGGGTCAGGGGAGCTTGTTTTTTTTTCCCCACGTCAGTGGAGCATGATCAGGGATGCATGCACTGTCCTCTCACCATTTGAGGAGGCCACGAGGATGGTGAGCAGTGACAGTGCATGCATCAGTGACACTGTCCCTCTTGTCCACCTGTTGGAGCATACGCTGCGTGGGATAATGGACAGGGCACTTGAGGCAGAACAGAGGCAGGAAGAGGAGGACTTCCTTGCCTCTCAAGGCCCCCTTTATCCGGACAGTGTTCCTTCTGTCCCACCCATCACACAGGAAAGGATGAGGAGGAGGAGGGAGGAGGAGGAGGAGGATTGTGTGAGCATGGAGGTGGAGCCTGGCACTCAGCATCAGCAGCAGCAGTCTTTTAGGGATGATGTACAGTCCCAACAAACCAGTGGACTTGTACGTGGCTGGGAGGAGGTGGCTGGCGATCATGTCATCCTCAGTGACCCAGAAGACTCCGGACCGAATGCCTCAGCTAACCTACGCTGCATGGCCTCCCTGATCCTGCAAAGCCTGCGGAAGGATCCTCGTGTTCTTCGGATCAAGGAGAGGGACCATTACTGGCTGGCCACTCTCCTTGATCCGCGGTACAAGGGTAAGGTTGCGGACCTTATCTTGCCGTCGCAGAGGGAGCAGAGGATGAGACATCTCAGGGAGGCCTTGCAGAAAGGTCTGTGCAAAGCGTTCCCAGAAACTGGGAGGTTCCAAACTCCTGGTCCTGGGCGACGAGTTGCTGGGGCTTCGGTCAGTAGCAGAAGGAGCGGTGGGGAAGGTGGACGTCTGACCGATGCGTTCAGACAATTTTTTAGTCCGCAGCCCCAAGGTATGATCGGTTCCATCAACCATCGCCAGCGTCTGATATACATGGTGCAGGAATACCTTGGGGCAAGGTCAGACTTGGACACCTTTCCCACCGAAAATCCTCTGGCTTACTGGGTCCTGAGGATGGATCACTGGCCAGAGCTTGCACAGTATGCAATTGAGCTACTGGCCTGTCCTGCCTCCAGCGTTCTTTCCGAACGCACATTCAGTGCTGCTGGAGGATTTGTCACCGATCATAGGGTGCGCCTGTCCACCGCCTCGGTTGATCGACTGACCTTCATCAAAATGAATCAGTCTTGGATCACCACCAGCTACCAGGCACCTGAGGCGGATATAACCGAATAATTTTTAATGTCACATCCCTTCAAGACTGCCTATGCTGATGCTGAGTGACTGTCCTCTTATGTTCACTGACTATCCTCTTCCTCCTCCTCAATGATCCATGCCACCACACCAGTGCCTAAGGCACAATTTTTCAGCCCCTGTTTAACAGGGGCGTGTACATACAATTTTTATAAAAAAATGCTTCGCAACACGTGTGACTGCTGTGCTCCAAGTACAGTATCTGTGAGGGGTTGCAGTGTTGTGGCACCAGCACCAGTGCCTAAGGCACAATTTTTCAGCCCCTGTTTAACAGGGGCGTGTACTTACAATTTTTAAAAAAAATGCTTCGCAACATGTGTGACTGCTGTGCTCCAAGTACAGTATCTGTGAGGGGTTGCAGTGTTGTGGCACCAGCACCAGTGCCTAAGGCACAATTTGTCAGCCCCTGTTTAACAGGGGCGTGTACTTACAAATTTTTTAAAAAATGCTTCGCAACACGTGTGACTGCTGTGCTCCAAGTACAGTATCTGTGAGGGGTTGCAGTGTTGTGGCACCAGCACCAGTGCCAAAGGCACAATTTTTCAGCCCCTGTTTAACAGGGGCGGGCAATTACAAATCTTGATCTAATAACTCACAGCAGGGCCCATTCCTGCGCCCACCAAGAGTAACTATGAGGGCCTACAGTCTTGTGGCAACACCGTCCACCACCACCGCCAAAGGCCCAATTTTTCTGCCCTGTTCATCAGGTGCTTGCAATTACAAATCTTGATCTAATAACTCACAGCAGGGCCCATTCCTGCGCCCACCAAGAGTAACTGTGAGAGCTTACAGTCTTGTGGCAACACCGTCCACCACCACCGCCAAAGGCCCAATTTTCTGCCCTGTTCATCAGGTGCTTGCAATTACAAATCTTGATCTAATAACTCACAGCAGGGCCCATTCCTGCGCCCACCAAGAGTAACTGTGAGAGCTTACAGTCTTGTGGCAACACCGTCCACCACCACCGCCAAAGGCCCAAATTTTCTGCCCTGTTCATCAGGTGCTTGCAATTACAAATCTTGATCTAATAACTCACAGCAGGGCCCATTCCTGCGCCCACCAAGAGTAACTATGAGGGCCTACAGTCTTGTGGCAACACCGTCCACCACCACCGCCAAAGGCCCAATTTTTCTGCCCTGTTCATCAGGTGCTTGCAATTACAAATCTTGATCTAATAACTCACAGCAGGGCCCATTCCTGCGCCCACCAAGAGTAACTGTGAGAGCTTACAGTCTTGTGGCAACACCGTCCACCACCACACCACCACCACCCCCAATTTTTCTGCCCTGTTCAACAGGTGCATGCAATTACAAATCTTGATCTATTAACTCACAGCAGGGCCCATTCCTGTGCCCACCAGTCTTGTGGCTACACCAACATCTAATAGGGCAAATTTCTGCAGAGTATATACTTTCAAACATCCAACTTACAAACGACTCCTACTTGCAAATGGAAAGAGAAAACAGGAAGTGAGAGGAAATCTACCCCTAGGAAGGGAAATTCTATCCTGTTAGATTTAATTTGGGAAAAAGGTATCTCCTCTCTACTGATACTTTATCACCAATCCTTGTTTCAATTAAAACCCCACTTTTTCCAAAAACATTTGTCATTGGGACGGAAAGTGAGGTGACATGTTCTGAACAGATGTGCAAAGACAGCAAATGTTACAGGGGTGATAACCCCTCCCTATGTTCTCCAAAAAGCTTAAAAATAGATTTTTTTGTGATGGAGCTACACTTCATAATGTACCTGTTCAGATTCTACTTAAGAACAAACCTAAAGCCGCAAGTGGTTTTAAATGGCTTCTTTTTTTCCTTTACAAATGTCATTTTGTGCAAGGACAGTTCTAAACACGGGAAACACATGCCACTTCACAGGCATACTTTAGACACCCCCCAGGTACCATATTTAAAGGAAAATTTCACTTTTTTTTTCACTTTATGCATCATTAAAATGACTGCTCCCGAAAAAACGTTAGTTTTTAAAAGTTCTTTTTGCATTGATATATGTCCCCTGGGGCAGGACCCGGGTCCCCAAACCTGTTTTATGACATTAACATGCATATTGGCCGTTGTAATTAGCACTTTTGATTTCGAACGTTCGCGTCCATTATAACGTATAGGGTTCGAAAATTCGCGCGAACTTTCGGTCCGTTCGAAGGTTCTGGTGCGAACCAAACCCGGGGGTGTTCGGCTCATCCCTAGCCTTGAGGACAGGGTTTATGGCCACTGCGTTAGGGTATCTGTACTCATAAGGCTCCTGAAGCCTTCTCCCTCTGTGATACCAGAGCAGATGCGCATTGTTGGCAAAATTCTGAAAAAATTAATAGGGACACTTTTTTGTATGTAGGCGGAGTCTTATTTTAATTAGGGAGGGGGCATTCATTTGTAGGTGTGGCTTAGCGGAGAGGAAAAATGTGGGACGCGCAATGCGCCAAAATGGGTGTGGCTTAAACTAAATGTTGGGCTTGGCCTAATGGGGATGTAGTTAGAATCTGAGATGAAAGAAGGATGGAGGGAGAAGAAAGAGAGGGAGAGAGAAAAAGAGAGAAAGGGAGAGAAAAGGAGATGGTCAGAGTGTGCAGACATGATACAAGAGATGGTCAGAGAGGGTGCAGACATGGTACAGGAGAGGGTGAAAGGGTTCAGGCATGGAACAGGAGAGGTTGAGAGGGTGCGGACATGGTAGAGGAGAGGATGCGGACATGGTATAGGAGAGGGTGAGAGGGTGCAGACATGGTACAAGAGAGGGTATGGACATAGTACAGGAGAGGGTGAGAGGGTGCAGACATGGTACAGGAGAGGGTGCGGACATGGTACAGAAGAGGGTGCGGACATGGTACAGGAGAGGGTGCGGACATGGTACAGGAGAGGGTGAGAGGGTGCGGACATGGTACAGGGAGGGTGCGGAAATGGTACAGGAGAGGGTGCGGACATGGTACAGGAGAGGGTGAGGACATGGTACAGGAAAGGGTGCGGACATGGTACAGGAGAGAATGCGGACATGGTACAGGAGAGGGTGCAGACATGGTACAGGAGAGGGTGAAGAGGGTGCAGGCATGGTACAGGACTTCACTTGATGTGCACCTCCAACACAGCACTCTGTACCCCCCCAAACACACAGACCGTCCAGCAGATCACACCTGATGATGGCCCCTCACCTGCAACATCCTGGTGCTTGCAGCATCTCCCCCTGCACCCCTGCTGGCTGTAAGCTCACTAAGAGGGGGGCAGATGGCAGCTCTGTGGTGCCTGTGGGATCTCCCACCGGCTAGCAGGTCTCTTTTGTGTGTACAGTGCAGAGGGTAGGGGCCTCCGACAGCATCAGTGTACAAGTTATTTGCTCTGCGTGTACACTAAAGAGAGAAGCTGATTAGCTGCTCGGTTCAGAGGCCCCTCCCCTCTTCCCTGTACACACGGAAGAGACCTGCTAGGCACATGGAGATCCCCTGTGGCCATGTCTTCACACCTGGGAGCTGCGGCCAGTGACGGGTTGCTGGAACAATGCCAAATTCCCGTGAAAATCGTGACTGTTGGCAGCTATTGAGGCACTGTAGACTCCCCCTCTGTCAGCTATGGTAGGACCAGGTTCAGACACACAGACTTCAGGCTCTCAGGTCCCCCACCTGTGGTCACATGGCAGCAAGTGGTGGGGGAGGAAGAGCCTCTCCCCTAGCCTGGTGTAATCCTCTGCTAGGAAAGACCAAGAGCCCTTGTGCCCCTAGAGTATAAATACAAGCACCCAGCATGCCTAGGGGCACCCCCCTCACCTTGTGATTGGCCAGGGCTGTATGAATATTCATGCTCCAATCTGCATGATTTCTGCCTATAATCCAGGACTTTCCATAGTTGCTAGGATACAGTGAAACTTTAAGACAGCATGAGCAGCACCAGAGCGCACTGAGCAGACTACAATAACCGATCACCACTCTCTGTTAACCAGACAGTTTGGATATGAGTAAGCACGAATTGTCTGTGTGAAACCGCGCCAACAGTGTTTCTGTTTTATGTCTGGCATGGTAACGAATAAAGGATTTTAATTGCTCCAGCTGCTTTGTGGTGTGTGGCCATTTCCTTTTCTTTATCTATGAAGTTGGCGGTGGTGAGCCGGGGTGAGCATCGAGCTTGACGTTGGAGCTATGACAGGGAGACATTCTTCATTTTTAATAAAGTACTTGTCAAAAACCGTCTCTTGTTTTTTGTAACCCTACACTGCTTTTTTTTTTTTGGTGAGTGGGTAGGGATACAATGTACCCCATACTCATTTACATGGGGGGGTGGAATTGGGGGGCCCTTTCTTTCTTAAAGGGGGCTTCCAGATTCAGATAAGCCCCTTGCCCGCAGACCTTCACAACCACCTGCCATGGTTGTGGGGAAGAGGACCTTGTCCCCTTCTTTCGGCTATAGCACAGACGTCAAGTGGTTAAGCTTTAACATGCTTTTTCTTCAGCGATGGAGTCTTGCGTGGTGAGCGTGCATACAGGCCATGGCGGGTGAGTGCATTACTTATTGTTTTCTTTGAAACAATTGTACCTGCTAATTCCAGGTCTTTCTGAAACTCTCCACAAGTGGTCCTTGGCTGTCGGGACAACTCTTCTGATAATTCTTTTCACTTCCCTGTCACTTCTCTGTCAGAAATCTTGTGAGGAGAACCTGGTTGTGGCCCGTTTATGGTGAAATTATGTTCTTTACACTTCCGGATTATAGCCCCAACAGTGCTCACTGGAACATTCAGAAGTTTAGAAATCCTTCTGTAACCAATGCCATCAATATGTTTTGCAACAATAAGGTCTTAAACTAGCTCTTTGCTTTTACCCATCATGAGATGTTTCTTGTGTGACACCTTGGTAATGAGACACCTTTTTATAGGCCATCAGTTGAGACTGAACGAGCGGATATTAATTTGCACTGACAAGGGGCAGGATTACTTTCTAATTACTGATAGATTTCAGAAAAGGCTTTCCATGCCTTTTTGCACCTCCCCTTCTCCGTGTGTTCAATACTTTTTCCCTGTGTCATTCCATTTTATTACACATAAAGTAATTTTTTAAACTTTTTTGTTTTGGTTTCTTTGTATGTATGGATTGCATAGGTTGTTACAGACATGTGCTGAAAAATTCATGTCAACAGCACCTTTAGAAATAGACGTGTTCAATACTTATTTCACCTGCTCTATATAATACATGGATGTATGTACATATCATATATAATACAAAGATGTATGTACATATCATATATAATACATGGTTGTATGTACATATCCAGGGCCGCTGATAGAAATCATGGGGCCCCGTACAGCCTACCTGACGGGGCCCCCTTCAGCTCCACCCCTGGTCCTGCCCCTGGTCCCTCCTTCAGTCCCACCCCTGGCCCCTCCCCAGACCCAGCCTTGAAACTGTCTCTGCAGCACATTACGTCATTGGCGGCATGGGTGGCACTGTCTGCAGGCAGCACATGCGTCATGGCCCATAACGCATGGGCTAACTGCAGACAGTGCCACCCATGCCACCAATGCCATAATGTATAGATGCTGCTGCAGTAGTAGTAGATCTTGAATCCCCCCCCCCCCAAGCAAGCACACACCTGTTAGACGGGCCCCAGGAGTCACTTCCTCCCTGATCCTGCTGCCTGGACCGGAGTGTCTACAAACTATCCGATTCAGATGGCAGCTGTTTTTTTTTGTTCTCCCGCCGGCGCCACCACTCACCTCACTGCTTTTTACTCTCAGGCCGAGTGAGGAACAGAGCAGAGGGGGAGGAAACACTCCGCGGCGCCAGGGAAGACACTATAGAGGATGCGCTGGCCAGGACTTGAGCCAGCATGAGGAGCGGGCGCGGAAGAGACATTCTGACATTCTTCCGCGCTCGAAATAGGAGAAGTAGTCCCTCCCACTGCCGCCACCTACATCATATTACGTCGGAATAAAAAAAGACGTAAAAAGTACGGGGAGGGGAGGTGTTGGTGTGGGGGCGGTGGCGGGGGGTGGCGGGGGGTGGTGTTGGTGTGGGGGCGGTGGTGGAAGGTGGTGGGGGGGACGATGTTCAGTCATGGTGGCTGTTTTTTTTTTTACATTAATTAGTTCTCTTTTAAGGATGCCCGGGCCCTCCTGCTGGTCAGGCCTGGTACAACAGGGCCAGTTGTACTGGCCTATCAGCGGCCCTGTACATATCATATATAATACATGGATGTAAGTGCATATCATATATAATACAGGGAAGTATGTACATATCATATATATATATATAATACAGGGATGTATGTACATATCATATATAATACAGGGATGTATGTACATATCATATATAATACAGGGATGTATGTACATATCATATATATACACCGTATATAATACAGGGAGTTATGTAAATATTATATATACCGTATTTATCGGCGTATAACACGCACTTTTTCCCCCTAAAAATCGGGGGAAAGTCGTGGGTGCGTGTTATACGCCGATACCCCCAAAAAAATGTCAAAAATGTCAAAAATGGCAAGCGCCGCCGAAAAATAGCGAGCGCTGCCGAAAAAGACCGAATTGCGGCCGAAAAAAACCCGAAGCCGCGCCGGAATAGACCAAGCAGACTGTTCGGCTCTGTTCGTAGTCCCGCCTCCCTGCGCTCGCTCCGGAAACAGCAGGGAGGCGGGACCGCGAGCGGAGCTGAACAGTCGGCTCGGCCTTTTCCGGGGCCGCGCCTCGGTCTTTTTCGGCGGCGCGCGCGACAGAGAGTCTCGGCGGCGGGAAATTTAAACCCGGACCGGACTTCAAATGACGCTGGCAAGGTACAATGACGCTGGGCATGGCTGCAATGACGCTGGGCATGGCTGCAATGACCCTGGGCAAGGCTGCAATGATGCTGGGCATGGCTGCAATGATGCTGGGCATGGCTGCAATGACCCTGGGCATGGCTGCAATGACCCTGGGCAAGGCTGCAATGACCCTGGGCAAGGCTGCAATGATGCTGGGCATGGCTGCAAATGACGCTGGGCAAGGCTGCAATGACGCTGGGCAAGGCTGCAATGAGCGGGGCAAGGCTGGAATGATGCTGGGCAATGCTGAAATTACGCTGGGCAAGCTGCAAATGACGCTGGGCAAGGCTGAAAATGACGCTTAAATGTAAGTTTTTTTTTTTCCCTAAACTTCCCTCCTAAAACGTTTTTTCCTTAAAATGCCCTCCTAAACTTGGGGTGCGTGTTATACATACATATGTACATATCATATATAATACAGGGATGTATGTACATATCATATATAATACATATATATATATATATATATATATATATATATATATATATATATATATATAAAATACAGGGAAGTATGTACATATCATATATATATATATATATATATATATATATATATATATATAATACAGTATGTACATGTAGCACTAACCCCCGAAGGAGCTGCTGTTTTTTTTTGATTGGGCTTACCGTTACCTCACCGTTCCACTGTGTCCGTCATAGAGGTCCCATTAAAGAGTTGCTCACAGATTTCAGCTCCGACACTTAGTCTTTTTTTCCAATGCTTTATTGACAGAAAAAAAGTTCAAATGGAGGGATGGAGGGTTAAGGGGAATTCAGGTACCTTGTATTGCGGGTCACGGGTACTTCTTGATCCAGAGGACAAAACAACTCCACAACTGGATCCAACAACCACCGGATAGGCCTCTCTCACTGACCTAGCAGCCGATGCGATGCTCGGTCATAGACTTGAAGGATTAGTAGAACCTTTGCACAATCCTCTGGCACAGGATTGTGTAACCAATAACTTTTGTAACATCAATGTATAGTCACATAGTACCAGTTTCTTTCAGCCAAGCCGGCGATACTGTGAGGTAGATGACCCAGGGATGCGTCCTCCAATTGAGTCTCCAGGCTCTTCTTTAGATACCAGCCGTGCCGCTCAGTTCTCTCCCTGAAGAGTCCTCCCCTGGTTTCTCCAATTGCTTGACTTCTCCCTGCAGGCAAGACAGCACAGGACCACCCCTGGATCAGTAGGCCCCAGAACTCCTGGGCCTACTTTTCAGTAATGAAGCCTCGGGCCAGCCGGCCCTGAGACAATTGAATGGCTACGGTACACCTTAGACCAGGAGGCCTACCACGGGGTCTGTTCCTTAAGTACCCTCTCCCAGAATTCATAGTGAGCAAACCACTCCTACTGATTGTTTCCGGGCAAAGAGGCACTCAGTACACCCAGCCTGTTGCAATTTCCAACCCTGGCCAATGATAAGAGCGACACCCCTCGAGCCAAGTGGAAAACCACGCAACCCAACTGAGCTGGAACAGAAACCAGAAATTTTACACAATCAGTCTGAGCTAAACTACAGCTCAGACAAAACTACATTTTCACTTATAGCGTCTGCCAATCAGGACCAGGGCGCCACATACTCCCCCCACTGAATAGACAATGTCCTCATCGTCTAAAAAATAGACCCTCAGTCCTGAGAGTCGATACCTGAATCCCAAAACTTGGATGTGGAAGGGAAGAAGGGTAAAGTAACAACAAAATGTAGACTTAACATTAGCACACATAGAAGAATTACAGCAACATAATTCCCAACATCTAACTCTCTATCTAAGCCACTCACTCTCCAGCAGCTTGACAGAAGATCCAGTTGAACCTGAAACAAAACACATAGAAGAACCAACATACACGCATCATTATACAATGTAGGAAGCAAAGCCTCATCTCCTAAAAGATGAAACTCTCTTTCCCCTTTTTGGTATGTAATAACTAAATGTAAAAGTTCAACCTTTGTTGTGCAAACTTCTACCACCTAGTGGCAGAAGGCATTGTGACAACAAATCCTTGATGCAAGTACTGGAGTAGGTAGAAGATCTTAACTCAAAGTTTTCTATTGGCTAACACTACCTAGCTATATACCCCACAGTCCTTGTAGCATAAAGGTTTCCTCTTTTTTTTCTCAAAATGACATCAAACAGGACAGTCACTGTAACTGATCACCAGTAAAAGCGGGAATCGGGCAAAGTTGGGGCTTTTCCTTGTTTATCCACGGTGGTGATAAAGTAAACAACATTATCTTTGCCAGGCCGGCAGATGATCACTTTATCAGCATAAATGTGTCTTCCATAGCTCCAATGTAAAAGGCATCCAATGAAACGATCATCCATGGTGGAAGAATAACCTGTTTTCCTGAAAGATTTTGGTGCCTTTAAATAGTCCCAAACAGCCTCACTGTACCAATGCTCTCTGTTCCCCTCAATTTCCTGCATGATCTCCTTGGGGACATAAGGAAATTCCAGTCCATATTCTGTGGCCACCCGTTTGTTTAGCAACTGTTGTGATCGGGCAAGCCTCGGCAGAGCTCTGGTACCTCCAATCCAGGGGGCACATATGAAGTTGGTGATTTGTGCACCCTAGCATGGATGGGCAATTTCTTTGACCCAAACAGACTGGTACCTTTGGTCAAAGTCTCGTTAGTAATGACGGGGGTTTCCACACGGGGTGATGTCTTCCCCGAGTCTATGGCTATCCAATCAGAAAAAGTAAAGGCCGAAGCGACATCATCACTGTTTGCCCATAACATCTCCTGAGACAAGTTTTCAAACAAGTCATCGTCTCCAGAGATATCTGACAGGGAGTCTATCTCAGAATCCCGTAACTCCTCTGCGGGCACAAATTTACAAACAGTCCCCATATGTACATTTTCCCCAGATCTCTTACCCGTTCCTGTCATTGATTCCTCAGGAATGATTTCTTTCTCTGGATCCGGTTCGGGTAGTCTCTGAGGTAGGCCTCGACCGCGGCCGCGGGAGGCATTTACGTATCCCACCTTCCTTTGGGCAGGGGCAGCGAAGTTGGCAGTAGTGGAGGTGACAGCAGTAGCGATGTCCGTTGTTAGTTCTCTGATGGCAGTAACAGCGCCATCTCCCTCAGGAGCACTTGGTGTAGCAGACGTGGAGGGCATAGGCCTAACCAGAGGAGCAAACGTAGCAGTCTCCTCAGTAGCGATGCCTGTGGCCCAGTCCATCCGGTAGGCACGAGGTGGCATGGTGGGTTGTTCTACGGCGAACAGGTACTCCCCACAGTGTAGGCACCGGACAAATGGACGGGGTTTGCGACCAGTCCCCCGAACCTGTTGCACAGCATACCCAAGACCTCGACATCTCCTGTCGTGTATAGTATAAAAAACACCCATGCGGTTTCAGGCGAATACCGATGTCCATCAATAAAGTTCCAGGCAGCCTGACACTTGTAGTGGTACCCACAGGGAACATCCTGGGCCATGGCAGACTGCATTCCTGCCATTTGGAACATGGCTGTAAAATCAGATCTTTCTCTCTGAATGTTTGGACACACACGCAGTGTCTCACGCAGAAAGCAGGCGGGAGAACTCCTCCCACTGATTCCTCTAGTCACGTAGCTCCCGGGCTTTCTTGGCTCTGCCTGCAGCTCACGCGGTCAGGTAAAGACCCGTTTTAACCCCTTTTTAGAAAAATGGCACAGTCCAGAACCCTCTTTAGCATAAGTTCCCGGTGAACAGTTTCCTTAGGTTGCGAGAGGTAACAACAAATCCCGGACGAGCCCCCACATGTAGCACTAACCCCCGAAGGAGCTGCTGTTTTTTTGATTGGGCTTACCATTACCTCACCGTTCCACCGTGTCCGTCATAGAGGTCCCATTAAAGAGTTGCTCACAGATTTCAGCTCCGACACTTAGTCTTTTTTTCCAATGCTTTATTGACAGAAAAAAAGTTCAAATGGAGGGATGGAGGGTTAAGGGGAATTCAGGTACCTTGTATTGCGGGTCACGTATACTTCTTGATCCAGAGGACAAAACAACTCCACAACTGGATCCAGCAACCACCGGATAGGCCTCTCTCACTGACCTAGCAGCCGATGCGATGCTTGGTCATAGTCTCTGCCACAGACTTGAAGGATTAGTAGAACGGTTGCACAATCCTCTGCCACAGGATTGTGTAACCAATAACTTTTGTAACATCAAAGTACAGTCACACAGTACCAGTTTCTTTCAGCCAAGCCGGCGATACTGTGAGGTAGATGACCCGGGATGCGTCCTCCAATTGAGTCTCCAGGCTCTTCTTGAGATACCAGCCGTGCCGCTCGGTTCTCTCCCTGAAGAGTCCTCCCCTGGTTTCTCCAATTGCTTGGCTTCTCCCCACAGGCAAGACAGCACAGGACCACCCCTGGATCGGTAGGCCCCAGGACTTCTGGGCCTACCTTTCAGTAACAAAGCCTCGGGCCAGCCGGCCCTGAGACAATTGAATGGCTGCGGTACACCTTAGGCCAGGAGGGCCATCAGGTCGGAACACACCCTACCACGGGGGATGTTCCTTAAGTACCCTCTCCCAGAATTTACAGTGGGCAAACCACTCCCACTGACTGTTTCTGGGAAAAGAGGCACTCAATACACCCAGCCTGTTGCAATTTCCAACCCTGGCCAATGATGAGAGCGCCACCCTGGAACAGAAACCAGAAATTTTACACAATCAGTCTGAGCTAAACTACAGCTCAGACAAAACTACATTTTCACTTATAGCGTCTGCCCATCAGGAGCAGGGTGCTACATACATATCATATATATAAAATACATGGATGTATGTAGATATCATATACAGTGGTGTGAAAAAGTGTTTGCCCCCTTCCTCATTTCCTGTTCCTTTGCATGTTTGTCACACTTAAGTGTTTCGGAACATCAAACCAATTTAAACAATAGTCAAGGACAACACAAGTAAACACAAAATGCAATTTGTAAATGAAGGTGTTTATTATTAAAGGTGAAAAAAAATCCAAACCATCATGGCCCTGTGTGAAAAAGTGATTGCCCCCCTTGTTAAAACATACTATAACTGTGGTTGTCCACACCTGAGTTCAATTTCTCTAGCCACACCCAGGCCTGATTATTGCCACACCTGTTCACAATCAAGGCATCACTTAAATAGGAGCTGCTTGACACAGTAAGGTCCACCAGAAGATCCTTAAAAGCTACACATCATGCCGAGACCCAAAGAAATTCAGGAACAATTGAGAAAGAAAGTAATTGAGATCTATCAGTCTGGAAAGGGTTATAAAGCCATTTCCAAAGCTTTGGGAATCCAGCGAACCACAGTGAGAGCCATTATCCACAAATGGCGAAGACATGGAACAGTGGTGAACCTTCCCAGGAGTGGCCGGCCGCCCAAAATTACCCCAAGAGCGCAGCGACGACTCATCCAAGAGGTCACAAAAGACCCCACAACAACGTCCAAGGAACTGCAGGCCTCACTTGCCTCAGTTAAGGTCAGCGTTCATGCCTCCACCATCAGGAAAAGACTGGGCAAAAATGGCCTGCATGGCAGAGTTCCAAGGAGAAAACCACTGCTGAGCAAAAAGAACATCAAAGCTCGTCTCAATTTCTCCACAACACATCTTGATGATCCCCAAGACTTTTGTGACAACATTCTGTGGACCGATGAGACAAAAGTGGAACTCTTTGGAAGGTGTGTGTCCAAGTATATCTGGCGTAGAAGGAACACTGCATTTCAGAAAAAGAACATTATACCAACAGTAAAATATGGTGGTGGTAGTGTGATGGTCTGGGGCTGTTTTGCTGCTTCAGGACCTGGAAGACTTGCCGTGATAAAAGGAACTATGAATTCTGCTGTCTACCAAGAGATCCTGGAGGAGAATGTCCGACCATCTGTTCGTGTACTCAAGCTGAAACAAACTTGGGTTCTGCAGCAGGACAATGATCCTAAACACACCAGCAAGTCCACCACCGAATGACTGAAGAAAAACAAAATGAAGACTTTGGAGTGGCCTAGCCAAAGTCCAGACCTGAATCCTATTGAGATGTTGTGGTATGACCTTAAAAAGGCCGTTCATGCTCGAAAACCCTCTAATGTAACTGAATTAGGACAATTCTGCAAAGATGAGTGGGCCAAAATTCCTCCAGGACACTGTAAAAGCCTCATTGCACGTTATCGAAAACGCTTGGTTGCAGTTGTTGCTGCTAAGGGTGGCCCAACCAGTTATTAGGTTTAGGGGGCAATCACTTTTTCACACAGGGCCATGATGGTTTGGATTTTTTTTCACCTTTAATAATAAACACCTTCATTTACAAATTGCATTTTGTGTTTACTTGTGTTGTCCTTGACTATTGTTTAAATTGGTTTGATGTTCCGAAACACTTAAGTGTGACAAACATGCAAAGGAACAGGAAATGAGGAAGGGGGCAAACACTTTTTCACACCACTGTATATATAATCCAGGTAAATATGTACATATCCACGGGCGTCCGCAGGTAGGGGCAATGGGGGGCAAGTGCCCCCCCCCCCTGTAATCAGGGATCAGCAAGGTGTCCGCCATAGGGGTGCACATGGGTTGTGCCCAGGCACACCCTAATCACCTGAACACAGCGCGCAGACTGTCAGCGGGTGCCAGGTGCTGGAACGCTCTCAATGTAACAGCACCCAGCACAGGAAGGAAGAATGCATTGTGGGCGGCAGCCGGCAGGGATTTTCATCATCTGGAGCTTCTGCCCTGGCCTCTAGCATCGGGAGTCAGCACACATAAAACCCTTTCTACCCTCCCAGCTCTGCATATACAATAGAGGATGGGGCGGGCCCGGGTATCCACACAGCCGCTCAAGCCCGCAGCATGTATCAACAGAAGCCAGTGCCAGGAGCCTGACCTGCCACTGTGAGTTATAGAGGATTCTCTTCTGTGGAGGGAAGAGAGCTCCGTAGGGGATCGGGTATGCATACTGGCATAGCACACGTCTGGAATCTGCACCCTGTACATAGCACACGTCTGGAATCTGCACCCTTTACATAGCACACGCCTGGAATCTGCACCCGTTACATAGCACACGTCTGGAATCTGCACCCGTTACATAGCACACGTCTGGAATCTGCACCCTTTACATAGCACACGT
The DNA here is from genome assembly GCA_028564925.1 of Lithobates sylvaticus. Taxonomy (NCBI): domain Eukaryota; kingdom Metazoa; phylum Chordata; class Amphibia; order Anura; family Ranidae; genus Lithobates; species Lithobates sylvaticus. Next base: position 29,334,991 of record CM053036.1, on the reverse strand, counting down.
CTGGAATCTGCACCCTGTACATAGCACACATCTGGAATCTGCACCCTGTACATAGCACACGTCTGGAATCTGCACCCTTTACATAGCACACGCCTGGAATCTGCACCCTTTACATAGCACACGTCTGGAATCTGCACCCTGTACATAGCACACATCTGGAATCTGCACCCTGTACATAGCACACGTCTGGAATCTGCACCCTGTACATAGCACACGCCTGGAATCTGCACCCTTTACATAGCACACGTCTGGAATCTGCACCCTGTACATAGCACACATCTGGAATCTGCACCCTGTACATAGCACACGTCTGGAATCTGCACCCTGTACATAGCACACGCCTGGAATCTGCACCCTGTACATAGCACACGTCTGGAATCTGCACCCTGTACATAGCACACGTCTGGAATCTGCACCCTGTACATAGCACACGTCTGGAATCTGCACCCTGTACATAGCACACGCCATTTCCCCTTTAAAAATAAATACTTGCGAGTTGCGGCTAAGCCCCTCCCCTTCATGACATTGTCAAAAGAAGGCGGAGCATGGGTGACCTTAAAACGATGCCCCCCCCCCCCCGAAAAAAGTTCTGCGGATGCCCAGGTACATATCATATATATATAAAATACATGGAAGTATGTACAAATCCTATACATGTACATAAATCGTGTATAATAATAATAATAGTATCCTATATAATACAGGGAAGTATGTACATGTCATATATATATATATATATAATACAGGGATGTATGTACATATCATATATATAAAATACATGGATATGTGTACATATTATATATAGTACATGGATGTATGTAGATATCATATATATATGTAATACAGGGATGTGGAATACACTCATGTCTGGTATCACACACAGTGACATAGGACTGTATACAGAGGGGGGAGGACACCCCTCTCCTCGCCTCTCCAGGCAGTCGTAGGGTTAAATGACGTCATTGAATCATGTCGACGAGCAATGGGCGCCATTTTGAAACCCCATCCCGGAGCAGCCGAGAGCGGCTCGTGACCGCCGCATCCCCTCCCAAAGTGTCAGGGCGGCTCCTCCTCCCTCACCGGCCCCAGCACCCGGCTCTACCGAACACCTCCGACCGGACCGAGAGAGAGAGAGAGACACACCGAGGGGAGGGCTGACACAGCGACAAGGAAGCCGCCTCCTCCCCCCACCCCCCGGATAGGAAGGCCCTCTCCTACAGGGCAGCCATGGCAGGTACACACTACTACAGGCGGGCTGCGGCCTACTCTGCGGGCCCGGCCTATACCGCACACCGGGGACACCCTGCACCCTGCTCGGGGGGGGGTCCCCTCACCCTGCACCCCGCCCGGGGGTCCCCTCACCCTGCACCCCGCCCGGGGGTCCCCTCACCCTGCACCCCGCCCGGGGGTCACTCTCCTCTACCGCCCCCTCTCTCTCTCAGCCCCGCTCTCCTCTCCTCTCTTCTCTTCCCTCTCCTCACCCCTCTGTCCCCTCCTCTCTTCTCTTCCTCTCTCATCCCCGTCCTCCTCTCTTCTCTTCCTCTCTCATCCCCGTCCTCCTCTCTTCTCTTCCTCTCTCATCCCCGTCCTCTCTTCTCTTCCTCTCTCATCCCCGTCCTCTCATCCCCGTCCTCTCTTCTCATCCTCCTCTCCCCTCCTCTCTTCCCCTCCTCTCTCATCCCCGTCCTCCCTTCCCCTCCTCTCTCATCCCCTCCTCTCCTCTCCCCTCTCTCTCTCCCTTTCCTCCCTTCCCTCCTCTCTCTCCCGTCCTCCCTTCCCCTCCTCTCTCATCCCCGTCCTCTCTTCTCTTCTTCTCTCTCATCCCCGTCCTCTCTTCTCTTCCTCTCTCATCCCCGTCCTCTCTTCTCTTCTCTCATCCCCCGTCTTCTCTTCTCCTCCTCTCTTCTCTTTCTCATCCCCCTTCCTCTCTTCTCTTCCTCTCTTCTCCTCTCTTCTCTTCTCTCATCTCCCGTCCTCTCTTCTCTTCTCTCATCCCCGTCCTCTCTTCTCCTTCTCTCTTCTCTCTCTCTCATCCCCGTCCTCTCTCTCTCTTCCTCTCTCTCCCTTTCCTCCCTCTTCTCTCTCTCTCTTCTCTCTCTCTTCTCCTCTCTTCTCTTCTCTCTCTCTCTCTCTTCTCCTCTCTCTCTCCCCTTTCTCTCTTCTCTTCTCTCTCATCCTCTCTTCTTCTTCTCTTCTCTCTCTTCCCTCTCCTCTTCTCCTCTCTCTCTCTTCTCTTCTCTCTCTCTCTCTCTTCTCTCCTCTCTCTCTCTTCTCTCTTTCTCTCTCCTCTCTTCTCTTCTCTCTCTTCCCGCTCTCTTCTTCTCTCCTCTCTTCTCTCTCTTTCTTCTCTCTCTTCATCTCTCCTCTCTTCTTCTCTTTCTCTCTTCCTTCTCTCTTCCTCTCTCCTCTCTCTCCCTTTCTCTCTCTTCCCTCTCTTCTCCCTCTCTCTCTCTCTCTCTCTCCTCTCTTCTCTCTCTCTCTTCCCCTCCTCTCTTCTCCTTCTCTCTCTTTCTCTCTCTCTTCTTTCTCTCCTCTCTCTTCCTCTTCTCTCTTCTCTCTCTCTCTCTTCTTCTCTTCTCTCTCTCTTCTCTCTCTCTCTTTCTCTCTCTCTCTCTCTCTCTCTTCTTTCTCTCTCTTCTCTCTCTCTCTCTTTCCCTCTCTTCTCTTTCTTTCTCTCTTCTCTCTTCTTTCTTCTCTTCTCTTCCTTCTCTCTTCTCTCTCTCTCTCTTCTCTTCTTTTTTCTTCTTCTCTCTTCTCTCTTCTCTCTTCTCTCTCTCTCTCTCTCTTTCTCTCTTCCTCTCTTCTCTTTTCTTCTTCTTCTTTCTTCTCTTCTTCTTCTTCTCTCTTTCTCTTCTTTCTCTTCCTCTCTTCTTCTCTCTTTCTCTCTTTCTCTTTCCTCTTCTCTCTTTCTCTTTTCTCTTCTCTTTTCTTTTCTCTCTCTTCTCTTCTTCTTTCTTCTTCTCTTCTCTCTTCCTCTCTTCTTCTCTCTCTCTTCTCTTCTTCTCTCTCTTTTCTTCTTCTCTTCTCTTCTCTTCTTTCTCTTCTCTCTCTTCCTCTCTCTCTCTTCTCTTCTCTTCTTTCTCTTCTTCTCTCTCTCTCTTCTTTCTCTTCTTTCTCTCTTCTTCTCTTTCTCTTCTTTCTTCTTCTCTCTCTTCTTCTTCTCTCTCTCTTTCTTTCTCTCTTCTTCTCTCTTCTCTTCTCTCTTCTCTCTCTTCTCTCTTCTTCTCTTCTTTCTTCTTTCTTTCTCTTCTTTCTTCTTCTTCTCTCTTCTTCTCTTCTTCTTTCTTCTCTCTCTTCTTTCTCTTTCTTCTTCTTCTCTCTTCTCTCTCTCTCTCTTTCTTTCTTCTTCTTCTCTTTCTTCTCTCTTCTTCTCTCTCTTCTCTCTTCTTCTCTTTCTTTTCTTCTCTTTCTCTCTCTTCTCTCTCTCTCTTTCTTCTTCTCTCTCTCTTCTTCTTCTCTTCTCTCTCTCTTCTCTTCTCTCTCTCTCTTCTTCTTCTCTCTCTTCTTCTCTCTTCTTCTTCTTCTTCTCTCTCTCTCTTTTTCTCTCTCTCTCTTTCTCTTCTCTCTCTTCTCTTCTCTCTCTCTCTTCTCTTTCTTTCTCTTCTCTCTTCTCTTCTCTCTCTTCTTCTCTTTCTTCTCTCTCTCTCTCTCTCTTCTCTCTCTCTCTTTCTTCTCTCTCTCTCTTTCTCTTTCTCTTTCTTCTTCTTCTTCTTCTCTCTTCTTCTCTCTCTTCTCTCTTCTCTTCTCTCTTCTCTCTCTTCTCTTCTTCTCTCTCTCTCTTCTCTCTCTCTTCTTCTTTCTCTCTCTTCTTTCTCTCTCTCTTTCTCTTCTTCTCTCTCTTCTTCTTCTCTCTTCTCTCTCTCTTCTTTCTCTCTTCTTTCTCTCTTCTCTCTCTTCTCTCTCTCTCTCTCTCTTCTTCTCTTCTCTCTCTCTTCTTCTCTTTCTCTTCTTCTCTTTCTTCTCTCTCTTCTCTTCTCTCTCTCTTCTTTCTTTCTTCTCTCTCTCTCTTCTCTTTCTTTCTTTCTCTCTTCTTCTCTCTTCTCTTCTCTCTCTTTCTCTTCTTCCTCTCTCTCTTCTCTCTCTTCTCTCTCTTTCTTCTTCTTTCTTCTCTCTCTTCTTCTTCTCTTCTTCTTTCTCTCTTCTCTCTTCTTTCTCTCTCTCTTCTCTTCTCTCTCTCTTCTCTCTCTCTCTCTTTCTCTTCTTCTCTCTTCTCTCTTTCTTCTCTTCTCTCTTCTTTCTCTCTCTCTCTCTTTCTCTTCTCTTTCTCTTTCTTCTCTCTTCTTCTCTCTTTTTCTTCTCTCTCTCTCTTCTTCTCTCTCTCTCTCTCTTCTCTCTCTCTCTTCTCTTCTTCTTTCTCTTCTCTCTCTCTCTCTCTCTTCTCTTTCTTCTTTCTCTCTTCTCTTCTTCTCTCTTCTCTTTCTCTCTTCTCTTCTCTCTCTCTCTTTCTCTCTTCTTCTCTCTCTCTCTCTCTTCTCTCTTCTCTTCTCTTCTTCTCTTCTCTCTTTCCTTCTCTCTCTCTCTCTTCTTTCTCTCTCTTCTCTTCTCTTTCTTCTTCTCTCTCTCTCTTCTTTCTCTCTCTTCTCTCTTTCTTCTCTCTTCTCTCTTTCTTCTCTCTTCTCTCTCTTTCTTCTCTTCTTCTTCTTTCTTTCTCTTTCTCTTCTTCTCTCTTCTTCTCTCTTCTCTCTTCTTTTCTCTCTTCTCTTCTCTCTCTTCTCTTCTTCTTCTCTCTCTCTCTCTCTTCTCTCTTCTCTCTCTCTTTCTTCTCTTCTTCTTCTTCTCTTCTCTCTTCTTCTCTCTCTCTCTCTCTTTCTCTCTCTTCTTCTTTCTCTTCTCTCTTCTTCTCTTCTCTTTCTTTCTTCTTCTCTTCTTTCTTCTTCTCTTTCTTCTTCTCTCTCTTCTTCTTCTTCTCTCTCTTCTCTCTTTCTCTTCTCTTCTTCTTCTCTCTCTTCTCTTCTCTTCTCTTCTCTCTTCTCTCTTCTCTCTCTCTCTTCTCTCTCTCTTTCTCTCTTCTTTTCTCTTCTCTCTTCTCTCTCTTCTTTCTTCTCTCTCTCTTCTTCTCTCTTTCTCTTTCTCTCTCTTCTCTTCTCTTCTTCTCTCTTCTCTCTTTCTTCTCTTTCTCTTTTCTCTCTCTTCTCTTTTTCTCTCTCTTCTTCTTCTCTTTTCTTTCTTCTCTTCTTCTCTTCTCTCTCTTCTTCTCTCTCTTCTCTCTTTCTTCTCTTCTTCTTTCTCTCTTCTCTTCTCTTCTCTCTCTCTCTTTCTTTCTTCTTTCTCTCTTCTCTCTTCTCTCTCTTCTCTCTTCTCTTTCTCTTCTCTCTTCTCTCTTCTTTCTCTTCTCTCTCTTCTTCTCTCTTTCTTCTCTTCTTCTCTCTCTCTCTCTCTCTCTCTCTTTCTTTCTCTCTCTCTTCTCTTTTCTTTCTCTTCTTCTTCTCTTCTCTCTCTTCTCTCTTTCTCTCTTCTCTCTCTCTTCTCTTCTCTCTCTTTCTTCTCTCTTCTTTCTTCTCTTCTCTTTCTCTCTCTCTCTCTTTCTCTTCTTCTTCTTCTTCTTCTCTTCTTCTTCTTCTCTTCTCTCTTTCTTCTTCTTCTCTTCTCTCTCTCTTCTCTCTCTCTCTTCTTCTCTCTTCTCTCTTCTCTCTTCTCTCTCTCTCTCTTCTTCTTTTCTTCTCTTCTTTCTTCTTCTCTTCTCTCTCTCTTTTCTTCTTCTCTTCTTCTCTTCTTCTTTCTCTCTTCTTCTTCTTCTTTCTTCTCTTCTCTCTTTCTCTTCTTTCTTCTTCTTCTCTCTTCTCTCTCTCTTCTTCTTCTTTCTCTCTTCTTTCTTCTCTCTTCTCTCTCTTCTTCTTCTCTTCTCTCTCTCTTCTTTCTCTTCTCTCTTCTCTCTCTTCTTCTTCTCTTCTTCTTCTCTTTCTTCTCTCTTCTTCTTTTCTTCTCTTCTCTCTTTTCTTCTTCTTCTCTTCTCTCTCTCTCTCTCTCTTCTTCTTCTCTCTCTCTCTTCTCTTCTTCTTCTTTTCTTCTCTCTCTTCTTCTCTCTCTCTCTTCTCTTCTTCTCTCTTCTTTCTTTTCTTTTCTTCTTCTTCTTCTCTCTCTCTCTCTTCTTCTCTTTCTCTCTTCTTTTTCTTTTCTTCTTCTCTTTCTTCTTCTTCTTCTTCTCTTCTCTCTCTCTTCTCTCTCTTTCTTTTTCTTCTCTCTTTCTCTTCTCTTCTCTCTCTTCTCTCTTTCTCTCTCTCTCTCTCTCTCTTCTTCTTCTTTCTCTTCTCTTCTCTTCTCTCTCTCTTTCTTCTCTTCTCTTCTCTCTCTTCTCTTCTCTTCTCTTCTCTCTCTCTCTCTTCTTCTCTCTTCTTCTCTTTCTTCTCTCTTCTCTTCTCTTCTCTCTCTTTCTCTCTCTTCTCTCTCTTCTTCTTCTCTCTTTCTTCTTCTCTTCTTCTCTCTCTCTCTTCTTCTCTTTTCTTTCTTCTTCTCTCTT